>CAIGQV010019070.1:20167211-20260213 GCA_903798115.1 Danio jaintianensis | reverse complement strand
TTCATTCATTCATTCATTCATTCATTCATTCATTCATTCATTCATTCATTCATTCATTTTAGCTTAGTTCTGCTCATTTCATATGGCTACAGTGATTTGATTTTACTTGCCACCACACAGAACCTAACCCAGTGCTTCTCAAAGTTTTTGGTCATGTCCTCTTTTTACAACTCATTTTTTTTTTTTTTGTAGGAGCATGCCATCCACCAAAGATACATTTTCTGTCTTTAGTGCCTTGCTAGTTTAGATGAAGAAGAAAGTTTAAAAGAAGAACTGCTGAGGAACTGACCCCCTTACAGTACCAGTACTCTAGGGTTTAATCCCAAAACCTTGTGCCATACCTATAACTAGTATGTACTTGAACTCAACCAGAACACAGATTTTGGTGTCTCATTTCAGTGCCACCTAAATGCCTTATTTGTAAAAGTAGGGAATTAAAATTCTCCAATAGGCTTCTTTAAAAAAAAATCAGTATCACATATGTAATATATCTATAATTATGTAATTATTAATTAAACCTCCCTAAATTCACCCAGCTTGAATTTTCTGCATATGATGTTTGAGGAGCTTACACATGTGGTTTGAATAATTTTTTTGCACTACTTGATTTGTCCACAAGGCATCAGTGCTGAACTGGGCTGATGTTTGTTTCACAGTCAGAAAAAAAAAAGGGAAAGACTGAACAACAACAACACCCGTGAAGATGGAAATAACCATATACACAATGAGTTTACAAGTGCATGTGTGAAGGGAATAATATATATCAGTTACTATACTTTAAAATGAGTACAAAGACATTTTTTTAAAGTATCGTTTTAGGAGACAGTATGACTTTGTCATTGTGATAGCAAAAAAACAAACAAAACACAACTTGAAGTTATTTGCTTATTCTTACATTCCTGGTCCCTGAGAGCTACCAAACAAATTCTGTTGTATTACTACAATGACAATAAAGTCTCTTACTTAAACCCCTGACCTAACCCAAGGTGTCCAATCCTGTTCCTGGAGTGCAAGTGTCCCATGTAATATAGGTCTAACCTGGCCCAAAATACCTAGAAGTAATCCTTTAAGTAATCCTGAAGACTTTGATTAGCTGGTTTAGGTGTATTTAATTAGCATTGGATCTGAACTCTGCAGAACAGTGGCCATCTAGCAAGAAGATTGGACACCCCTGCTCTAACCTTTACCATAAACTACCCTTACTATAAGTGGGAAGAATGACCCTAGTGGTAAGCCTAGCCCCAAACGTAACCCTATAATCTAATTGGTTGATAGGGATATAGCTCCAGGACCAACACGATGGTGATCCAGAAACATCCTACTTGGCAAAATTACATTCAGTAATCTGGTTATGCTCCAAGCTGTAATTCCTACCTGCATTAGAGAGGATGGTGGATGGACGTGGTAAATCACGTGGCTGCAGTCCCATGAAGTTGCCAGAGCCAGATGATTGATTCAGAAACTCAGGCTTAAAGCCAAACTCTAACTTATGTGGCTCAATCTGCATCTGTTTCTGTAAGACAGGGACGGAAAAATGGTATTTAACCGAAATTGTAACCGAAACTAGATATCTTGTTAATGGACTTTTATTAGGTACCTTAATTTTTTGTTGATGATGGTAAACCTGCCATGCAATGTGGACATGCATTGCACACCACTTCCCAGGTTTCTGAAGAGAATAAAACATAAACAAACAATGAATGATGGCTAAAGCATTCCTGATTTATAGATAATAAAATAGGAGTTCATAAAAATGGGTTTAATAATAACATGCGATCATTACCTTTGGTTTACACATGGGGTCAAGGAGCTAGAAATAATAATATAGAACATTATTATTCAATTTATTCAACAATAGACAGAAAATAATAGCACAACTATTTGATAAGACACCTCAACATGGAAAGTAAATAGAAACTTACCCTTGAATCTTTCTGCAAATGTTGATGTGGCAATGATCCTGGTCTTGACACCACATCTAGTGGGTTGGAAGCCTGCAAATACAAAGGCTTTTTTAAATACGGTGTCCCTATTTAATGGAATTATTTTCATGAATCCATGAGTTGCCCTATTCTTTCTCAGCACACAATTTTGACAAAACTAGAATAGAGTGTCTAAGTACATTTTTTACATGTGTTATTATTTCTGGCTTTTAAAAACAGGCTTTGCAAATGTGGAGCCAAACATAAACAGTCTACAGAATCCCATCTGAAAAACCATAGAAAACCACAGGACTTGTTTTTTTTCTTTTCTTTTCTTTCTTTGTGGGAGGTCATCTCAACCCAAGAAATATAAAGTTATTCACAGGCTTCTTTTAGCGTTGTCAGGGCCTTTTAAGAATGCAGCGTTTCTAACAAAACCGAAAGCTAAGAGATGGAGTGGCAGGCAAACCTTGGGCTGAAAAGCTCCCTGGAGAGAGCTGAATGGTCCAGCAGGTGGAACCATAGGAGGTATTCCAGTCATTACTGACGGATAGGACGGGACCAACTGGAGGGAAACAGCAGAAAAATGTCATTAATGTCAAGAAACAAAAGTCTGTTCACGCTTATTCAGGACATAAAGGCATTTCTGTTTCTGGCCTTTAAAGTGAAATCAAAATGGTCCCTTTTAAAGTAAAGCACTTACTGTGGGCATTTCACTTGTGTGGTGCGAAAAAAAAAAAAATTGTTAACATGAATGCATTAACTAACACGAACTAGCACTGAGCAATATATTTTTATGTCATCCATTCATTGGTTGTACATGTTAGTTCACAGTGCATTAATGGTAACAGATGCAACGTTTGATTAAAAAGAAAAAGTTAATGCTAATGAATAATGAATAAACGCTATGGTTAGTCAGGACATGTTAACTAATGAAACCATGTAATTGTAAAGTGTTACCACAAAAGCTTTCAAATTGTAATAAATGTGTAATTTATAAGCAAAAATTATAGTTCATAAATAATTTGACCGGCTTTCCTTCCATTACAGCAATCATTTATTAACCATTAACAAACTAATGTAAATGATGATGATGATGATGATGATGATATTTTTAGTATCTCATTGAGGATGCAGACTACATACATGCTAACAGATTAATAGAATATGGAAAAAGCTCAATTGCATGTTAAGCATTTTCCATAGATAACCCATTTTAAAAAATCAGTAAAACTAAACTCATTAAGACTACATTTATATTGTTGACTCATCTGCTTTTCTGTATAATATGCATCATTAAAACAGTGTATATTGAATTTGACATTTTAATATCATTATTCTTACCCATTAAACCATGATTGTAGTCATTAAAATACTGCAGCATGTACAGCACATGCACTGTAAAAAATTTAAATTGAAAAATGTAATTGAATTGAATGAAGTATTTTTATTGCTTTAACTTATTTTTATCAGGTTTTAACTCATTTTATTAAGTTATAAAAAGTTTAACTTAAGATTTTTAGTCAGTTTGACTGAAGTTGAGATGCCTAGAAAAGTTCAGTTGATTCAACTAAAAATTTAAGGCAGCAAGAATTTTTTACAGTGTGGACCCCAATAATACTTTATACAGATACAATCTGAAATATATGATCTAAATATTTGTGCTTTGAAACAAATAGTGACTTTTCAGGTCTGTACTACATTTTTGTACATACGTTTCACTATCCAGATTTCACTAGTCCAGGGTTGAAAACTATAAACTGGACATTAACCAGTAGCTAATCTCAGCCTCCATTTCTAGAAATCTATGGAAACGTCTAGAATGAAGCATTAAAAGTGTAATCACAGGCCATTATGTGTCCACCTGCTGTAACTTACGCTGTGTCTCTGAAAGCTGTCCACTTTAGCAGGATATTTCTCAAACTGCAAAAAAAAAAAACAGACAGATATTACCACTCGGTTATGAAAATGATACAATGCATTTGGTTGGATTTCAGCTCAAGGTATTAATTCTGAATCTGAGTGTTTGTCCTCACTTGTCTGGCTGGGGTACGCACCAGTGGTGCTGCTGGACTGGGCATGATGGAATGGGGGAAGGGAGTGAAGGTGTGCTGATGTGTGTGTTGGTGTGTGTGCTGGTGCTGGTGAAACTCTGTGCGCAGGTAAGCTGGAGGAGCCAGAGCACCTCCTCGATCCGCAGACTGAGAGGCCAGGAAACGAGAGTTCAGCTCCTGCCGTAGCAAATCATGATCTAGAGGCCGCAAAATCAGAACAGGACTAGTGAATATGCATGTGAGATTTCAGGTATATTTTGATGTTGTGATGTGTTTGGTGCCGCTCTACCTGTGTATGGGCCAGCTGGTGGTGCACTGGGCACCGGAAGTGCACTTCCTGTTAGGAGAGGAGGAGGAGGAGGCTGGGCTGTCGTTGGGGAAAACATGTTGAGATGTTTGGAGAAGGGGGTGATGATAATGCAGTTCTTTATTCAAGCAGATGCACTCCAAAGGTGCAATTGTTTGTGACTTTTTTGATCAGTTTTTCTTCAGTTATTTTGGCTTCTAAATATGTCCTCCTTGTGGCATTCTGCCCCCAGTTTTCTGCTCTTGCATTTGTGGTATTAGCAACATCAGCAAGACCTGCAGGTCAAAGAAAAAAACACACAAGAGGCTAGGTTAGACTTGGAGTACATCAGGAAATCATAGTTGCATTGACTTTCTTGCAAAACTCAGTCAAAGCTAATGTCTGAAAACATAATATTAGGCTTGTCTTGAAACGGTTTACAAATTACTTTGCAATATTAGCCTCTAGTACCTGATTTTTACATCCTTTTCCTGAAATGAACTTCCGTCCTATACTTATTTCATGGTGAATGCCCTTTTTCAGTTGTCCTGTGTCACACTATCCTGCAGTGATTATGTCAACGCAAAGATTACAGTGTCAAATAAGGGAAGCAGAGCTTGTAAAAAAATAAAGTGAGCAGGATATCTCTATTTTTACAGCATTAGCCCTTTCACACGCTGCCATACTGCTGGTGACGTCGGGTTCACCGTGACATTTACTAGTCCCCCTGGGGGGTGCTAATAGTGAATGCAAATGTGATGAAGGGCTAAAATCCCTTAAGGATTCGCCCATCTATACAACCTGCAATTACCTCCTTTTGAACAGCACTCATGCACATAAAGCAAAGCAGTAAATCTCTTTTGTGTCGAGCTGTCAATTTGGGCCTTTTCTCCAGTGCTCCTGTATCTATAGTGAAAGGTCTTTTGAGAGCCCCATAATGGATTGTTAGCTTCTCCAAGGGGTAGACCTCCTTTCGTGAACACCGGGGGTCCACGGAGGAGGGAAACACAAGGAGCAACTTATTCGCCTGAGCTGAGCTCCAAATCCCTTGTGATGAGCTGTTTGTATTGAATAGGGTGACACAGCGGCAGGGGTCATTCAAACGTTGAGAACAGTAAATGTGTGTGGAGAAACCAACTAAATGTGAACCGTTTGACATCTGCAAATAAAGCTGTTTAAAGATTCTTTAAGACTGAAATAATTTATACACTTGTAAAGATTCCAAAATTGGCTTTGGGTAATAAGGGTTGATGCCACAAAACAACCATTTTTGATTACCCAGAGAACCCTTCAGTCAACAATTCTTATTCAATTCTTATTTTAATAATGTAAAACACATGTTTTTTTACACTGTAAAATAAAGGGTTTTTATTGGCATTAATGGCTCCATGACGACCCTGGAACCTTTTCATCATTTTGAACAAAATGGCTCTATATTGAGCTTTAAAATGTTCTTTACACTGAGAACATTTTTTGAACTTAAGGGAACCTATTGAAAGCCGTCTTGGAACATTTATTTTACAAGCATACTGCATTAGTGCAAAATCCTCTTTTGAAAACTTAGTTTTAAGAGGGTATTTGATGGTAGTGCAAATGGACAATCACCAGGTTACAGTACATAGTTTCTCAGACATTTCACACTTCATTATCCAACAAATGTCAACAGCCGGCAAATGCAAGTGCCAACCAATGCCAATAGACTCATAAGGTGCAGTCACATTAGCAATATTTTGAGAGCAAATAGACAAGTGTCTATTGTCAGTAATACTGAGAAATTAAAACAAATTCCATGAAGACACTTTCAAACCAAAATAGCTTTTCTGTTGGTCATCGTTGCAAATTGGCATGAAAAAGAGCTCAATCTGCATACATCTTGCCCTCATGCAAAACTCCTGATTGTGCAAATTCCTATTGGAAAGTCTGGATTGTGCATGCAAAATTTCCACACTGATCCAACAAAACCTGATGAAGTGTCTGTTGCCATTATTCAGCATCCATCAGTGCTTTGTGAATTGGCCTTTAAGAGCAAATTAAAGGTTCTTGATTATTAATGTATGTTCACAGAACCACCAATGTCAATAACACTCTGCTGTGATGCAATACATTGTTGAAAAAATAATGCGAAGAACATTTACAGAACATTTTTACACCATAAAGAACATTTTGTGGAATGCTAAGGATGTTAAAGGTTCTTCATGGAACCATTAATGCCTTGGAGGAGTTTAACGTCAATTTTCATTCAGTTCTGAGTTCAAAGAAAAAAAATTGAAGGAACCTTTTTCCACTAAAACCCCCTTTTGTGAAGTTAAAAGGTTCCATAGATCATAAAGTTTCTTCAATAAGGAACCTTTCATTTTAAGGTTGTAAAGTGGCTGGCCAGCATGTCAATCCTTAATGAGACCAACAGGAAAAATGCTGGCGGAGAACGCAAGTCTCCAGAGAGGGGAACAGACAGTCCTCATCTAGTCCGTAATGAGTGGTACAGGCCACATGGCACAGCTCAATAGCTGGACCGGCTACAGACTAATCAAGTAAATCTAAATAATAAGCACAGAGAGTCCTTAATAGACCCTTGGATCATAATGGCGCTGGTGTTTAAATCTAATTTACATCCAGCTTAATCAAAGAACAGCGTGTGCTGATGTACCCTTCCGTCAAACAAAGCAATAACGAGCTGTAAAAAATAAATGAAAATGTTTGGCTTGTGCTTATAAGACTGGTTTCGCTTAAACTGCTTGTTTTCAATTAGTGTCATGGTAGGGTAATGCTCTATTTTGATGCAGGTCAGGAATTAAGCTAAGCCTCTTTTTGGAGCTGTCAGGCCACCAGCGAATTTGTCTTCCTGTGTCAGTTGGCAGCTCCTTTCCCCAAGCCATTTTTGTCATTCATCAAGCCCATTACTGGCCTAACCCTTCCAGGCATGCAGAAACCAATGGTCTAATCCCTTCATTCTCACAAAGACAAGATTAGCTGGAGGTTAAACACTCGTGTTCTTTAAATTTTGTCCTTGACAGGGTGCCAGGGGAAAGCTCTTAATCTCGTGAAGGAGCAGTTGGATGGAAGCTTTGTGTGCATACAAAAGTAGAGGAGGCAGAGCACAGGTAAGCCCTCCTAAAAACTCTTCATAATCTTCCAATCATGAGCGTGTTTACCATAGCCATCCCTCAGCGGGTTGCTCTCGCAGATGGTGGGAGACGTCTCATAAATCATCTGGTGGCATCGAGGGCCACGTGCGTTATTGCTAGGGCACAGTTGGCAAATGCCTCAAACCGAGAAACAGTTGTTCTTGTGTGCTGACAGGTTCCCACATGGTTTTTAGCTCGCTGTGAATGAAGCCCACTCAGCTAAGGTGCATCTGTTCGTCTGACACTTGTTTGATCTCTGCCATGAAGAATGCTACTCAGTTAGATTTCTCCTGTGCATGTGAAAATGTCCAAAAAAAACAAATACTCTGACTTCTCATATGTTCAGGGGTAGTCACGAAGATAGTAGTTTTCTCACTTTTTTCCTCAACCTTTATGAGTTTCTTTACTCTGTTTCGATATTTTTGAAAAAAAAACCTGTGAACATTGACGTCCATATTAGGAAAAACAAACAAACAGTGGAAGTCAATGTTTACCAGCTTCCTGCTTTCTTCAAAATATCTTCTTTTGTGAAGAAGAATGAAACTCTTTAAGAGGTTTCACCACCCAACAGTCTCTTTAACAGAGAAACAAAAAAACAGCTAAAAGGCTCCTACCTTTCTACACTCTATTATGTCCAAAACCCCAAAATGGTGCATGAATCCACTAGAATTGTGGCATTCCAGTTGGTGGAGGCTGTAATCTGGCAGGTTTGGAGAGTCTCTGGTGCTGCGTTCAGCAGGCGTTCAACAGCTCTTCAATAAGACACAGGGGAACAGTATCTCTCTGTATTCTCAACTTGCCAGTCTGTCTGCAGGATCACAGTCTGTGGTGTTGGGTATCACACAGACTAAGCGAACACTTCCTTTATGGTGGTGATCTCTCTCTCTCTCTCTCTCTCTCTCTCACTCTCTTTCTCTCTCTCTCTCAGTTAATACATCAAAGCAGTAAGCCAACTGGGTGGTATGCACAGGATTTGCACACTTACTGTGATTTATATGGATCAAAACAGTATTACGTCCAGATCTTGGCCATGAAAGTGGGATTCTACACACAGATTTAACCAAAGAGGTGAAGAAATAAACACTGCTTGGCAGCAGTTCACTATAATGCCAGCTTAGAGTTTCTTTAGCGCATGCTTTCTAGCCTTTCTATGGGACATTGTTGCTTCAACACAGCAAAACATAAAAATGAGAGCAAATGGAGGATTAAGTGTTGCTTTTGACATTTTTATATAAGCTGCATTTATATGATCAAAAATAGAGTTCAGGCTATTTTTTATTTGTCATTTAGCTAAATGAAATATTACATATTTAAGTTCATGTTTGTAAACTGAGATTTAGAGATTTACGCATCATCTAAATGCTGGAAATAAGTTTTCCTATCAAAGTTTACAACAATGGATTGCACAATTTTTGGCTGAGATATAACTATTTATTTGATTCCAAGGTTTCAAATAAATTAAAATTCTAGGACAATTGCCTTAAAAGTTGTCAAAATTAAGTTATTAGCAATGCACAGTACTAATCAAACATTGAGGTTTATGTATTTATGGTTGAAAAGATTGTTACTTAATATTCCAATGATTTTTGATTTTCAACACAATGAATTTTCTAGCAACAAATATACCCGTGCAACGTATGTTATCTGGTCCAGGGTCACAGGTATAACTTTTAGCAATAAATAACTGTCACTTAGGTTTGCCAAGAATGCAAAAATACTGTAAAACAGAAATATTCTGAAATATTATTACACTACAACATACGATTTAATTTACATTTATTCCAGTAATAGTAAAAAAATAAACTATTAACTATGACTTTTGCCTAATTGCTCCTGCTGCTTGTTTAGATATTAGGTAGAATTAGGGATGTGGAATAAGATCATGCAGAACATGTAGTTTATAAGTGCTAATAAATAGCCAAAATCTTAATAATAGGCAGATAATAAGCCACTAGTTAATAGTGAGAATTGATACTTAAACTAATGTGTTACCCACACTTTTTTTTTACAGAGAAGCCATTGCTAACCCCAACATTTTTGAATACATGTTGTCTTTTCAAAAACATTTGTCTTCAGTTTAAAATCTTAAAATCCCAACAGCTCGAACAGCAATTCCTCTTCCAAAACCTCATTTGTTCCACCACACATACCATACGACAAATACTCAAGCTGTATTTGAACAAATCATCTCTTGTTATTATAAGATAATCCCTTCACAAAGGATGATGTGAAAGGCTAGTTCAGGACACAAGCGCAGGACGTATAAATTGCTGCGAGCAAAACGACAACGTTCTCCCACAGTCTTCACAATAGGCGGCGGTGCTCAGCGTAGAGCCGTTTCATTATTCAGCGCTCAGGTTTCGTTCAGACGGGGATTAGTGATGGGGATGTGGGCAGGTCATGCACACAATGTCTCCTGATGCCTGTGGGATGTGTTTTACCTCCCGCTTCCGAGAAACTGTAGCCCCAGTAAAACAATCAGCAGTAAGGAGGACTCAGATGGCTACATAACAGACCACTAAAAGAGCTCGTTGTGCTTCTTATCGCTGTGCTCGGTCAAAGTTGTAACATGTGGGAGAGTTGTGGGCTAAAGTTGGATAGTCAAAGTGTTTATTTGAGTTGTGCTGAAAGCTCCAAACAGTCAGCTGTCTCGCTGATCTCTCAACAGCACCGATCTCTGCTATACTCTGTCCCCTGCCGCTCGGGCCCGTCCCGGGTCAGGTTACCCCGCGAACAATGCCAACACTGTTCTGACTGCCTATCTCACAGACTAACATGTATACCTATGTCTGCAACTGGCAGGGGATGAACAGATTAGACTGTGGCCTTGAATAGTTTCGCTCCTACTTTGAAGGTGGCTATGCTGATCATGCCTGTGAAATGCATTCTGGGCCCTGTATAGCATGTTTAATCTTAACGCAGCTTTAATAAGCAACATGGGAACGCAAGAAAGCCTCCATCCGGGCCAGTTTACACACCTCAGCCAAAACCGTGGGCTGAAGGAAAGACAGCTCTGTGAATAGCGGTTCAGTTATTCCTGGCAGAAACACGTTACGGCTGCGAGTGTTGAGGGAAGCTGTCAACTTTTGACAGCCGAGTGTTGGCCGAACAGATTACACAGCTCCTTAGCGAGCCGGCTTATATTAGCATTAACAGCACACTACCATAACAACAGGAGTCAAACATAGCCCACTGCTTGTATTCCATGAGGGAAAAGGTATAACAACATCTATGTCATTATACATTTTTAAATTATACGACTATTTAATTATTTGATCAAAAATACAGTAATATTGTGAAATAATATTACAAATTGTAACAATTGATTTGTTGTTTTTTTATGTATTTTAAAATGTGGTTTATTTCTGTGATGGCAAAAGTCTTTAGTGTCGTTAATATATGCTGATTTAAAAAGAAGCATTTCTTTTTATTATTAGTGTTGAAAAAACGTTGTGCTGCTTAATATATTTCATAGAAGTCACGCACTGTTTTGTTTTTGTAAATTCTGCATTAATTTATATAAGAAATCTTCTATAACATTATCCCTATGTTTGTTGTCACTTTTGATCAATTTAATGCCTCCACAGTGAATAAATATATTAACTTCTCTCAAATAACTGCTGACCCCAAACTTCTTTCATAAATATGGCAGAATTGGCAGCACATCTCAATCTGGACAGTTGGATTATCGTTTAAAGATCAGAAATCTCATTAATTTTAAGATTTGTACAACTTAAAGATTATTTTTTTATTTAATTTAAAATAGCAATTTATTAATTTATTTAATTATTAAAACAGAAACTAAAATAGTTATGCTACATTATCACAAAATGTGTCATACAAAGAACTAAAAGTTTAAGCCATGTCCCATTACACCAAACTTCAAGTAATCAAGATTTAACAAAAAAAATAATTTACATCCAGATTCAGTCTCCCCATAAGTGTCATCACACTGTCACATCTAAAAATAAAGCCACTCAAAGAAAACTGATCAGAAATGTGATGTGTGTCATTCAAGGAACGGCTGTCTAATTAAAAACTGAATTCCACGAAGCATTTGGCAGAGCGCTCAGCAATACAACAGACCCTAAAAGCTGTCTAATCCCCCTATGATTGAGACAAGCGTCCTTTAACTCAATTGCATTAAGATGGCTTAAGGTTTAATAGGCTTCCCAAAACATTGCTGCACTATGTGCTTTCTGTTACCTTACAAAACCAATCACCACACAAATCACATACAAATCCTATCAGTAGAAAAAAAACAGTGCTAGAAGCCACATGATGCACATTGGCTTCTGTACATGCATAGCAGACTGACCGAAGGCCGTGACCAAGTGGTCCTGGGAGACTCCAGATTTCAGCCCCTGCTGTAAAATGTGCTAGACAGCAGCCTCCAAAGCACCCGCTCTAACCGAAAGACGTAAATTCCATTAACCATTGCTGGTGACTCTATGAAAGTAATCTGGTTAAGTTCTTAAGTGCCTCTGATTTGATTGAAGAAGCCAACAGGGATAAATGGTGATGAGTGATACAAGGAGAAACAACTGTGGTTTTCGCGAAAGCTTCGTCACTTAAACATGTAAGGGTGCCAGTAAAAAAAAATGCAAGAACACAGTGTCTTGTTAAATAAATCAGCAAGGCTAAAGTGTTTTTGGCCGGGTTGGCTGAGTGACTGAGCCTCTATCCAATTAAGTGGACGATTACCAGCACGTACTTGGCATGAACGCACCCACCTCCTAAACTTATCAACAGCCTAATTGGCTCTAAAGGTATTGTGTTTTACATCCTTGCACTCAATTCAGGGGATTTCTTACCATGCCATCTGTCCAGCGCACATATAACACGTTTTGATGCTTTTGTTTCATAATTCACCCCTATTGCATGACAGAAATGATTGTGATTGTGCAATAAGCTGCATCTGTCAAATGTCCAGTGGAATAAAATGACAATATATGACAAGTTTTAATCCCATATATTTCCTGGTTGAGACAGATACTATACATGCAGCATACAACTAATAATTAAATTCACCTAATAAAACTTGATTTAATGCTAATGCATAAGAACCAAACACAATTGTAAGTAAATTTAAGGTTTTCCTGTCTCCTTAGGATGAAAAGTGATGTGATGACACTACCGTTGGATATTTAAGTCTATCTATCAATCCTATCAAGATTTAATGCTTGCTAGTAAATTACAATCTAGACAGGCAAGTAAACATTGTCTGTAATTATTTTTAGCAATGTGCATGCTCTGAAATGTGAGCAATGGTACAGGAATTTGAAGAGGTTTACATACCTTCATTTGGAGAAGGGAATGTCTCTGTCAGAGTGACCTGCAATATGAATACATTTCAGTAAAAATTATCTATTAGCCAACAAAGGTATTTTAACCACAAGAGGACACTGTTTTACCACTGGAAAACATGACAAGTGGCTTCACGTCTTAGTGCTTTTCATGACAGGAAACAAACACAAATATAAGGTATGCGCATCAAAATTGAGCACAAGCACAACAATTATATTTTCAAGAAAGTTTCCAGTTTTCATAACCACCCACTCAAGACTTTTTTGAGTGAGCTGTCAATTTCTCAATTTCACATGCATAGCAAGAACCACCAACCTAAAAATAACCAAATCATAAATTAGTCAAGAGATTTTCAATAATATTTGATTTTTGAGAAGAACTTACCCAAAATGTCAATGAACAGATGAGTCAAGAACGATAATAAATTCTGGTCCTTCTCAGTGTAATCCAAAATACCACAAGAAAAAATCAACTATCCACTTATTTTCAGAGAGGTCACTCCAGTATCAGAATTAAGAGTGTCAAAAAAGTTGAATAAACAAACAAAAAAAAAACAACACAGCTCCCTCTGAAATCTAGGAGCTCTGACAAAGTGTTTGTTTTTTTAAATCAAGGCTTGTACGATTTTGAACATGTCCATCCTGAACCAATCCTTAATCTATATCCAGTAAAATCCTCCAAACAGTGTAAAACGTGAGGCTTTGTGCTCCTTCACCACCAACAGATTAAGTGCAAATCCACCCGAAGCAGGTCTGTGATCACGCAAGAGATCCTTTCCAGAGCGCGTCCGGCTCAAGAATGCTCCCTCAGTAGTAAACAGCGCATTCTTGTGATCCCTCCCTCCCTCAGCGGACACTCCCACCGCCTCCCACCTCGGCCGGGAGAGCAGAACAATTACAGCACTCTCCTCCTCTCTGCTCTACACGTACGTACAGACAGTCCAGTGATTATGGCCATCCTCTTAATTACAGGCCCAGAATAACCAGAGGGGACAGGCGACACGTCCAGAATGCCGATGAGATGCTTCCACCTCTCACCCAAATGAGACTTTGCTCTCATTGGGCCAATGCGTTGGCTCCAATTAATGCCAGGGTGCTGGTATGTGCTTTCGTAGGGTGAGAAAAGGATATGATTTAATGCAAGTGTTGCGTTCGTACCTGTCACAGCTTTTTATAAAAGCCTTGCATACGTGTTGAGAAATTCTTGTTGAGATCCACCAATCGCAGAGCTTCCCGTTGGACAGAGAGCTGTGAATGTCATCGGGAAAAGGGCACGGTGAGATGATAAATCACAAGACGGGGCATTATCACAACAGATATATCACATAATTTATTAGGAGCGTCAACACCCCTGTGGGAGGAGGCAGATGAAAGCTCCCTGCACTCCTCCGTCTCTAATGCGCTGTCCTCTCTGAACCGGGGATGGGCTCTCTAGGGGAGATAGCAGTAGACTTCAAAGTCCGTGGCCCCGTCAGGAGCTCGGGGAGGTCTCATTCAGCAGTTGCCCCTGTCGGCCCTAAGGGAGTTTCTAATTGCATTTCACAGGCCCTGAACAAAACAAGGCCTTGTTCAAGCTGAAGTTGGTCCTCCTGCTGGGACGTAGCTGTGATTTGCGACTCCTCAGCGGGATGTGGAGCTTCGGCGTGCCAGCACCGCTGAGAAAAACTGTTTTATCTTCCTCCTCCTGACTGCACTTACTGGGACAGCCATTGGTGGATGAATGTGGCGGCGACCGCAACACCTTTCTGCTCTGCTTGGTTTGTGGGACTCAACATGGGGTCTCAGGTTGAGATATTAATTGAGACCTACAGGAAAGAGTCCAAATCATATACAGGGCATCAGATATCTTCAAACAGAAGAAGATTAAGGGGGGTTACAATTCATAATTTATATGGTGCAAATAACTGGCAATGTACTTTCAACTAGGTCTAGCTGAGCCAGATGTTATTGCTGTTTTATTATGTTGACTGGGGATTGGTGATGGTGATACAAGCATAGTCCTTATTTATGAGTTGTTCATAAAAAATGCATTGTGGTTAAATCAGACATGCAACATGCATGTGCATTTCACATTAAGAGCCAGCAGTGAGATACACAGCAGTATTCAAGTGGCAAATTCATCGTTCTTATTAATTACTGAAGTTTAAAATCAGACATTTATCTAATGCTATACACTAAAAGAAGCTGTGTTGTTTCATGTTTGGATAAACTATGGCCAATATTATTTTATATGTTTTTTTGACGCTACTTTTTGATGGTTAAGTTGGTCCATATTTTAACAAAATTTGAATTGCAATAACCCAGCTAAAAGCAAAGCCAAAATAAATCCACTGCTCCAAGAGCTGAACTGAACTTGAACCTGTACAGGATATAGATTTTCGCTGCAAGATTTTCTGTCATAATATCACTGAAATGAGCCAGTCTTGGCAGTTTTACCAGTCACATCACATCACGGTTTAAACAATTTCCAAAA
Organism: Danio jaintianensis; assembly: GCA_903798115.1. Taxonomy (NCBI): domain Eukaryota; kingdom Metazoa; phylum Chordata; class Actinopteri; order Cypriniformes; family Danionidae; genus Danio; species Danio jaintianensis. Next base: position 20,245,047 of record CAIGQV010019070.1, on the reverse strand, counting down.
ACCCTAATCATATATTATCAGCACAGCATTTACGAATAACATAAAATAGTAAATCACTGCTAAATTGTATCATCATCATCATCAAAGGCAGATAAACTGAGTCAGATGTGATTACTGAAAATGAGCTGCAGAACGAGGGCTTTTATTAACTCAGCGCTCTTTCTAATAAGTCCATTCTTGTGTAATTATGACAAAGAATCGGTTTACGATGGCGTTCATATATATACATCTGTCACAGCTTCAGCCACACCCCAAGGCCCTAAAAAACAAAGAAATTGTATGAAAAATGAGCACATGCCAGTTTTTCCATCTCTCTCTCTTTTTTTTTTTAAACACAGGACGATTCTTGCAGACTCGCCTCAAAGGCAAAGTCATTAGCGCAGACTCGGCCTGATTGTTTTCACTGATTTTCTGTCTGAAGGAGGAGTAAATTGATGCCTTAGCCCTTCAGCTCCAGTCTGGCTATTAATTTCAAAGAGCAGGTTTGGCCCGATGGCCCTTTGAGAGAAAGCTGATTTAACTAGATCATTTTTAATGGGGATGGATTCCTCCATACTTGCCCTTTGGAATAGCTTCTGTCCTCCATAACCACTGGTCTGTAATGGCGAGCTCCTTCTGAGACTATTACTAAGGGCCAATTGGCCTTGAAATGAAATACATAATCTTAATGTACTGGAAGATGTGCAATCCGTTCGCTCGTGGAAGGGAACGACTCGGCGCCGCAGGATTATTTTTTAGTCCATAAACAGATATGCAGCAAGACGCCGCCAATGTCGTGCTGTCAGATGGAGGTAGCGCCCGTATGCAAACTCGCATGACAGCCGCAGCTATTTCCAGTTAGAGATAATCAAAGGCATTTGACTTGTGAGAACCATGGCGAAATGGCAATATTCTTGGATTTCAAAGAGCGTCTAACCACTGAATAGGCTTCCCATACACCCTTTCATTGGGATGACACAATGTTGCATCTGCTCGGCAAGGGATAAATTAAGCATGTGAAAGTTTTAGTGAAATCCCCATTTTCCAGTTAATCAAATCTCCCCTAATCAAATTAGGAGCTGTAATTCCCTAGGATGCGTGTGACAAAAGTGTATTATTCCTGCCTTTAGAGCCGCAAGAGAGAAATCAGCGTGAGGCCATTCCCCTCTGCTTCAGTGGCCCTGAATTGAATTGCTCTTCCGACTGACCCGAGCGCAAGAGGCAGGGTCGAGGTAAACTTTGGCAGTGTTTGAGTTCCCAGCTCATTAAAGAGCTGCCTCGGAGGCCACCTCCAGAGACTGTTGAGCCATTCATTAATGAGGCACTTGTGTAATTTTCCCTGGACATCTGTGACGAACAGGCTCTGTTCCCAATGGCGCACAAAAACCACCTCGGACAATGAGGCTCAGGGAAACGGCCAACATCCGGCATATAAAATCATCTCCAATCCTACAAAATCGCAGCGATCACCTGTGAAGCTGAATGAAAAGTCTCAAGACGTGATTGAAGGTCTTTGGCGGTGCTGGCATACATACAGAAAGTGCCCTTTTATACTGGTTAGTTGGGCGCTAAATAGGTCCATGGAGAATTCGGATGCCACTTATGAAGTGCTCATAACCTATGTGTACCTCACAGCTTTGCACAACAGCCTCCTTCCAAAGCAATTCATGTGGCAGCTAATGAATATGCCACTTAAGACTTTGTGAATTGTTCCTTTCCGTTCACTGCCCCCAGTGTTAACACCTCTTTATATGATTCTTAACACCTACTGCACTGCCTCTCAAGGTCACTCTGGCTGAACGGAGAGCTGGAGAAAGCCACACAAAACCTGAGAGGCTCAATTCCTATTCATTTGTCACATTTGCATGCATGCCTCTATACTCAATCACACAAAGGCCACGGTAGCTTAGCCATTGCCCCCTACCAATTACAAATGAGTCCATTAAGCTGTCTGCATCGGGCCCAGCCTCTTCATGGTAATGGCTTGTGAGATTTCCATCATAATCGCAGGGCTCCCACTGCAGTCATGAGTGCAGATGGAGGAGGAGAGTGGGTAAAGAGCTATCAAACGGGGCAGAGTGCATTCCTTCAGCTTTGTTTACGTGCAAGAGAACTCAAAAGCCAGTGCCTACTTGCTTTAGAAGCGAAGCCTTTTAAGATGATCACAAAATTCTGTGAGATGCACGTGTAAAAACTGCAGATTCAAGACCGATAGACTAATCAATGCTTGCAGTTATGGTACGGATGATTGCCATTAAATAGCAATAGCATTTAAATTCTGCACTAATTTGTTTTAACATTCTTCATCATTTTTTAAATATATTTTTAGACATTTAGGTCATGTCAGAATCGAGACAATTACCCAAATGTGAAAGCAGATGGGATGTTTCTTGTGGTGACAAATAATTTTTCCTTTTTGGTGCCCAAAATTAAATGGCAGGGGGTGATTTATGCACCTTCTCTATTAGCAATCTTGGATGAATAATGTGAACAGCTTTTATTACATGTTGGTTGTTACACTGACACCTAATTTACAAACTCTGTTAATGTCTAAAGGGAAATAACAAATCATTTAGGCCAGACAATCAATTCCATAAACATGCATTTATCAAGCTCATTTGTGAAGCTTGACCTAGTTCTTTCATGTCATATAACAGGACAACTCTATAAAGGTCTATTCACAAGAGAAGGTAAATCAGCTCATGAAAAACCCTGACAGGTCTCAGCATTTTAAAGCAATAAAGGCTCACACATACGCTGCCTTTCCAAAAAAAGTCACACACTCTAATATTTCATTGGACTGCCGTTAGCTTTGATTATGGCACACATTCGCCATGGAATTGTAATATGCTTCTGCAATGTCACAACATTTATTCATATCCAGAATTGAATTAATTTTTCTCCAAGATCTTATACGGATGATGAGTTGGATCACTGCACAATGTGTTCCTCTGCACATCCAAAAGATTCTCAACAGGGTTAAGGTCTGGATTCTGTGGTGTCCAATCCATGTGTAAAAATTATGTCTCATACTCATACATACAGTGTATGTTTTTACACAGACAAGTGTTGTTTTTAACTCAACTAACTTTCATTGCATTGACAAAAACAGCTAAAACATTCTTCAAAATATCTTGTGACATGTTCAGCAAAAAATGACAATAAGCAAGCAAGATGTTGGATAGATGGATGTCTGGAGTTAACTCAATAATGTAGTTTTGGACCCAACTGTAAATGCATTGCTTTAACAAAATGTCAAAATATGTTTGAATGTGTTCAACAAAAACAACCAAGTAAGTTATGATTTAAGAGATCATCTTTGTTCTCTCCTCTTTAGTCCTGATGCCTATGAGGCAAGTGAAATCTGTGCTGACAACAACAGAGACAAGAAACGCTAGATGTCATAGTGGCAGAATGTAAACAAGCCTACACATGTTATGATGCTACAGAAAAGAAGAAAGGTATGACTGATGCATTTCTTGTCTTTTCCATTTCTCAGCATAAATTTCACTTTTATATCCGAAGGTGTTTAGATATCTTGTGAATAGTGAAGGCATACATTGCGTCTCCTCCTGCCCTTCGACTGAGAATTACAAGCAAATTTAATTTAATGTGGCATTGTAATAGTATTTTGTACCGTTTCAGGGAAAAAATAGCAACAGTAGCTCACTGAGTTGTATAAGGATCTGACATGATACAGTGCGCACCTAAAATAACAGCACCCCGTAGTTCAAAAGGAATGTGGATTTAGTTTTTTAAATAACGTAAATCTGCCATGAGTCTCCTACCACATATTTCAGTAAGAGACATCATTTATGTTATATTAAACCATAAGTCGGCGACACGGTGGCGCAGTGGGTAACACAATCACCTCACAGCAAGAAGGTCGCTGGTTTGAGCCTCGGCTGGGTCAGTTGGCATTTCTGTGTGGAGTTTGCATGTTCTCCCCGTGTTCGCGTGGGTTTCCTCCGGGTGCTCAAGTTTCTCCCACAACTCCAAAGACATGGGGTACAGGTGAATTGGGTAAGCTAAATTGTCTGTAGTGTATGTGTGTGAATGAGTGTGTATGGATGTTTCCCAGTGATGGGTTGCGGCTGGAAGGGCATCCGCTGCGTAAAACATATGCTGGATAAGTTGGCGGTTCATTCCGCTGTGGCGACCCCAGGTTAATAAAGGGACTAAGCCGAAAAGAAAATGAATGAATGATTAAACCATAAGTCTTAATACCCAAGGTTCCTTTTAACCTGCAAAAAAAAATTTTTTTTCATGGACAAAACAGCGGAAACATTCTTCAAAATATCTTCTAATGAAAATGTCAGGTTGTAAACGATGTGAAGTTGAGTAAATAATGACAAAACGTTTACTTTTGGTAGAGCTATTCCTTAAAAAAAAAATTTGCTGTTTCTGGATAACCTATGTTTGTCAACCTTAAAGTGTACAGCTTGTGAACCTGCAACACTATTTACAAGAGTTACAACCATTCTGCAGCAATACGACTTCTCGCTGCAAAGTTAAAACGCTATCGCTCTGCTCGCTCTACTATATTTCAAAGCGTAGCATCTCCTCAACCGTTACACGGTGAGAGTGATTGCAGCAGATCACCTTGAGGACATCTAGCCCTAATGTAGTGCCCCAGTAGTGGAAGAGCATGAAGAAAGATGATAGGACTTCAGAGGTATTAATCACCACGACAGTGAGAGGCTCAACCTCCAGCCACCAAGGGCTCAGGATAAGCTCGTAAAAATTGCACAGCCCTCCACAGGGCGCTCATGTCTTACTTGTTTATGGCAGCGAGTCCCAGAGGACGTGGCAGTGATGTGCTAGCCTCTAAACCCACAGCGTCAGGAATGATGTATGACCATCATTACCAGAAAATATCACTTCAGCCGACCCATGATCTTGCTCCGCTAAGGGTCATATTATCCATGAAGAACAAATTACGATCCCCTCCGCACATTTAAATTACTGGCAAAAAAAAAATGCTAGCGCAGAAACGGTGATATGTCATCGGTGACAATGCCCCCCAGTGTAACGCAGATAAAAACCCACCTGAGAAATCATCGTCCCACACCGTGCTAAAGTTCACTTGTGCTTGCTGTCAGGCAGAAGCAAATATATAATGGAAAGGTTGCGCTCTTTAATTTCCCCCATTTGAGCAATTAGTATATTTACACAACACCGTCATGAAACGGCAGCTTCATATTTCTCAGTTTTGTATGAATATTTTTAGGTTGGAAAGATTCTAACTGTTCCTACAGAATATTTAAACATGTGACCCTGGACCAGTCAGTTTTTGGAAATTGGCTTGTTAGAATATGACAGTACTTGGCCAAGATACAACTATTTAAAATCTGGAATGTGAGGGTTAAAATAAAACTGTACCTTTAAAGTTGTCCAAATTAAGTTTTTAGCATTGCATATTACTAATCAAATATTTAGTTTTGATGTATTTACAGTTGGAAATTTTAAAATTATCTTCATAGAACATGATCTTTACATATAGTCTAATGTTTTTTGACAAATAAAAACTATAATTTTGGCCCATAAAGTATATATATTTTTGTCTACTCCTACAAATGTACCTGTGCAACATTTTGTGGTCCAGGGTCACTTGTTTTAAATAAATTTCAAGATTGACTGCTCAGGGGCGATGCAAGAAAATAGTGACGCTCTTTCCGAGGTTTTCTTTATAGGAATTCTCTACGCTTAAACAGCATCACCTTCAAAGAGCTTTGCCAGCTGTGCTTTAAGATATTTCAAACCCCCTTTGGCGTATTCCTGTTTAATACGTTTCATACATAAATTTATTATAAAGTACATTTATTGCATTTATGGATTTGCCAAACATTTTTATCCAGAGCAACTTACACTCAGAAGACACATTATTATCAGGGCTTGCATCCCCTGGAAATCAAACCCATGACCTTGGCACTGCTAGCACCAAGTTCTGCCAGTTGAGCTACAGGCAAACTACCGTAAATCCTAAATATAATAAATACTCATAAAACACACTATACCTTCTTTAATAAATCTGACAGATTTTTGTGTTTATCTCGAATTGCTTTACTCATATTCGCTATGCTTGTCTGAATGAACTGCTCTCACCTTTTCTTTTTCATTAGATGGCAATATAACTTTCTTCAGTTTAATTCAGTTCTTCAGAAAAAAAAAATCACACAGAACTTTTCTGCATTTAGCTATAGGACTCTAATACCAGATTATTTCACAATGCAAAAATTTGGCAACACCATGTAGGGTTAACACTTTGAAAAAGCGAACACTGATCTGGAACAGGGTATCACAACCCGAGGCCAAAAAATTCCTTTACTTTCAGTGCACTCTATGAAATAAAGGTACAAAAGCTGTCACTTTTTAAAAACAAAGTATACTTTCTAGGTCATTTATAGGTACCAATATGTAGACTTGTAGACTGTTAACTTCTCACTGTTAACCAAATGTCAAATTCTCTCACTTTTACCTCACTTTCACTGACTAAAAAAGCTGAATTTCTATGACCTATAATGAACTGAAAAACAAGGCACCGTTGTGCTTTGCATAATATTAAAAAACATTTGAGCCGGAATATCATATTTTAATGAATTTTATGATGATTATGAGAGAAACAGTGGATCATTTATCTCAGACTTCCAAAAGAAATGAGCACCTGGTCTTTGAAGTGGCCATTTGTAGCTAAAGCCCATGAAATGTACATTTTCCAGGCATGATTGCTGATTTAATAAGTCGAGGTTGGTGACTTTCAGCTGATGAGTGGGAAAGGAATAAAATAGCAATGAAAAATATCCTAACCATAACAAATAGACAAAACACGTGAATAGAAAATTACATTTTAATAAATGGAAAGTCAAATTTCAAGTGACAAACAAAAGTTCCTCATTTTATATATATATATATATATATATATATATATATATATATATATATAATATGCCCTGGAATAACCTTTTAAAATTATGTGATGTTCCAGAAATTCCATGACCTGCGGGAAGCCTGTACAAATATGGACCCTTAGGTACAAACATATACCTACAGCTTTAGTATCTTTATTTATCAGAATTTTGAGGTTAGCATTGGGATTTAAAATGACACTGGGTTAAAGGGATAGTTCACCCAAAAATTATAACTTACTCCGCATTCCATTTACTTGTTCTAAACCTGTTTGACTTTCTTTCTCCTGTTGAACACAAAAGATTTTTTTCACACTTTTTAGTGTTCAACAGAATAAAAAAAACAAAAATAAAGAGGTAGAGTAATGGTGAGTACATTTTTATTTTTGGGTGAACTATCCCTTTAAGTGAAGTTTAAAAATCCCTAATGTTTTGAAATGATTTGGAGTTGACTGTATAGTATAAGAATGCACAATACTAGAGCTTTCATGAAAACGTTTGGAAGCTGTGTTCATCCACATAACCCCATTGACACTACAAATAGGTGCATTTAACCCAGGGTCCAGCATTATAAACCAGAATGGGGGACTCATTGCTCGTGTGATATTGCTTATGACCCCAAAATTCTATACAATCATGCAGTGAGTTTTTCAACAATCAGCTGTACGAAATGTAATATAGGTCAGGGGTGGGTGCGTCTTTAGTGCATTATTTTTCATAACAGCAGTTATGAAGTCTTTAGCAATGCAGAATAGACAGATTGTTCTTAATTATTTTGCTGATCAGAAACTGTACGACATTGATATCACTTTTTTTTTTTTAAAGTACACTATAACAGCATATTAACTATGTATGTTTGACTGCTGTATTTTTCACCAATACACAGCTAAACTTTCAGATTTTCTTTATTTTGATTGTAATGAAATAATTTGTGCATTTTGTAAAGCTGCTTTGGAATGATAATTATTTTGAAAATCGCTATACAAATAAAGATGAATTGATCATAATAACTAATATATATATATATATATATATATATATATTTAATTAAGGTTACAACGGCATGGTCATTCTCTTTGCCTTTGGAAAATGAACCCCTTGATAATTTATAACCGAGAAGAAACAAGCGGCTGATGAATAGTATCCATTATCATGCATCATTTACTGTAATAACAGGCTGCTATTTCCATACAAGAAATGACACAAAAAAATCCTCCATAAATTAGTTTCGAATTTCGCCTGTGGATGTTGGGAAGAGAATAAAGGAGCTTGTGAGCCCTACCACCCAATATCAATTTCAAGGTCCATTTACTTCCTCATCCCTGATCCCTGCCACGCTGAACAGACGGAGACCCCTGAGTGGGCGCATATGGCAGAGGGCTGGGAGTCCACTGGAGCTGGTAATGATGGCAGCGGTGGACTGGTCCATCACCGTGCCAGCGCTGGGCCTCCATTGGCGCAGAGTAATTGACAGCCATGAGCTTCCCTACAGAGCTCAAACACCGCCGCCTGCTCTCTGGCACACACTCCCTAATTCACACACGCGGTCTTGGCTGCTGGCTCAGCAGGGGCAGGCCATCCAATTTACAGCTCTGTCCAGCACTGCCCCGGGAGCCATCTCCAGCCTGCCCAGCCGGCCCAACAGAGACTAATGAAGGGCTCCACCAGCACCTCATACATTATGGAGAGAGCGGAGACGGATCAGGAAAACACTGCCAACGCACTCCGCTTTTCGGAACGGAAAGAATCAATTGGGTTGTTGTGGGTAACTGCTCCCCTGCTGTGACACCGCTCTCCATTACACGCACTGAGGTGGTGACGGAGAGAAAGAGCAAACGAGCTTTTATTTTTGCCGCTCCTTTACTTATGTTCCTTCACATTTTCGGCACCGCGTTTAATACCACTTAAACCTTTGCCTCCACTTACCAGTTCAGGAAGCAACATTGCTTCGCCTTTCCAGGGTAGATGGTGTGAAACCTTTTCTCTTCTCTGACCTCTTCTTTGAATCTGAGAAGATATGTAAGCAGTCATTGCGCATGTAGTTTAAAAGCTTAATGGAGGTCTGTCTACATAAGCATGTGAAGGCTGTGTGTATGATGGAGCGTCACTTTATTCTGTTCTTGCATACTTATGAGAGCATAGAGCGCGCAGGCCCACCGCTGAGCCTGCCTTGGCATGCTGTTACAATGAAACAAATTGTATTCTGCGATGGCTCCGCATGAGTCTTGGCTTCGCTAACGTCCTTGGGATGCTTACCATCTGGCAGTCCCATCACTGCGCTCAGATACGCTGCATTACAAAACGAGACAGCACAGAATGTGAAAAATAGAGAGTGTTATCAGGTACTTTACGGAAACATTGAGTGGTCGTCACTTCAATATTTCATCACTGCGGAACTGCTTTTGCTTAAGGAAACTGACCAAAATGTGCTTGTCATTTTTGTTATTCTTAACTAAAGTTAAAGTGTTTTGTTAGCTGAAGTAAAGCAAATTTCAAAAATTGTAAATTAAATTTAAAACCTAAACTTATAAATGTCTAAACTGAAATAAACAGCTACATATAAATATTGGAAAACAGATAAAAATGACAAAGGTACAGAACAAAATTACTAGAACTAGTAAACTTAAATTAAAACTAATTCAAAATAATACTAAATACTATCTAAATAATATAAAAATAACAGTGATTTGTCAATAAAAATTAATGGTATGCATTAGAAAATTATTCTAGTAATATTGCAAATAGCAAGTATCATCTGCAAACAAATGAAGATACAGTCAGAAATTACTTTTGCTGCAGCTTCACACTACTTATTTAAAATGAGTAGAAACTATTTTTTAAGGTTTTGTTGGGACAACTTAATTGTTTTGTGTTTAATCCACCTAAATTAGCAAAAACGATTAAGTTACCTTAAGCGATTTAAGTTGAGACAACATGAAGGAATTGAGGGGAACCCAGCATTTTTAGTGTAGAACGTCTCTAAAAACTAACTATTTTCTGAGAATTTTTTTTTGTAATGACAAATGACTGATAAAAGGCCACTGTTCGAATCAATGATTGTGAATTTCTAATATATTTTGCATCTAATACACAATTTTTTTTTTTTTAAATAAAGTGTGCCTTTAGTGTCCAAACAATCTACATTTTTATATAGAATATATGTATGTAACTATATTTGGAAACAATATATTTACAGTGCCACTGTAAATCTAGAAGTAGTAATTATTATATTATATTATATTATATTATTCATTTTCTTTTTGGCTTAGTCCCTTTAATAATCTGGGCTCGCCACAACGGAATGAACCCATCACTGGGAAACATCCATACACACTCATTCACACACATACACTACGGACAATTTAGCTTACCCAATTCACCTATAGCACATGTCTTTGGACTTGTGGGGGAAACTGGAGCACCTGGAGGAAACCCACACGAACACAGGGAGAACATGCAAACCCCACACAGAAATGCCAACTGACCCAGCCGAGGCTCGAACCAGCGACCTTCTTGCTGTGAGGCGACAGCACTACCCACTTCGCCACCGCGCTGCCTTATATTATATTATATTATATTATATTATATTATATTATGTTATAAAAAAGACTTTATTCTTTGGCATACATTTTTAAGTTACATATTAGATGCTGATCGGATTTCAATGCATTCAGTGTTTTCTTATAAGAAATTCTTGGGAATTAGTTGTTGCCTATCATGGTCAAACCGGTCAAAAGGGCAATTACTCAGAAGCGAGTTTGACTCTCATTAAACAGTTGACCCTTATTTGTGCCTATTTTCACAAGGCAGCATTGCAGAGATTGGGGCAGGAATCAGCCAGGTTCATCCATCAGCTTTATGGCAGGTGGCAGGAGCTCCTTATGCTCAATGTAGTGGAAAGCAAGGCTTTATTACCGCTGGTTTCTCACCGAGAGAGATGAAGACAGAAACAATAGAATTTCCAAGGCTGACTCGTCAACGTACGTCTGTATGTTGTGGAAATCTGCTGTTTAGCCACAGCAATGCAGCCGCAGCGCAGACAGGGATGGTGTCCTTCACAAAAGAAAGCCTGTCTGGTCGATTTTATCGGCTCCGCAAAATGGCGTCATCAAATTATTGGTGACAGGTGAGAACTGTCAGCGTGTTAAACACCCTGAATATGAGCCGACTTCCGTGGAAGCAATGAAATCCACCGATGACAGCTTACTTGACATTTACACACTCCGAATCCCGTCCTTTAATAGCTGTGCTCCATCTCCCTGGGGTTTGCCAGCCAGGCCGACTGATAACAAACCTGTCAGGAGGGTTCACAAGGGATATGAATCCAGCGCTGGCAGAGAAATGATGTGTTCAGTGGAGGAATATGGAGACTGACATGAGCTGCGCGCCGGCTTAGTGACAGATGATTTGTTACACCGTGCACTAAATGGAAGTCGCCACAACGGCTGATTAGGTCTTATCAGGGCCGTTTCGAGCGAGCAACTTTTTCATTTCACCTCTCTCCAAGGAGCCGCCATCAAAAGAGATCACCGAGGTTTCCTCGGCGAGCCTGTCAGCTCAAGGTGAAGCCGAATGGGGGAGGATAACAGGGATGAGGAAATAAACTGCTGTCTCAGATAACATTAATGCTCAAGCTTCACGGCTGACAGTTACCTGATAAAACATTATCTCAGCCAATGAGAGACAGGACAGGACAAACACGTCCCCCCACACACAGTTTTTCTAATACATCTGGCCAGATTACAGCACACCGCTATTCATCTGTGGGTCATATTGCAGCTCTGGAGATCCGTTTCCTTTTTTTATAGGAAAGGTCACCCATCTCTCCTATTTTTTTACCAAATGTATTATTGGATTGTCACTCTCTAATGCGAGTGGACTGGGTGATATTTTAACAGAATGTTCTGGGAATTATAACATTAATAGCTAAATAAAATAATATCGAATAGCTTACATTTATATTATAGATAACCACAATAATATTATATAGCATCCACAATGCATCATAATTATTTTTTTAGCATTCATTATGTATTCATCCATGTTAAATGCTCCAACTCTTTGAAGTGGTGTTTAAAGTCAGATTCTGATTGGCTGTCAATGTTTGTGTCGTTCATTAGGAAGAAAGCCCCTATTAAAGGGTTAGTTCAACCAAAAATAAAAATTCTGTTGTTAATTGCTCACTATCATGTCGAGACCTTCGTTCCTCATCAGAACACAAATGAAGCTATTTTAGATAAAATCAGAGACTACTAATTACTAACTATTAATGATAACCTTGAATTATTCTTGAAAGCTCGCTGACATTCTGTGTGCTATTTAAATGCTCAGGTTAATATTTTTATAAACTAGCTGACATGTTTCATTTTGAAAGGGATTACTACAATTTTCTCTATGGTAATATTTGATGAAAGATGATTAATGTGATTGTAGAGGACCCATTACGCCCATCTTGTGAATGCCATTTCAACCATATAACAAAGCTCATGTGTATTTTTGCTTTGGTAATGAAAACAGTTCCAAATAAAAGCAGAATACAAGTTTTTGTTCTTGAACAAATCATGTTTGAACAACTCAATAACAATGTTTCCATCAAAAGATGCCAAATAGGCTTGGAATATTGCATAAAACATTTGCAAATAAAGCGCAGTTTCCATCCAATTGGGTGAAAGATAACAAAATCCTCACTTCCTGATAAACAGGAACGAATATCAAAAAGAAAATTGGAATTTACTGCGGTAGGAGAAGTCACTTTGGGCTTTTTTCTTATATAATAAAGTACATGCGCCTCAGAAGATTCAACAAAGATTCAGTGGCCTTTGGAGGTCTGAGATCTCTCTTTGGAAGTGCATAATTTTAATGCACATTTTTTAAATGTATGCGCGTCATTTTCATTAAGTGTTTTTTTATGCAATATTTCAAAATGCCCATACAAATAAGTGGAAATAAATCTTAAAAATTCCTGAACGTATCTCTTTTTGCACTATTGAATAAACGATTCGGTGACTGACTCATAAAGACTTGTTGCCACCTACTGGCAAACCATTGCAAGCAGCGGAAATGTCACCCAAAATCCATAGCATAGATAAAAACGCTAAAAAGGAAATGCAGAATCACATCAATATTTCAAACACTGTCTCTAACTCACAATAATCCTGAACAAGCATGAAATCCTTCAGAGTGAGCAGATGGCCCTTCCTATATGCAACATCATCCACATATTGACTGACATTTTAATCCAGATGAGACCACATTAGACCGCAAATTGACATGTATCACAAAGACTGAACCGTCCTCTTAGTGGGGCAATGATCTATAAGACGGGTCCCTTGCAGATCAATAGAAACAATAATGGTCTTGTTTCACAAATCCGGAGCATTGATGAATCTAAAATGCTATGCACATTGCACATACAACAGTTTCGTAGCTTCTAAATAACATAACATATCGTTTGCATCACATGTTGAGATGTGACAGAAACCTACTCATTTGCTGTCATTAGGACACCTCGGATCGGTCTACACTCTCAAAGTGTATCTGTTTACCCATGGATCTCATTTGATAAGACATAAGGCAGTAATTGGATAAGGCTTGTGATCAGATGTTCTCTTGGGGAAGCTAATTCCACTCTTTCTGACCTGCCTAATCTTCTAAGACCAAGCTGGGGTTAATGGGCTGCTCTTCCCCCACCAACTTGATATCCAGACCGCTGTATTTTAGCTCTGCAGTAGGATGTGACAGTCTGAGCTGCACAACACGATCCATGATAAAGTAATTTATGCATGAGTACTGGACCGCAAGTGAATAGAAGATACATTTTCATGATTAGGCGAGTAGAGGTCATGCGTAAATGGATATCATATAGCATCCCTTCTGACAAAAATCGTTAATCTGACTGTAATAGTTGCCATTTACTGGAATGTGTTTTTTTCCCCCTCCACTGGGAGATGGCTAACAAAATATTATATTTTAACAGACAGCAACCACATTTTGTGCTGCCTGGGATGCTGTATATGATACACTCTTTCATGTAAGAACAAAATTGGAAGTGTTACTTTAGAAGTGAACTAGACAATATCTCAACAGATTTTTCGTTCAGTAATATAATGGTGATTTTATACTTCTACTTTGGGTCTCTTGGTTAGTTTAGTCCATATACCAAAAAGAAAATGATATGATTAGTGCAGATTTGCTTTGTATTAGCACTGTCAAATATATAAAAAAAAACAAAAAAACTGCATTTATGACATTTATTTTGTGTCAGATCTTACTGAGCAATACTGTGCGCTGGACTATACATTATACATGCTTACATGTTTTGTTTAGATTTTAGATTTGGTTATGAACTTATTTATAACGTATGTAGAAACTTGATCTGAAGTGTAATTTATTAATGTATTTAATTTCAACTTTTACTAATTATTATTTAAATTATTAAAATCCAATTATTAAAATCCAAAATTTACTTGTTAACATTAGTTAATGCACTGTGGGTTAAAAAGAACTAACAATCTGTATTTTCATTAACTAACTTTAACAGAGATGAATAAATAGTGCTATAAATGCATTGTTCATTGCTTGTTCGTTTGTAATTACATTAATTGTAAAGTGTGACCAAAATCATATCTTTATTAAAATCATTCATTCATTCATTCATTTTCTTTTTGGCTTAGTCCCTTTATTAATCTGGGGTCGCCACAGCGGGATGAACCGCCAACTTATCCAGCATATGTTTTACGCAGCGGATGCCCTTCCAGCTGCAACCCATCACTGGGAAACATTCATACACACATACACTACGGACAATTTTAGCTTACCCAATTCACCTATACCGCATGTCTTTGGACTTGTGGGGGAAACCGGAGCACCCGGAGGAAACCCACGCGAACACGGGGAGAACATGCAAACTCCACACAGAAATGCCAACTGACCCAGCCGAGGCTCGAACCAGCGACCTTCTTGCTGTGAGGCGAACGTGCTACCCACTGCGCCACCGCGTCGCCCCTATTAAAATCATATTGTTCTTTAAATTTATTAACCTTTTTTTTTTCTTTCAATTTTGTAAAATCACTACTACTACTAGTGCTACTAATACTACTACTAATAATATTAATAATAACAAAAATAAAATAGCTTATTCTTTGGAAATACAAGGTGTAAAACCATGTTTGTTGTATTATTGAGTTTATGAAATGTAATTGTACACCTTAGTCTTCCTTTCACTGTTATAAAATTTAGCCACATTAATATTTTTTATCTTAAAATAGCTCATCTTGATGAATTTCGCTTAGCTTTTCAACAGTGTTGATTTATTTATTGGCCACATACAATAAAAGTAAATTCCGTTGTCAGTTTACCTTTGACACTTAATCTTGTTCTGTACACACACATTCAGTAACTAAGGAGGCAACCACAATTACATCCAATGACTGTGTAAACTTCTGAAAAATGCAGGTAGTGTCAACAACTTTTACAAAAATCCAAGGCAGTGTGTACAAAAGCAAACTCAACAACTAGTTAGGCATAATGTCCTCAACTCATATCAGAATTGTCTCTCTCTCCTGTATGCATGGTACAAGAAATCACAGGCAACGAGGTACTTTTTAACTCATCAGTGTTGCCAGATTTTGCTAGAAAAAATGCAAATACGCCCAATACCAAAAGCTTTACCTAAGAATTAATAAAGCTGTCAACCAATATATTTGTAAAAATTAATGTTCCCAGCATCTGCTTACTAAATTATTTGCATAAACTGGATCATTTATGGCCAAAGTGTCATGTTTAAGTGGACTTGGCAACACTTTAAGATCATACTCTGCAAAGCAGCCTTCTGGGAAAAACAAAACACGACACTTCTGTTTACAATGCTTTAGCTAAAATTGCCCACCATGAGTATTTGGCTGCTGTAATACTACTTTGGTCAAAATAGCACACACCAAATATGTAAAATGGCAAAAGGTTGCTATAGTTTCCACAGAGTCAGTTATCAAAATTTCAGAAGCGATTCCTGTTCAGTACACACAGAATTTAAAATAGAAGGAATTCAACCCTGTATTTAAATACATCCATCATTCCGGAAACATGAGTGTGTATGTGGCCATTGTTTGAGTATTATATATCTGTATTATTTTCAGTTTTTATAGCACTTTGTGTATGAGAAATGAACATTATAAATGCAATTTATTACTATTATTATTATTAGAGAGAGAACAGTTTTCAAACTGTAGTACACTGTATCCGACTGACTTCCTTTTCATTCTCTTCTTTAAGAGAGCAAATTTCCTCATTTTTTGTTTTATTTCAAAGACGATAGATATCTTTAAAAATCCTGCACACAATGGCCACTGTGGAGCGTGTTGGCAGTCCAAAAGGACCACCTGCCTCCTCTCAGAGTCCCAACCCTGTAATTGTGCATTGATTTTGACAGACAGCTACATTATGATCAGATGAAACAGAGCTAATCACGCTTTCCTGTCTCTTTCATCTGCACCAATGAGCTCTTTCCACGAGGAATTCAATGACATTTCGCTTTTGCGCCACAGATGAGCAAAGGTCTTCTGTGACCCCCGTTCTTCAGGCCCGCTCACATGCAAAGCAGGTTATACAAGAGTCTTAAAGAAAAGAGCCTTCCTTTCAGCAGGGGCGACCGCAATCACAGGCCCTCACAAATAAAAGACGATTATAGACATCGGCCTGTTCCTTATATTAAGCCTTTCTATCTTTTCTCCGCAGAAATGTGTAGGCAATTAATTAAATTCCCATGTCCGTGCCTGGCAGTCATTAGCCTAATATCGGCTTTCAAGGGAGCACAGAGACGGCGGTCGCAGTGCCAGGTCACATCACGAGAGACGGCGAACCTCTGCTTCCCGTTCGCCCTCTCCTCTTTTTTATTGCCATTCATTTTCCATCAGCAATACGATGCCCGCATTATGCTTGACTGATGTGGGGAGACAGAGCAATTTCCTGAGACACTTAACACCAGGTCACATGGGGTTGAAATACGATAGACAGAACCAGCCATTCACAGGCTGCTACTCGAGATGATGCCAACCCAGATGTTATGTCAATGGCTCGGGGTGAGGAAAACACTTTCTCAGTGCTTCCATTTTCAAGGGCGGCAAAATTGCGCCTCGAGTGCGCCTTCAATTTGCCCAAAGGAACGAGGTGAAAGCAAGTCCTCGTTCGAGTAGATATTCAAACGCGTTCATTCAGCGGCCTCGCGGAGGAGACTAAATATGGAAATTAACTTTGACTGCCAGATGTTTCCTCTGTGTAATAAGAAGTCATTACCGTCGCATTTAGCGCTGCGTTTCCAAATCGCCTCACATTACGCGCTGAAACGTATTCCTCCGCGAGCTCGGCAACAGTGCATTACGCGCAGATAATGATGACTTTGTTATCCTGTGGTCGGTGAGGTCCATTTCCCAGCTCTCCCTAACTACAAATGTCAGGCCCGACAGGCAATTACAGGGGTCCGATTACTCCCTTCCCTGCTATCGCGCTCCAATCTCAGAGACCCCTGGCGTGGTGAAGAGCTAAAGGTAATTTTCCCCCGGGCCTGAAACAAGGCCCTGAACTTGGCTATTAGAGGCCTAACAGGTTTTGTCCGATGGATGCTTGAGTGACGCGCGGTCGATATCCCCCGTCCTCTCGGGTCATCTCAGCTGTCACTGGATGAAGTTAGGTAATGCTGCACTCAACAGCTGATAACTTGAAAATCAGCCATAAAAGACGGGTTTCGTGAGTGCACATATTACAGGAGGTGAAAGGTTTGCTGCATTAGCTAAAGCACTTCAAATGCTGTACAAACGTGTGTGTTGTAGGTTTACCTGCAGTGATGGAGAGTCCGTGTTTTCTGTTTTCAGCTCTTCAGTGGCTTCAAGATGTAATAAAAGCACGACAGCTCCACCTGCCGGACACATTGGGCTATCAAGTCTTGCAGTGCACTGTACATTTAGCATGATAACCATATTTTCAAGCTGAATATATATAATAATATGGCATATATTACAAGAAATGCTGTTCTTCCTCTGTATTTTTTCCAGTGCCAATGTCAGAGTTTTAGCAAGATGTGTATGAACTTGAGAAGAACAATTATATGAGATAGTGATTATATGAGAAGTTGTTTCTATTAAACTGATGAAAAAAGCAGCAGGTTTATGATAAAACAATAATATATCCCAATTGGTTCCAAGTTCAATTACTTTAGCAATGTCATTTAATTTGAAACCAATCTGCAGATAAAGTGCCCAGAAAGAAATTTCTATTCAAATTCATGTCAGGATGGCCACATGTCCAAAGTGTGTATGGCCATTTTTACAAAAATCTCAGTAACTCTTGAATGAAATTAGATTGTTGAGCTCAATTTGAGGTGACCTTAAAAGATACTGTGGTATGGTGGCGCTATAAAGAAAACAAAAAAACTGGGGGAAAAACCCACTGACATCAAAAATTGGCATGCAGTGCCTTTGTCCAAGGTGGTGCGCACATCTATGAGTTCTGTGACAAACGTATAAGAAATCAGCCACCGGGGTTGATACTGCATTTTATAAGTGTGTAAGCGACTGCATATTACAAATGTTTTGCACAAACATTCATATCATTTGTTAGGCCTACTCATTCTGAACATCTTTGTCTCAAGAACCACTGTTGTGCACCAAATATTACAAATTATTTAAAAACTTTCTTTTGCAAACTAGTCCTACGTTTTTTTTTGTTTTTTCTTTTGCTCAACCTCAGAAAAACCACAGCAGTACAACTCTTTAGTATCTGGGAAGCTATAACCGGTTATTTGTAAAACAAGAATCAGACACACTTTGCCATGCACATCATTATAGGCAAAAGCTCTAGCTAGAACTTCGTTAAATCTGGGGACTGCACGAGAGGTGTGATTCTGCAGAAGCAATCTACATGGACTCTAGCCACAAGGATCACAATCCAGTAGCTGATGCACCAGGACCAAGCCCAGGTAAATAGAAAGTGTTGGGTCAGGAAGGTAATTTGGCCTAAAGCAATCCCAAATCCAGCTATGTACAGTTGCGGCCAAAAGTTTTGAGAATGACACAAATATTAGTTTTCACAAAGTTTGCTGCTAAACTGCTTTTAGATCTTTGTTTCAGTTGTTTCTGTGATGTACTGAAATATAAATACAAGCACTTCATACGTTTCAAAGGCTTTTATCCACAATTACATGACATTTATGCAAAGAGTCAGTATTTGCAGTGTTGGCCCTTCTTTTTCAGGACCTCTGCAATTCGACTGGGCATGCTCTCAATCAACTTCTGGGCCAAATCCTGACTGATAGCAACCCATTCTTTCATAATCACTTCTTGGAGTTTGTCAGAATTAGTGGGTTTTTGTTTGTCCACCCGCCTCTTGAGGATTGACCACAAGTTCTCAATGGGATTAAGATCTGGGGAGGTTCCAGGCCATGGACCCAAAATTTCAACGTTTTGGTCCCAGAGCCACTTAGATATCACTTTTGCCTTATGGCACGGTGCTCCATCATGCTGGAAAATGCATTGTTCTTCACCAAACTGTTGTTGGATTGTTGGAAGAAGTTGCTGTTGGAGGGTGTTTTGGTACCATTCTTTATTCATGGGTGTGTTTTGGGCAAAATTGTGAGTGAGCCCACTCCCTTGGATGAGAAGCAACCGCACACATGAATGGTCTCAGGATGCTTTACTGTTGGCATGACACAGAACTGATGGTAGCACTCACCTTTTCTTCTCCGGACAAGCCTTTTTCCAGATGCCCCAAACAATGAGAAAGGGGCTTCACCGGAGAATATGACTTTGCCCCAGTCCTCAGCAGTCCATTCACCATACTTTTTGCAGAAGATCAATCTGTGCCTGATGTTTTTTTTGGAGAGAAGTGGCTTCTTTGCTGCCCTTTTTGACACCAGGCCATCTTCCAAAAGTCTTCGCCTCACTGAGCGTGCAGATGCACTCACACCTGCCTGCTGCCTCTGATCCCGCAGCTGAATCCTCTTTAGGAGACGATCCTGGTGCTTGCTGGACTTTCTTGGACGCCCTGAGATGTGATGGTTTGGACATGTACAGAGGAGGGATAGTGAAAATATTGGTCGGAAGATGTCAGGAATGGAGCTGCCAGGCAGGAGACAATGAGGAAGGCCAGAGAGGAGATATATGGATGTGATAACTGAGAACCTGAAGTTAGTGAGTGTGAGGGAAGAAAATGCAGAGGACAGGGCTAGATGGAGGCAGATGATCCACCGTGGCGACCCCCTGAAGGGAACAGCCAAAAGCAGAAGTTGTCACTGACTTTAATGGAGATCGGGCCACCTTTGGGATGAAAATGCACCAAGTGGCCCTAAAGTGCTTGAGCCCTGAAAATAGCTGCTTGCAGATAATTGTTCTTGTTTTCAGCATAAACCCAATTTTGTTATGTTTTTCAGACCAAAAGGCTTCATTTTGCATCCCAAGAAGGCCTAAACAAGGAATAAAGACATTATTTGCAGTGAATTCAAATGTTACCATGACTTAATAAAACTTTATAAATTCACACCGCTGCAATGTGTCAATCAACTATGAGCATGTTTTACCTAGTGGGCATTAATAAAATAACATTACACCAATTTTGCAAAACACACTCATTCCATATTTCCAGTGTGGTATAACCATAACAGAACAAAGTTCAGATTAACAGCACCTGTGGTGGCAATTTAAAATTAATTGGTGAATATATTATTTAAATAAACAGACTAAAAATTATTTTCAAGCTAGCGTTAATACATTTTCACACATCTAGAATAACATCGAAAAGACAGTTTGACTGGAAATAACAAATGTTCACTTCACAGTCAGAGAAACGTACCTTGTTTTCTTCACAACTCTCAAACAATTCTTGTCTTCTCGTCTCATAGATGGTCGAACTTTATGGGGGCAGAATTGATGACGACAGTCAAAACTCAATTTTACAAGAAAATTAAAATTATTTTTCATACTCAACCCCTACTGAATATATATATATAAAAACAGAATGTAATGTTTTATGGAAATTGTATGTTGTAATGATCTCTGGGTCTCTACTGGTCATTTGTTGCTTTTACTGGTGGCATGTTAAAAATCGCTACATCCTGAATATCCCAAAACCACACTTCAAATCAGTGAATTTGAATTGTTAACAGTTAATCATTTTTGTTAATAAAGTTTTAACAGCATTTGTAGAGGAAATAATTAGAACATCTGTAAAGGTCTTTTGTTCATTGTATTTTTAAAATGATGTTTTATGACATTTTCATGCTTAAGACTTTCAAAGACTTGAGACAAGTGTAAATAATAAAAACAAAATATATAACGAAGAATGATAAAACTATGAGCCATGGTTGGAGAAACATGCATATAATGCCTGCAATTCTATGCACCTCTCTGTGCCTGTAGGAACTTCACATATTTCAAAAGAAGCACAGAATGCAAAACAAAATGAATATATTTTGACACCACAGAGGAAAATATTTCACCTGCAGTATATAAAGTGTGTGGTACATGACAAAGAGACAAGAAGGGGAGGGGGGGGGGGACTGGGGGGAGAGAGATTATTCCCCAGGAGCTAGAATCATCATTCCAAGAATATAGAAAGTGATGCAATGCTCAGGCTCTCCATGAACAGTTACGGCAATATTAGCGCAACACATTTAAACCTCAGCCTCTGGTCTGACTCCATCAGAAAACAGAGCACACACGCACAGCCAGTCGCACGGACACGCGAACATGCCTGATGAGAATAGCACCATGTCCTTTCACAGGGATTTGAGCAGAATAAATACACAGCAATTTCTCCCTGGAGGGCTTATCATACCTGGAGAGTATGATGAAACCTCCTGCAATATGAAGTCTCCCCCCTAGAAACCCAAGATATTTGCTCAAAATCAAGCGGGATGTGCAAAAAGGACAACGGCGAGATTCAGGTTTTACACACTTTATTCCTAAAACATTGGCTGCACCATCCATAGCGGCACACAATTGTATGTACACATTTATATACACACAATTCTCTAAATCTGTGATATAAAATATATAATCCGACAATGTACCTCTTGTCCTCTTATTTGAACACATTAAATTGCTGTACAGGAATTCTGTAGCTACAGCCTATCTTAAAGTCCCCACCACACAAAGGTAAGAACGTGAGCTCCTGTATACTTCGTCTGTACACGGTGACCGTAAAAACTGCGGAGAAAATATTTCTCTAAATATTCCTCTAAAAGCAACCTACAGCAAATTCACTTGTCGGTTCTGTAATTAAGACAATTACATACATGACAAACCATTTTCGTTTTATTTGGGAAGGCAATATGCAGCTTCCCGGATTTATATAATATAAAAGATTAAGAAATTACACATTTAAAAACGTACAATAAATAAGATATATGCAGGCATTTCATCTGGGTAAAACCTGACCCCAAACTGCACCTTCAGGCCTCATTCGGGACGCGAGTTCATTGAGATGGACTGGTTTCCTTTGCCTCCAGCTTTTGCAAAATGAACACTTGGCAGAAACTGGGCAGTCTGGCGTCGCCGTAAGTGCACGGTGTCTGATTGAAGTTGGTTGTTGTCCAGTCGTGTCCGGGCCTGCGGCGGCAGTGCGGCATCTCTGTGGGGTCTGTGGTGGGAATTGATGGCAGAGCCCCTCGTTTGTTAGAGCATGTTCATAATGAAGTTGTACATTTGGTTGAGCACAACAAAGTGCACAGGCAGACAAGAGCGCCGGTCCTGAGTCGCTGGGTCACAGGTCAGCCACGAGAGGGCATTGTACTGCTCCAGCACAAATCTGAAAAAAAACAAAGAACAAATATGGAGCTAAAGAGGTGACACGAAGTGAACTGCAGCAAGAAACACACTCCATGTGCAAAAGACTGTGCATGTGATTCAGTGCCCTTATATACTGCAAGTGCAATTCTGAATCCTTCTCTCATTAGTGATTAAAAATAAATGCTTGGACATATCTCCGATGTGATATATAGCTAACAAAAATTCAGATGCCGCCATTAAAGTAGAGGATGATGTTTAGATGACTACGTGAATATGTGCTAAGTGCTAATAAGTAACAAAAAATACAAATGTCAGCAATGAGAAAACAGCAGTAAAGGAAGCATCTCATTAGCTATGTTTCCATCCAAAAATGCGAATTAACTTTATGCGCAAACCTGGATTATCGCATAAAAGACGTGCGAATAAAGCAGCGTTTCCATCCAACGAGTCAAAGTAAACAAAATCGTCACTTCCTGATTATCTGGCGCCAAATATCAACAGTAAAAACGGAATTTGCTGTGGTAGGAGAAGCTGAGTGAAGCTTTACTTCATTTAATAAATGACTTGCGCCTCAGAAGACAATCCTGACGCGCAGTGAACGCGCAGTGGCGTTTGAAGGCGTGACACGCGGAGCACAGACGCTCTTGATTCTGGAGGTCATTAATAATATAATAACACTAATACTGAAACGATTACAGCGTTTTAGAATGACCAAAACAACATTTCAGATGTTTTACAATGTGCTCAGCCTGCTGGTTTGTCCCACATTTTTATCATCACATGATCTCTTATAACAAAATCACATGACCTTTTTAATGCGCACACTGGAATTTGTTCGGTAAAAGTGTTTCCATCGCAGTTTATGCGCATCTTTTCTTATCGAATAAAAAGTTTATCCTACTCAGTTATGCGCATATGATTTTCAAAATTTATGCGCATCTTGGCGTTTCCATCAACCGATTTTTTATGCGCATCTCCAAAATGCGCATAAAAATAGGTGGATGGAAACATAGCTAGTGTCAGTGTCAATTAGGGCTGCACGATAATGGGAAAATATGAGAAATGTGATATTGTTGGGTGTTGCGATAACGACACTTCTTTTGATATAACCAACTGTAACTCGTGTATTGTTCAAATTGACTACCCTTTTGTTATGCTCATGGCTGTTTTTGCCCCATTGACTTCCATTATAATGTCATTTTTTGATTGCAAAGCCTTGACACCGTATAATCAGGGCTTGACTAACTTTTTTGATAACCAGCCACTGTGGCTAGTAGTTTTCCAACATTACTAGCCACTCACCATTTTCACAAGCCACAATTTTGTTGTTGGGAAAATATATTTTGTATGCATAAATTTGACTTTGGCATGCTAAAAATTACTATTTTTTTTATTTTGTGTTATGTCCACATGCCTCCTCGTTAATTTAACTTTTTTATTTTTATTTCACATGACTTTTTAAGGCTCAACACTAATGATTTACCAATTTTTTCTCTGGCCACACCAAACTAACTATTTCCTTGCCACAAATTTTAAATAATGTGTCAAAACAAGCTAAATATAGCTGTATACATACACTTCTTATTCAACAAATATGTTCTTAAAAAAAAAAAAAAATTTTACATTGAAACAAATTAATCTCATTTATCTAAAACTATACACAGTAGTTTGTCCAGGCTATCATCAGCTAACTATAGACAAATGGAGAGTTATCTCCTATTAAAACAATGTTATTGTAAAGGATGATAATTAAACTATATTAACAAAAATAACTGCAAGCAAAAGAAAGCAGGTGAAAAACATTCTGTGCACGATAGTAAAAGGATGATCACATGCACACGGTTAATGTTACACCCAGTAATACTCTGTTCAAAGAATGGTAAAAGCGAAAGCGGCAACAGCTGCTGCATACAAAAAAACTGGAGATCTCTTGAAAGCAGCAGGACTGTGGGTGCACCGCTTTTTTCCAATCTATTTCAAAGAGAAACGATCACACCAGTTGCGTTTCCAGGCACGGTTGTTTTGCGCAAACGGGAGATTTTAAGCACTCACGCGAATCACATCAGCTGTGCCTCGCTCACAACGTCAGTGAGTGAGGATCGCCTGCGTCTCACCATGCGCCTGATCATCCTCTCATTCACCTGCTTACTTTTGCTTGCACAAACAGTTATTAATCGTGCTGCTTCTCAATTCTAAGAGCACATTTGCACGCACATTGAAAAACAGTCTGAAAGTAAAATTCTAATCTTTAGGGGCGAGGCAGCTCTGGCAACTTAAAAATAATTTTCAACCAGCCAAAGTGGCTAGTGTGGGTGTCTGTCTAACCCGCCAAAGCTGAAATCTACCCGCATTTGTTAATGGCGGGTGTTAATGTCAAGCCATGCATATAATCATGCATTCTTAATTTTTGGTGGTTTTGCCTGTTGGGAAGAGGTCAAATTTGTGAACTTTGTTTTGGTTTTTACCACCAACATAACAAAAGGGTAGAAAATTTGCCCAGAGTGTATGGTTGAGTTTCTAAAATATTCCAAAGCATTTTCCCAAAACGTGTCAAATTAAGATTTGTCACCAAAAATCTTTCTATTTGCTAAAAACACAGAGTAACATGTGGCCAGATTAAGACTCAAAATCACCCCAGAGTGGATGAAAATATCCCCAACAGTACACAAGGGTTAAAACAAATACTATTTTATCAAAAAAAAAAATTATTTATGTAATGGTCATACTAATATAATCAGGTAACATATTTTTCTGAGCTAATTAAATGGAAAAAAAAAAAAAACCCAAAAAACATTAAGACTTTGAAAGACTACAAATGACTCGGGGGAAATATATTTTCAGCTCTAGGTTTACCTAACAGCACCTACTGGAGAGGTGGAGATGAAGATAGTAAAGACCCCATCTGATTGGTCAGATTTAATAAACAACCTGTGCATGCAGCACACAAAATGTATCTAACTTATTGCACTTCTCTGTGATATGAATATTGCATATACTATTATAACAATAACACATTTTTTCGATATATGGTTCAGCCCTAGTGCCAATACCATTGTGGTCATTGCGGTGACTGACATAGTGTCATTACTCTCTGGTCATCCCGAGTGGGAGTCCTCATGGATGTATAATATAAAACACACGTTTCTAAAAAAAAATGTTAGAGGATAAGAATGTTTGGGCTTGTGAGTCAATGTAATTCTTGCTGTAGAACAAAATATTCAATTATCACCGAGTTGTGTCTACCAGACTTAATTCACTCATTAATTAAAATCCCTTCATTATAAAGCTCCCTTGAAAATCTCGAAGGAACCAGTGGCTAATTAGTCTACCAGGTTTTTACATCATCCCGGCAGCACTTGGTAGACTACACACGACCAGCCGAGTCTATAGTTTGAATGAATCCCTTTCTCTGCATGACATGTTGACAATACAGCAAATAAAAGCTCTTTTTTTTGCATAATCCTGAATATATTCATAAGCATTTATTTTAGTTTATATTCATTTACTTTAGTTTTACAGAATGAGGAGAGGCTCTCGGGAGTTGGGTGTAAATATTAAATAGTTTGGATTTTCCTGATAAATTTTTTTTTCTTAGGATTTAAAAAAAAGATTGCAGGCTTTGAGGAACAAACGAAGATGCTGGGAAAGATCAACAAAGGGTGAAATACACCTCTGAACAAATAGAGTTTAATACCAGTTAAATACTGTCTAACAGTTTTCTGGCATTTCCCAAAGATGTTCTGAATGATTCAGTGCAACATTGTCAATTAATAAATAAATCAAATGCAATTTCTGGGTTTTTTTTTTTTCATAAATCCCTGTATGTTGGAATTATTAATATAACAAGCAATAATCCATCTAGATTTGTTTTTTATAGAAAAAAGCCTACTTATATTCTATATTCACAACACTCAAAGTGAAACATTTTTAAAAAAAAAAGTTTTTTAGCTTTAATATTGATGGTTATGGAAAGGAAAGTTGAGGAAAATTCTAATTCAGTATTTTTTTTTAAATGTCAATGTTTAATGTTGAGCTTGATAAGTTTGCTTAATGTTGTGAAGGAGTATAATGTGTGCGTGTCTGATACCTGAGCACATCTGAGGTATGGCTGGAGTCCAGAGGGTGAGAGTGTTTACTGTGCAGCAACTCATCAGACTGCACTGAAGAAACATTAAGGTGCAGAGAAGCCTGACAGGAAGACACAAACATTCATTAGATCACATCTCTGCAGCTCTGTTAACCCCATTAGTGTTTTGGACAGTGAAACTCTAATACATCTCTGGAGCAAAGCGATTATTAGGTTTGTTTGAAGAGCTTCACCTTTAGGAAGAGAGGACACTGGTTCTTTGCTTGTGGGCAGGAGGACCAGAACCAGTCCGGAAGTGGACCAGCTTTAGCTGTGGACACAAAGTAGCCCAGAGCCATGGGTTGCTGGAGGATGTTTGGAGACTCGTCGTGAGACTCCATCCTGTCTGTGCCCTGGCCCTGAGGACAAGAAAGAGGCGATGATAGGGCGAATTCAGAGGTCTAAAAAGGGGGTAGGCTGCATGTTGAATGAGGATAAACTGAATTTACCTTGCTGCCATCCCCACCATGGTGGTAATGTGAGCCTGGCGAGTGTACTGGAGAGGTGGTGGGTGAGTTGGGAATTATGTTAATAAGATCAGGATCAACCAGGTCATTCTCGGCAAACAGGTCCAAGATCCCATCCATCCCGCCCATTCCATCTGTGACATCTGCAGACACAATGAAAACTTAAGTGTTAAGGGGACGCATTGCAGGTGATTAGGGGAAAAAAGGAACAGTCTATTAGAGTATCAACATAAATTGATGATTTTAAATGGATAGTTCACGCAAAAATAAAAATAATTCATCATATACTAATCTTTGACTTCTTCCAATGCATTTTGAGATTCTCTCTTCTGTTGAACACAAAAGAAGATATTTTGAAGAATGTTGGAAATCTGTAACCATTGACTTCTGCAGAAGGAAAAACAACTTCTATGGAAGTCAATGGTTACTAGTTTCCAACATTCTTCAGTATATCGTCTGTGTTCAACGAAACAAAAACAAAAAAGGTTTGGAACAAGTCAAATGTAAGTAAATCATGAAATTAATTCATTTTTGGGAGAACTATCCCTTTTTGTAAACATTATTTGTATTAAAAGATGCAAATGAGGCAAATTATTGAAATCTGCACCAATTTGCTCACATTTCATGCACAAAAATCTGAACATTGGCTAAAGTCAATTGATAAAACAGTTTTTTGAAAATACAGTCCAATGCTTTGAGGAGATTTTGATCTTTTTAAAAAAAATTATATTATAACTGAAAATACTTCAAAAAAAAAAAAATTTATATATATATCAAGCTAATAATGTATGAACATATCCATCTGTAAAGACCGCAGAGATTTATGACTCAGTGGAGGAGAAAAAAAAATTTGACTTAAGCAAAGGTTGAGATTTTTGTACTTGAAATGTACACAAATCTGCAATTTGTAAAAGTGTGTCAAAGAAACACTTAAAACACTTCTTGGATGTTTTATTGACGTGAGACACATAATGAAAAGCCCAAGACCTCAAAATTGACAGGTGCATTAAATAAAAATAAAAAAAAGATTTTGCCTTCAGTGTCCTGCCCTTAATTTGCTTTACAAACGAAATCGAAGCACTTGATAGAGTGCATGTGAAAGTGTCCTACCGCTGAAGGCCTGGAGGCCGGCAGAAGTGGGGAACACGAGGATGTGTGTGCAGGAGGTGTCCTGAGGAGTGTTTAACTGGGACGTCTGCATGTTCAGAGTCGTGCTGCGGCCAAAGACGGAGCCCGTGGACACGGAGTCTATGGAGAGACAGAGAAGGAAGGGAAATGGTGACTAGGTGCTGAACTTTCATCGAAGTTTCTGAAAGGATAAACTGAACAATGACAAAGTACAAATGCTCTGTGTGAAAGCGCCACATTAATTACCTGGCATGATTACAAAGGAAGCCTGTGGTTCCATGGCAACTAGACAGGTGCTGAGGATGCTGGGACTGTCGGCAGCAGAGATTCCACACATCCTGCACATTTCCTTCAGTCGTCTGCCGAGAGACTGCAAGTTCCGCCTACTCAAGAGAATACTCCAATCTGATTGGAACAGAAATGGCAGTTAGACCAATAGGGAAGGACATGTGCTGCCGGATTAGGGCTGTATGATTTCAGGAATAACTGCCATTGTTTTATTTTACAATTTCAAAATATTAATTAATTGAACAGCTACTGCACATCTGGAAAGAATGAATCATTCTAGAGTGAGCTTTGTAGGGTACTTTTTTTTTTTGGCAAACACTGTTTGAAAATCTATTGATATTTTATACAAAATATTGTAGATGTAATACTATTTTAATACATTTAAGCTACAGTTTTTATTTAAATTGAACATTTTTGTAGAAATTTATTATAATTAATTAAGTAGTTTCTACAAATGTTTGTACCAAACAAAACTACTTTCTACACAAATATTTTCAAAAAGATTTTAAGAGCACTATTTTTTCCTTGAGTCCTGATTCAAGTTCTTGACCACTTGATTTTTCATAGGCCTGATTCTAACTGCTTAAGTAATTTCACTTCTATTAAATAAGAAACAAAAAGTTTTTGGTGTGATTATAAAACAAAAATAAAATATTGTAAGAATACAAATTGCATATTCAAATTGTACAATACAAATTGTTAGTTATTTATGCCTTAAATGTGTTACTTATGCTCTCATTTACACACAAAGTCTTTGATATCAGAGTCTCAGAAAAACTTGATTCACAAATGTAACGCTTCACTCGTTCACACAGCCAGTCAACTGACATATCTCAATATGAACCAAACACTGCAAAGCTTACCACGTAACTCCCCGTGACCTATCCTTCCAAGTCGGCCAATCACAATGCGCCATGGAAGTGAGGTCATCTGAACAAGATCCAGGCACCATTCCCAAAGCTTCTGAAGGCCCTGTCGTCGTGCAGAGCCCTTTTTCCTGCGAGCTCTGTAAAAAAAACGTGCATAAAACAAATAAATACAAAAACTCCCTCTCACAAACAGAAGCAATGGGTTTGTGTTATACAAGCCAAATAAAAGACTGACTCCTGAGTACTCACCGGTTGGCTACGTCAATGCTGATGACGCAGGTCTCCAGCAGCTCTCCATACTGGTCAGTGCAGGAGGCCAGGAGCCACCTCTGGTCATGGGACAGGCAGTAGGCCACAAAAAGCACATTGTATTTCTGCGCAGCCTCTCCAAAAGTTTCACCCAGCTCTGTCTGTTTGTCCTTCACTGGTGCCAGCACGAACGGTGGTGCATAGAGATGTAAACACTGTGGTCGCTGAGGAGGGCAAGGACCAAGAGCTCAATCTTATGATTTATTACACAGCTGTTTTTCAATATTTTTGTATCATTTAAATGAAATGGCCAACAGGTTTTTGGATGCCACAGAACCGAAGATAAAATCACTTCTTTTGGCCAAAACATTTTATTCATATAAATGCAGCTGTGTGCTTTATTGTATAATTATGTACAACATTTATGGAAAATGCATAAAATAAATGAACAAATAAACATTCATGTAACAGACCTAGAAATGTATGCTATTTAATACTTCCCAAGTTTTCTTTTTTTTTTTAAATAATGAAACTGAAATAAATGTAAACTGGGTAAATCTGTATTACAAACAAAGAAACAAATGACTGTTATTATTATTAGCAATACCTTTCTACTAAAGATGCTCATTTGTAGAAAGAATGAAAGAAAAAGACATAACATATAAATATGTTTTTTTTTTTTTATGAAGCAATTAAAAAAATATATCAATGAAAGGAGGAACGGAAATAAATGTCAAATCTGGTAAATCAGTATTGAGATATAAAATAAATCAACCACTTAATAAAAACGCATTATTAAAAATGTGATAAATATATAAGTATGTTGTTAATTTTATACAGACCTACTTAATATTTTTTTATAAAGAAAGGAACATTTAATGACTAATTCACCAATGTTGACATTTATTTCCAATTAAATAAATAATTTTTAATAAAATAATATTAAAATACTTATATATATATATATATATATATATACACACACACACACACATACATATATACACATACATGCATACATATATTAGTGCTGTCAATCTATAAAAAAATTTTTTATAATTAAATCACACTTTTTTTGCAATTAATCGCGATTAAAAGACTGAAACTTGTAATGTTGGCTATTCAAATGTAAAATTAATGTAAACTCAAGACAAAAAAAACTATTTAAATTCAAAATACGATTGTTTATCAGAATTGTTGTTTAAATTGTAACACAGATTTGTAATCAACATACCAGCAATAAACCATAAAGATCCTTAAACTGTTGGCTTGAAAGCCATATTACAGAAATAAAAACACAGGCATGTAAGTGCCATTTGAATTTCAAAACAATCAATGCCAATAAAAAATAAAAATGATTTTCATGTTGGATTCTAAGTGGACTGCAAAAAAATTCCAAAATACAGGCATTGCAAATATGGAAATTGGAAAATTATAATGATAAAGTAATGAATACAAACAATTGTACTCATTGAAAAGTTGTATTGCTGAGAGTTGAGAACATTAATTTTAAAGTAGAAACAATTTTGCTTAGTCCTCCTTTACATTCAGCCAGTTGCTAAGACCGTCCAGCCTGTTGACATTATCAGGGGACAATGTGGCCCTTTTCTTTTGAATGATGTGACCTGAGAGTGAGAACAGTCTCTCAGAAGTAGAATCACAGAATCAGCATATGAATTTCGGTGCCACTGGTGCTGTGACAAGGATGTAAGAAGCATCAAGGGGTACATCAAAGGCACACATAGGTACACGTTGTGTCACACACACCAAAGACTATAGAATTCTTACAGGGACTTTGGTCACACCATCTCTAAACATTTCATTCTAAGCAACTTTGAGGGATACGGACACCGTCGGCGATGTTAGGCGTTTGTTCTTGTTGCTAGGAACACGCACGCACTACAGCGCACCTGGTCAGCGCCTCCCTTCAGATTCATCAACACGCACAATCACGTTCATCAAATTTGCTTAAACTAAGCGTTCTAAAGTATGCCTATATTTTACAAGCAAGGCTTCTTACACAGCAACGTGAAACAGACACTTTACAAAAGTTGCGTTTAAGGGGGGAAATACATCAAACTTAATGAAACATTTGAGGGCGCATGGAACCAGCTTAAAGGCAGAAGAATGCAGCTTGCGACATCATCTGGCACTTTCACGGAGTACGTTTACATGGACACCAATACTTTTAATTTTAATAGGATTAAGACAATACTCTGATTAAGAGTCTACCATGTAAACAGCGATTTTTGATTACCATTCGGCGTGCGGTATCAAATTCCATTAAAACAACAGCAGTCATATTCTGTCTTCATATTCTCATCCAATAATTGTCACGGGGCATGAACAATATATTGCTTAATGAAAGTGAAACTGCCGAACTGCAGTTAAAGTCGAAAGATTAAAAATGAAACACCCGAAATTACATGAAACTCTGGAGGAAAAGCTGGACAGCCTGGTGACGCTGAACCTCCTTCTAAAAGTCCTTCCTTGGTCTTATCCATATTTCTTTGCACGTTGAACACATGTCGACCACAACAGAAAAAAAAAACAACAAAAAAAACTGCAACCACGTTAATTGCGTACATTTTTTTTTAACGCATTAAATACTTCAAATTAATTGCATGCGTTAACGCGCTAATTTTTGACAGCACTAAATAAATAATATAATAATATTCTATAAAATAATATTTTCCCTTGTGATTAAAAACTCCCTTGTGGACCCCAACGCCATCTTTAAAAGCAAGAAACACCAAAACTGGCACAGCTATGTTTAAATCTAGAATAAAACAATTTGTTTGCTAAAACTAGTGTTAATACATAAATATGATGCTACTTTTACAAAGACTTCAAGCACACCAGTTCTAAAACCCCATGTGTCTGTGATGTTGGCAATCATTAAGTGTACCTCTTTGCTCTGTAGTGCAGTGTCGATTGCCAGGCCGGGGCCGAAGCCTGTTAGCGTTTTGACATTAGTGGAGGTTGGCAGACGCCGTCTGCACTGTGTGTAAACTGAGAAAGCCAGAGACTTCAGGTGCTGTGCATATATATGGCGCTCCTCACTCCAGACCGGCTGCAGCAAGTACTGACTGGGTATTATCTGGTTGAAAAAAATACACAGGATGTTCAGATGATCCTAGCAAAGAGGAATATTAAGGAAAAAAAAAAGAAATCTCAAATTTGATGTCTTCTTACTTGGACATATACAGCATTCCTGATATGTGGAGGAAGAAGCTGAAGCATCTCCAGATAACAGCGGAGAAGAGCTATCGTCCACACGCTGGAACTGCTGCCTTGGCTGTTTTCCTCATAGCTGAAGGGGTTCACGATGTAGATCACTATGGCAGGAGGATAGGTGACTGCATGAGAGTCTCCATCAGTCGGGACCCCAACCTTCTCTCTCTCCATCGTACTGTGACGGAAAAAATCATGGATTAGAGGACACATCTGAGAAGAACCAACGTTATTCTACTTTATGCCATCAAGAACCCATCAGTAGTAAAGCAGTCTGGTCATTAGCAATAAACTACAAACCTTAGAAAGGGAAATTACTGCATTAGGTCTTTCTAAAATAATTGTTTACTCTATTCATATAAATAAGGGTATTGGCAAAATATCATATGTGGGCTGCTAAGGATGAACTGCAAACTAGGGATCACTGATGTATTGGCTACCAATATTTATGGACCAGTATTAGATTCATTTAAATCTTCAGCATATTGGCAATAATATGAAAAAGGCTGATACAAATTATTACATTATTCTCAATGCAAAATCATTAAATACTTGCAAAATCAAAATATAATGCGTTATTATAATATAATCAAAATATGCATCAGGAAGCAACTGGTGTCTTGGACAATAAAAAAATAAATTGACTGCACACTTTTCCTTGAGCAGCAAAACTTATAATTTACATATCGCACTTGTTTACAACAGATTTTACAACAGCACTTGTTTTATTTGTTAAGTTTATTAAATAAATGTTCCATCATATATAAAAAAAAAAAACTAAAATGCAAAATTCACCTTTGCAGATTGTCATTTAATTTTTTATCTCAACTTGTGGCTCTCTTAAAATGTTGGCCAGTTCATTTGAAATTATTCCAATCTAGGGCTGAACAATATATCGTTTAAGCATCGATATCACAATGAGTGTATCCGCAGTAGTCACATCGCAGGATTAGATTATTTATTAAAGATTAAAAAATAAAGATTATTAAATATGGGTGCTTTGGGTGTATGGCCATACACAATAAATGCGCTATATAAATACACATTACATTACATTTTTATATTATTGTCTAAAATTATTTTACGACCACTGTTATTTTACACTTTATTATTGAAACACAAAAATTGAACAGTGTTAGACTCCCCAGAAAACCATAAAGCACTGTTTATTAACTTCTATGTTTGCTCTGTCGTATTTATATATGCTTGTTTATATATATTAAAGACGTGATTACCCAATCAATCTAATTTAATAAAATCTTTCCAAGTAGAGCTATTCAAATCATCAGGTGAAATTATATTCACAATTGCAATATACATCGCAGCAAAACAAAATATCGCAATGTTTTTAATCCTAATCCAATCCATACTCAGTCAAATTAATTAATGGACAGGAAAAAAAACTACCTAGTACTGTATAGTACTATAGAAAACTGACCAATATCAGATTCTGTATCAGCCAAAGATGTTTTGTGGAAATCTGCATCATATCAGATAAAAAAGAAAACCCTGAGAAATCTCTACTACAAACTGTAAGAATGAGAATTTTTTACAGCATTTTGTTTCCTTAAATAACTAGGAAAAGCTCATATTCACCAAGTCAGTCTGGCCACTAGGCATTTACTACAACCTTCTAAATAATTATTTATTTGACATTGTAAAAAATTTATGAAATTAACTTTACAAGCTTTAAAAGCAGTCATTTTC
This sequence comes from Danio jaintianensis, assembly GCA_903798115.1. Taxonomy (NCBI): domain Eukaryota; kingdom Metazoa; phylum Chordata; class Actinopteri; order Cypriniformes; family Danionidae; genus Danio; species Danio jaintianensis. The sequence continues at coordinate 20,210,322 of CAIGQV010019070.1, read as the reverse complement.
AGTAGCAAACGAGACTGAATTGGTTGCATAAGAATCTTGGAGGCTGGTAGCCATTGATACTGCCATAGTAATTATTATGGAGGTCTACCAGTTTCTTCAAATTATCTTCTTTTGTGTTTAAAGTGGGAAAAAACTCAAAGGTTTTGAACAACTTGAGGTTGAGAAAATTGTAAATATTTACTTTTGGGTGAGTTATCGCTTCAAGTTGTATTTTGTGTGGCAAAACATCTGTAAAACAAGATTCTGAAAAAAAGGCAATATGTAGACCTTAAAATTCATCAAATCAAGATAAATCTGAGGTTTATTCTGGAAATTAAAAGAAAATTAGACACTTTGATTGAAGGTGACGTAGTTACACGTTCCATGCCCTTACTGTAGTAATTGCAATGAATTATGCATAATTACATCTAACTCTAAACCTAACCCATATTCTAGCCCCAACCATATAGTAATTACATGTAATTAATTAAAATTACTCAGTAGAATAGTTACACTGTAACTACGTCACCTGAAAATAAAATGTTTATTGTTGGAAAAACACAATTCAACCTATATTCTGTAAACATACCTTTCTTTCTTTGAAAGAAATACTTTGTTTCTTACCCAGTTTTGCAAAAAAATTAAATATTAAAAATTATTTTAATATTCAGTGTTATATTCAGTTATTTTAAAAGAACGGTTTAGTTAGTACATCATTTTAACTGGATAACATTTAACTAATATTGGCTTTTCATTTCTTTTATTTATTTAACAAAATATAACAATTTTGAAAATATTCATTCATTTGTGTTATTGTACACAATTACAGGTAATATTGGTTATATTGTACGTAAATTTTATATATGAACTTGTATATAAATCTTGAATAATTGAAGGATAATTAGATAATTTAACCATAATATTTTTAAGATCTTTAATAATTTAAGGTAATTAAAACCTATTAATATTACTTTTCAATTATATCAAACTATAACAGATCAATAATTTAACCACAGCCACAGATCAATAATTTAAAGATATCACAGGTTTTGCTGAACTGTATTAGTTTGCCTGTTAAAAGCAGTACCTCTCGGCGGGCTCAGGTGGGACCTGAGGTTGGCTGGTGGCAGATGTGGCGTCCCCCAGGGTCCCTGCGCTCTGACCTCCACTCTGCTGGCTGGACTGCAAGCCCTGAGCCCCAAAGGGAGGTATGGTATTGGGCTTGGAAGACGGCATGTTGTCTACGCCCTGAGGACACGAGGAAGAGCTGCTGGAGGTGGAAGTGGAGGTCGGAGTGGTGTTAGTGTTGGAGGTGCTGTTGGTGGTTGGGGTGACGTTCTGTGCGGCTGTGACGGGGCTGCTGGAGCTGGAAGTTTGCGAAGAGCTGGCTGGGTTTCGCTGGGAAAGCAGTGAGCCGTCCAATGACTGGGAAGCCAGACAGGATGCTGAGGAGACATGAAATATTATAGAAACTTTACATTTATCAATGTGGTCTGCTGCATGTCAAAGAACATTCAGCTTCTGCACATACCCAAGTCATGTCGGCACACATGGGCGTAGAGTTTGAGCTTGTTTAAAGCCTCGCTGCTGCTGTTGATGGTTTTTGGAAGCCAGTCGATGAGAGTCTGATCCGTAAGAGCTTTTGATCCAGCATCGCTCACTGTCACAATGCCATCAGCGTGAGACTTGGCGATGGGCCTGTGCTGACCGAGCCGACAAGACTGCAAAACAATAAATCAAGTCCAATTTATTTCTATAGTGTTTTATACAACACATTTTCTTCAAAGCAGCTTTACATAAAATGATGTTTAAAGTGTCTTCATTAAGCTGAACTGGGTGATAATGTAGTTTACACGTTGCAATGAGACAAGCTATTAAGCAGTTGAGCTATGAGCAGAGTGTTTGTATATGGATAAAACTGAACAAACTTATGTATTCAACTTATAATACAATATAAAGAACACAGCAAAAACATAGAAACTTTGTGGCCCAAATAAAATTTATGATTACCATGATTATCATCAATTACTTTGTTTTATCCCTTCATAAACAGAACTTTAATATTATTAATTTACATGAATTTATTTGTCAAACTGTACAGTGTATCTCTACACTAGTACATCTCTGTATATAATTTTCCATATCAGGCTGATATCAACCTCTACATTTTAATGATTTATGGGCCAATTTATTGGATTATTTATTTACCATATTGCTAGATTATATAATAGTTTACATTTTTCAACAATATAATTAGCAGTTTGTAATTTACTATATAATGTACATGTCTATTATTAGCTGCACAATTTTAATGAATAATTTGTTTGTTAATTTATACATTCATTATGTACTGATTCTGAAAATGATGTGACCTCAAAGTGACAAACCTAATAAACTAACTGATTAAGCGATACAAACATTGAAACTAGTCATAACCTAAAACGAATAACTAACATAGTACATAATATTTTCGCTTTCTCATCGTCCACCAAACAAAATCACATTCTAACCTCATATACAGCTGTCAGGTCTCTGAAGAAGGTCTTGGCTCCATTGAGCAGAGCTTCATTGTCTGGACAAACCACCATGTATCCGACGTCCCGCTGGGAGCTGTACGGGTCTAGCAGAAGCTTCTCCCAGTATGGCAGAGCGAAAGGAGACAGCACTACATAGTCATACTCGTAACCCACCAGTAAAGTGGGGATGGGAAGGGGCTCTGGAGATTCATCAGTACCTGAGAGAAAGAACAGTGTAAACATATTGATATAATTAGTAAACTATGCATGTGTTGTGTACAAAGTTATGCTTACCGTACGATCCCCTGCCGGCCATCTTGTGGAACTGCTGCCAGGTGAGGGGGCCCTGGACACCCCAAGAGCGCACAGACCTCTTCTTCTGAATGGTGTCCTGCAGGACAGGCTGCAGTGACAGCAGCATCCGCAGCACATCCTGAGAGAACAGCATGCTCATATCGAAAGCTGCAAGGACACAGAGAGGGAAGGGGTTTACAAACACACTGGATTTCACTTAAAATAGATTTAACACATTTAGCTTAAGGAAAACATTTTTGTAGGTTAGGGCATGGGGTTTTAAATTTGGCTAAAGTAGTGAACAAGTCATCTGTGCTTACAAACAACGGTTAGAATTTTTTGACCTTTTATGATTTGGTTTTTAATCAAAATATCATAATTTGACCTCTCTGGTGATGTATGCTGCTCTTCTACACTCCATTAGACAACTTAAAATCCGACCTGATTAGAACCAAAGACTTTATTTATATAAAGATGGAGATCTTGATTAACTTAGGAATGACAGAAAGTGCATAATCACAGTGGAATAGTCCTCCTATATGAAATAAAGAGCCAATTGCTAATGGGTAAAGTAATAAAGTCACTAAAACTTTGATTGAACTGGGACAGATAAATTAATTTCTTCTGCTCACAATGCAGAAAAGATAAGAAAATTACTTCAGTTTCATAGGATATTTTAAATAAAGACCAAAGAGAAATTAAAAGTTATAATGTTTAAGGGGATCTATTATGCCCCTTTTTACAATATTTAAAATAAGTCTCTGATGTCCCTAGACTAGAATGTATATGTGAAGTTTTAGCTCAAAATACTATACAAATATTTCTTTATAACTCTTGGAAACGGCCCGATCCAAATTGTGCCATTTTGGTGACTATAGCATTAAATTCAAATTAGATTGCGCTCTCAGCTGCTTCTCACTCAGGGCTGTTTATGCTAATGAGGGAGAGATGGTCAGTAATGGGCCTTTGATGAAAAGGGAGAATGTCAATCAAAGTGTTTCTGCAGACTGTTTTTATGAAGTGTGATTATAAAAAATATAATTATTACATTTTTATCTTTAGAGGCTGGCTATATTCGCACACTGTTGCCACACAACTGTCTTTAAACCACTTATAAAAATGATTTTTGCTTAATAGGTCTATTTTAAAACATGTAACTGGACGTAAAGTAAATTTCTCAGCATTATTACAAAGAAAATGCAAACAGCTCAGCCATAAACTTATTAATCACCTAGCCTAAGGGACGAACTGAATACTATTCATTTCATGACTTGTGCCACTCCAGTTTCATTTTTTATTATAATACTAGACAACACTTTAAATGAATATCATTTTTTTTCCAAGTACATTAAATCCACAGTATAATTTACATCCATTTATTAAACACTAATTGGTTTATCTTTAAAATACTTTAGTCAGAACCACAGCTCTGAAAAAAAAATAATAATAAACTGAAGAATTTTTAAAATTGTATTATTATTATTAATTTGATTAAAAATCAAGAGTAGAGTCTCACCATTGTGTTTGGCCCAGTGATGTAAAGAGGAGCTCTTAACCAGCGTTTCATCAACTTTCCCTCCAGACATGTTGTCCATGAATTGTCTGCCGTGCTCCAGAGCCATGTAGCAGTCACTGTAATAGTCCCTCTCCTCCAGCCTAATGGGGGACTTGATAATGGTGCCGAAAAGCTCTGGCCTGATGATGGGGGAGAATGGGTTAGTGCACAGGTCCTGCAACAAGAGCATGAGATCATCCGGGACCTGTTCTTTAAGGACTGTTCCCCTCTTAAGGGAGGCTACTCGTACGGCTTCAAAGTGCTTTTCGATCTCCCTTGCGGCATCCGAACCACGACCCATGATGTCCAGCTCATCCTCCAGGAAGAGACCGGCCCCGTTGCCATACCTGCGGTTCATGACGGCACTAAAACCGCAAGAGCAGGGGTCCATGCTGGAGTACTGCGAGTCCATGTTGGGATCGCTGATATAGACACCAACATCTGCCCCTGTGATGTTCATATTGCAGACGCAGATGCAGCAGCTGTCGAAGTTGCAGTCTTTGAACAGGTTCATGACCGATTCAGAGAGGATGAGGGTGACGTATAGGCTGTGTGCTTCTGGGATGGAGGGCACGGTGGCGGGCTCCACAGAATTTAAGGGTCTACAAGTGGAAGGTGTTGAGGCGGGAGAATAGAGGTCAGAGCTTTCATATTTTATTGAACCCTGGACGCTGGCAGGGCCTCTGGGGGTACGTGGGGTGCGTGGTGTTCGTGGTGTCGGGGCAGAGATTCGAGGGGTGGCAGGGGAGGGCAGGATGCCGGCGCCGCTGTTGCTGGGTGGAGCACTGTTGGACATGAAGGTGTTGTGTGTTTGAGGAGTGCAGCTCTGCTCCTGCTCCACTGCACTTCCCACACTAGGGATGTTACTGTGGAGAAAAAAAAAATGACAAAGTGTCACATTCGGTGGCCAAAATATTAAACCAAGTAAATAAAAGTTAATTTTAAATAAAATGATACTTCAAGTATATTTCAAGTAAAATATGTGGCAAAAAGAAACTTTAAAATGATGAAAACAACTGCTACATTGCTCAAATGAAGGTGAAATAAAGTGTTTGGCTACTTTAGCTTGTTAAACAGATGAAGTCAATTCAATCCAGCAACACCTGATCCAATTCCAAAACCATTTCTGAAGTATTAAAGTGGTTTATTGCCAATCCTACTTTAAAAGCCACAGTAACTGTCTACTCTGACTGACCAATAGAGACAGTGCAAGCAAGCAAGCAGGTATATAAAAAAAAAAAATGAAACAATGATTTTAATACACATTTAATAAAAAACAAAATGAAACAATGAATTTAACACAAAAAGATGTGCAATTTTTTTTCGACTTTCACAAATTCTAATTTAATACATTATAAAATGTAATTTCTTAATGTGATGACAAAACAGATTTTTTCGCCTTCTTTACCCCAGTCTTCAGTGTCACATGATCATTTTGTGACAATTTACTGTGGCATAGTGTGAGGAACGCAGTTAACCAAATAAATTGGATGGAAAAGAGTGTTTGTTATGACAAGGGTTAAGGGTTAAAATCTCAATAACAAGCAAACAAACAAAAAAATATATGATGCATAACTGCTTTGACCTGCCGATAAAAACAAAAAAAAACAGGTAAATACAGACCTCATGACATACAATGAATAATGTGCACTTCCTTTGACTAAAGGAACATTTAAAATTCGTAGGTAAGTTTCTCAGCAGTGTAAACTCATAATTTGGTGCTATACCACTGTGCCATTTTTGAAGCTCTGCATACCACTTATCTGCATCTGGATCAACCCACAAAAAAAATGCATTCAATTATAGAGTCCTCCGAGAAAGAATCACAATTAGTCAATCAACATCCCCCTCCTTCCTTTACAGTTTAAGTTAAACTAAACCTGTTGTTTCTCTGCTGGAAACTGACTTCATAAACACACTAAAATCACCATGGGAACAGCTGGTATGTTAAATGCAAAACAGCTCCCAAAACGAAGTTGTTTTAGAGAGAAGTGCTCGGATGTGGCAGACACACATCCCAGCAGTGAAACAGATGCAGGTACACGTTCTTAAAAGTTGAGTGCATTTGGCATCGTCACTGTGGACACATTCCTCAATTAAGGCTGCACTATCATTAATATTGAATGGCTATTTTGGGCTGGCAGCTGCTTGGACCACAAAGAGTAGAGAAGAGTGTGTTCTGTGCTTGTTAAAAACCTGACCCATTTATTTCAACCGCCACCTGCTACACGAATAAGATACCCCCTCCTAAACAAGGTAAATCAATCTGTTTAAAAGCCTTCCATTCATGCCAACAAGCTGATGAAATCTTCGATTACTCAATGTTTAATCAAATGCTGTGCTTGATACAGATGAACAAACAAGGAAATACTGACCATGTCTACAGCAACCTTGATAAATCTGAACCTCAGAAAGTGTCTTAAATCGTTTTATTTGCTGGACAATTGATTGTCTAGGGCAAATTCAAGACACACGCTGTACACTATTATATTCATGTTGATCTTCTCTTTTTTTTCTCTCCTTATTTATGCATCTTGTCATTTTTCCATTTGCCTTTAATCTCATTCATTGCAAAACATACAACAGCAAATGAAGATAAAGTTTGGGACTACACCAGAAGCACAACAAATCTATCATGCTTACGACTTTAATAAATCACGAAACCTAACACAGAGTCCCATTTTCTCTGCAATTCCTTGTCACACAACTTCCTATTTGTTGTTTTTAGTCGCTGCACTGCAAGTTTTATCCGAATGTTCTCTGATCTCAGACATCGAAGACAAATATTTGACATCCACTCTTTTCCAGAAATCTTTGGGGTCTACACTGGTTTTTGTGCTTTAGCACCACCACTCTTGGTCTTTTGTGCAACCGAAGCTGCTTTGGGCACATGATCTATATGCTTAAATTTAACCAGGCAGCCCATTTCATCACAAGCTGATTGGAAAAACACATACATCGATAACATTGGTAAAAAAAATTCTAGTCTGGTGCGAAAAGCCATAGGGATCTACTATATTGATTGAGGTGCAACATAACATCAAACATTCACACTCAGTGTAAAAGGGCATTCATTGTGGATGAAAGGCCAAAACAGAGAAAAATATGTATATTTAAAGAGAGAGTTTTAAATTTATTGCCATATCAGCTTCTCTGTCTATTTCATGGCAAAGACCAGATCAAATGTGCCACATTTTATAAATCTCCCTCTTCTATAATAACAAAAATATAACAATAAAAAGACATCAACAGCAATAAATAATACACAAGATTAAATAAATAAATAATAATAATAATAATAATAATGATCAATAATTACTTTTGATTAAAAAAAATCTTAAAATTTTGGAAGAATTCACATTTATTATTATTACATTTAAAGTCTCTCAAGATGAAAATGGTTGTCTGATAACATTAAAAATAGGACATTCCACAAGTATATGTTTAACAGTCTGGCTTCTGTAGCAATATTGCCATTTTGGGGGTTCTTCTCCTTTGGATAAATGTCCATGTGTGAGTCTTGTGTGTCCGATATGGCATCTTGCGCACATTTTTGTATATTTAAATGTAGACGTTTATTGAATAATGTAAAATTAGCCAGTGAAACACTTAAAATCTGATTGGGAGAGTAAAAAATAAAAAAATTAAAAAATCTGATTTCTTGGCTGTTTTTTTACCTGTCCTTGTTGAGGAAGGTCATGGCTGCCATCGGCTGCAGCATCTCCAGTTTGCCAACTGTCCAGCTGGGCCGGTACACACATTCTTCTGGAAGCTTGACGGGAAGCAGACACTGACTGGGCAGCGTCTTCAGAGGGGCGTAAAGAGAGCAGCCGATGAGCACTTGGCAGGACTCTGGCTTAAACACGTAGGAGAAGTCCTAAAAAAAAAAAAACAGACAAAAAACATTGTCCTGCATCACAAGAAGCTTCTTCCTGAACACATTCCTGAAACTCTGTCACAGTAATTAAACCCTACCTTAATCTCGGAGGGTTTAGGGCTGCAGAAACCCTCCTCCACCTCCATCTTGAAGTTCCCGCTCATGGCCCCATCCAGAAGAGAAAGGCCAGCTGCTGACTCCGTGTTGCCCATGTTTATAGGAGAGTAACCCTGATCCAGTGACGGAGGGGTTGGGAACATCTGGTGCAGGTCTGCAGAGCCTAGATCAATAAACACACACAATGAAGGAACTGAATTTTTGGCACTAAAAATAGAAAATAGGTAACAGATGCTCGCCATTAAGGGTCTTGGGCTGCGATGACTTGCGCAGCATTTTAACAGGCTGTGTTGGAGAGAATAAGTAGCTTTAAAATACTCCAGCTTTACAGCAGCTATGGAATAAGCAGGAGATATTTCTAGGTATTGTATGGATATTACAATTCTGGATAACCCCAGACAAAATGGGCAATATACACTATACTAATAGTACACTAATATGCATTTTGAACTAGATCCTTTGAAATGATCAATTTTCTAATTCTAGTTTGTAATGTTTTAGTCTAATTTTGTTATATCTTTTTATTAGTTTTTTTATTTATTAACTTATTTCATTTAAACAAGTTGGCAAATTCTCTAAATTCTCAGTTTGTATCTATTTAGCTTTATTATTTGATATTTAAAAATTATTCAACTATTTCAATTTAGTCTTTAGGTTTTTTTTACAATAACACTGGCCACAAGTATTACAACATCATAATATACAGTATAAAATATTATTTAGGAGATATAATAAAACGATTCTACGTCATGGATCATAAAGACACATTTAACAGCTTTGTGTTTTTGAAAAACAACTTTAACTGAGATGATGGCAAATCAAATTGTGAAATTCAAGCAAAAAACATGCATTTAATTTTCAATGGCAAGTTAGCAACATAAAAAAAGAACCAGCTATAATATTAGCCAATTACCAACACATTCCTATACAGCTTTCAAAGCATTAACACCAGAATTCCATCTCTCTCTACGGACTATATGAATTTTCATTGGCACATTCTCTTCAGTAACATTAGTTACACATGTAGCATGGGTCAGCATGGGTGAACATGTGGGACACGTACAAGGAAGGGGGTCTGGCACTGCAGGTTTTGGTTCCTTCCCACCAAATTTCTCCTCAGCTCCACCAGCGGCTCTCCTGGATCCAGGCTGCTGAGAGTAACACAAAGACAAGCTCACTTTAATTGCTCTACTGTTCCCTTAGTTCAGCAAATAAAGAACTTTATGACCACCTAAGAGCTTTCCTAATGAGGCACGAGATCCAAAGCGAGGAAACATACTACCGAGCACTCTCTAGTTTGGTGCATATACACATCACAAAATCCAAAAGATTCATTAATGTCAAGGCTTCACTGACTCCAATTCAAACCAAAAAGTGACAGAACAAGCTGCAATTGATTTTACATACAGCAGGGACAATAAGTATTGAACACGTCACCATTTTTCTCAGAAAACATATTATATATATCCCCGGATGTTGGCAACAACCAAATAAATCCATATATGCAAAGAAAACAAATCTAATTAGTTTACAAATTAAGTTATGCATAATAAAATGAAATGACGCAGGGAAAAAGTATTAAACACATGAAGAAAGGGAGGTGTAGAAAGGCAGTGAAAACCCAGACAGCAGCTGAAATCTCTCAGTAGTTATTCAGCAACCCTCTGCCCTTCCTCATTGTAAATTAATACAAGCTGCTTCGGTCCAACATCTACATTATCAGGATAATGAAGATGAAACCAGGGTGGACATTTCAGCAAGACAATTATCCAAAACAAAACCAAGGAAACTCTCAAATGCTTTCAGAGAAAGAAAAATCAAGCTGTAGAATGGCCCGGCCAACCACCTGATTTGAATCCAACATAAAATACAAAATAATGCTCAGATTTGATAGACGAGACCTACAGAACAATCAAGATGTTTGCACTCTGTTGAAGTCAATTCATGTGACTTCATTTCCATATGAGAGGTATCTTTAAGTTACCATCACCAAAAAAGCTTTTTACATAAAGTATTAAATACGTTTCAATAGTTCAGTACTTTCTGCATTTATAACTTCTTTGTTATTACACAACTAAATTTTCAGATTTTTTTTTTTTTGTATTGTTTGGGTTTTACCAAAATCTGGTTCAATTCCATGTCAACAGCTCCTTTAGAAATATTATTCCCAGGAAAAAACATAACGTGTTCAATACTTATTTTCCCCGCTGTACATGGTATAGCTAGCTTTTTTTTTTACTTTCTACAACAAAGCATCATAGTGTGCATGTGAGTGGTGGTTACTAACTGTAAGGTCATCTTCGTCAGAGTTGAAAAGGTTGTCCAGGTCATTAATGGACACGACCAGATCTGTCTCGTGGATCAAGCTGGTTGTAGGAAGTGGTTTACTACCACCTGAACCCTGGGCATCTGCGCAAACAACAAATGTTCGAGATGAACCTCAGAAACACTGAAATATTTTATTTGGGAATTAAAATGAGGAAATACAACTCACCATCAGAAGATGAACTCCCATCTTCCCTCTAAAAGTCAAACAAAGAAATAATGTAATTAATAAAACATTAATTTGACTCAACATTCTTCTAAAAGAATCACTGTCTGACCTTAGCTTTTTTCCCAGCCTCTCTCTCGGCTCCAGGCTTTTTGTCTTTATCGGAGAAAGTGAATTCCTCGTCTCCTTCCTCAAAAGCATAAGGATCAGATTCTCGCTCCGGATCTTCATCACACACAGCCGATGACAGATACTGATTTCTCTTATGCTCGTACATCTTCACCAGCTCTTCAGACACCTTCAGAGGCCTTTTGGAAGAGGACATCATCCTAAAAAAGAAAAAAAAAGAAAAAACACCCCCACACTATATTACACAACTAGTCATTGGGAGAAACACAGTCTGAATGATCAGGTTGCTATCATCTTTTTAAGTGTACAAACAAAATAAATGGCATAAGATGGCATTATATTTAAAAGCGGGACACTTAATGGCTTTAAACTGTTATATCTGTTCTTGTTATTAATAACTGAAGTTTTCAATTAAAAAATAGATATATTGTAAGATATGGTAGATTAAGCAAACATGAAACATGCTGCCAAAGTGACTTCTATAATGCAAATGTCAATCAAAATGGACATTTGAATTTAAACGCAATGAGAGGCACAAGAGCCAAGTTTATATGGCACATTTCCTAAAGGTATTTAAGTCACACTTTACAATATGGGACACATAGTTAATGTATTTATTAACATGAACAAACAATACACAAAACATTTATTCAAGTATTTTTTCATGTTTGTCAATACAGTTGTTTATCGTTAGTTTTTGTTAACTCAGTGCATTAACTAATGTTAACAAGAACAACTTTGGATTTTGATAATCATAGTTCAACATTTACTATTGCATTAATAAATGTTGTACAAGCATTAGTCATCATTAGTTCACGTTAGTAAATACATTAAGATTATGTCTCCCGTATGGCTTACTTTGAACCATCATAAATAATACTAAAAAAGAACAATAATAATATTTAATAATAATAATTATCTTATTATTATTATTATTATTATTATTAAGTGAATATTGACTATTCGTTCATGCAAAACATTATTAGGTCCCAGACAGTGCATTATAATACCAGGCCATCAACAGGGTCCAGCTCAGCCTCTCTGCTCCTGTCATTAACTAGTCAAAAACATGCCTGGACCAATTATTTTTCAGCAAAGCTGCCTCGTGTTATTGACAACCACTGAAGCAAAACAACTTGCAAAAGGGCCAAAGAAATGTTCTTTGTGGAAGCTCAACTTGGCTTTTGCATTTACAATTCATAATTAAGATGTTAAAAGGCTGACCTATTCTCAGGCGAGTATAAAACAAATGCCTTTTTCATAAAGGCGAGGGCATGTTTTGAAAAGGCATTTAACAAATGTACTTGAGAATCAGTGGCAATCGTGCCAAATAAAAATGGTTAGAGTTCAGTTATATTAAGCCAAAGAATATGACTCAATTTAATTTCAAATGTATTAAAGAAAAAAATTAAAAGTGTTCCGGTGCCACTTTATTTTAGGTGGCCTTAACTACTATGTACTTACACTGAAATTAATAATTTGCTACAATATACTTAATGTGTAAATATACATTTTTACATTGTACTTATGATTGATTAAACACCAGCATGTAATTACATATGTAATTGATTTTTGTAATTACATTTGTAATCATACTGTTGACCATCCCTTACACCACCCTTAAACCTACCCATTAGGCATGGGCCGATAAAACTCTGACTGTATGAGAACCTTGGATAAAAATATCACGGTTTCACTGTATCACGGTATTGTGATTACTTCTCTAAAATATGTTCTTTTAAAATGTCTGGGTAAAAAACAAAAACTTTTTTCCACTTTGAACACAATGTATTTTATTTTGAGAAACATTTAAAATATTTTGGAGCAGTAAACATGTCAGGCTAAATAATTCAAATGAATCATTGACTTCTGCTGTCTTAATTTATTTCAAAAACAGATTCTTTCACAATTTAAAACGGCATCTTTGGATATCTTTTTTGCTGGAGATACTGTTGTCCTAAAAAACTAAAAAAAAAAAAAAAAAACGTAAATAATAAAAAAAAAATATCTCACACATACCTTAGGAACGGTATAGCTGAAAATTTTGATGGTTTTAAAACCTTGACTTTTCTAAACCACGGTATTCCTTGAAAACAGTTATCGTCCCATGCCTACTACCCATACCACCAAACCTGTCCCTAACCCATACACATACTCGATCCCACCTCAAGAGCACCAAAAATGTTCAGCAATACATTATGGACACAGCAAGTATATTGTATTTATTTCTTAATGCAAATAAATAGTAGTTAAGGCCACCTAAAATAAAGTGGGACCAGTGTTCCTTGTATTTAGTGCATTTATAGCTATTTTTAGTATAAAAACTTACTCAGTAATGGACACAACACTATCCTGCCCTCCAGTCCTGTTCCCATCCTCAAAGAGTGTGACCACAGGAAGCTGAGGTGTGTGGAAATCTGAATTCCTCCCACCAGGCACCCTAAAGTACTTCCAAGGGTTATGCGTCGTGTCCTCATTGGGGTTTATGGCTGAGCCCACATATACAGTGGCCTCTAGTGTCTCTGGGTATGGAGGTGGGCAGGGTAGGGGCAATGGGTCTAACGTGGATTCATCTGGGGGTTTCTGGGGCTCCAGGCAGGGCTCAGAGGAAAGAGGGTAAAAGTGTTGGTGCAGGGGTGAGGATGAACTCTTCATGCCATCGGCTGGTTCCTCAATGCGTTCACAGGGGTGCGGGCTGAGCGGTGGCGGCTGAGGGGAACCTGCCATCTCATCCGCAGAGCTGTGGAGCATTGGTGTCTTGCTGGAGGTGACGTCTGCGTGGTGGAGGCTGGGATACCTGCTGTCCTCGTGACCCTGCAGACACAGCCGGTGAATGCTCTCTCCTTGCTCCAAGCTGGGTTGTTCTTCACACAGAGAGCTGCGGTGGTGGAAGGGCGTCAGGGGCCTTTTCTGCTGCTTGTCCCCCTTCTCCAGCTTCTCCGCCATCTTGTGTTTGGTAGAGGGCTGAGGAGGCTGGCCAGCAGATGGAGGATGCCCTGGGGTGCTACATGCCCGCTGTTTCTGGTTTTTAAGCCTGGAATGAAAAACGAAAGATAGAAATGTTATCAGCCAGCTTTTATTCATTCACACGTTTTAGTGCAAGTGTCTCTACTATGCTTTTTTGGGGATTCTAACTCATGTAATGTGTAAAAAAGTCCTTAATGTTTGGATTTGAAAAAATTTGCATTATGTTAGCTTTTGGTCTAAAGTCCAAAACAACGGGGAGGAAATTAACAATTCAAATACATTTCAAGTGCTGTCATGATTATAAAATTAAATGTGAAAATGAATAGTGTGTCAATGCACGCCATTACATTTACATCTATGCACAGTATAAGCACGTTTCTATTGATCTTATAAATGCAGCGGCCAATCAGAGGCATTTATTTAGGCCTCTGATGAGTGACTTACTCATCGCTTTTTTCATAACAAACAACAAAGTGCAGGTTCTGAGATCTAATCGTAAATACTGTTGATTGTAGATTGTAAATACAGTGTCAGTTGACATCATTTTTGTCATAGCAGCTTGTGCATTAAGTCCAATAACTCCAATAACAGTTAGGTTAGGAATACGCTGATTTACTCAAACCATGCAACAGCCAATCACACAACGACCATGATTTACCCTTGTATTCAAAAAAATACAATAAAAAAATAAAAACAGTGGCCATTTCTCAATTCCAAGAATGCAGAGAATAAACTCGCATTCTCATGGAGGTTTTGCTAGGTTACCTTGGAAGAACTAACTCGAAACACAGCAAGAATAATGAATCTTTTGAGAAATGAGATACTACAATCTTCCTGTTGGTCAAGTGACCATCACATTTGAACTGAAAAATTTTTCAGCATTACATTAATTTTTCCCTTTACAAAAATACTTTGCGAACACAAAAACTAATTTTAATATGAATTTCAGCGGATAAATGTCTTTCCAACCATTTACACCTTTATTTAATTTTTATGTGAATGTTTGCTTCCACGGTCTCAATTTCGCACACTTGCAGTGGGAAACTCCTGAGATAAACAAGTTATATCTCTGAACGGTAAATAATTGTGAATAGAAAAGTGCTACACTTCCCTCCTCCATTTAGCCGCAATTACTTCTGGGACTTTAAGCGATTATTGTGGCAAAGTCTGCATCCTCAATATCAAGAGCACATCCAGGTTTAACCATGCATTCTCTGTGCTTGCGTTCTTGAGTATTAGAAATGAACCAGTTGATATTGACGTTGGGATACAAGACCGCTTAAGGATTCATATTGAGAAACAGCCAGTGCTTCCAAGAGCGATAAATTCTTCCTGCCGTTAAGACTACCTTTGTATGAGTCAAAGTAGCCAGCATGGAGCTCTTATGCAAATGTGTTTTAAAAAATACAAAATTAGCCAAGTGACAGAAATAATAGGAGGACTGTGGATGCACTAACTATTAACTGTGATACTAACATAATTGCAGTTTTAACTACGTGAAAAATGACACTATGATGTATGTCAATCACTTTGCAGAGCAATAAACAAAGACATTAAGTTCATAATTTATCCCTACAATGATAAAAACTTCTTGAAATGCAGTTAGAAATACACTACAATTCCATAAAAATGACAACAAAAAAGTATTTTAAGACATTATATATAGTATCACACTATCAAGAGTGACATTTTCTAGCATGTAAGCTTTAATGCAAATGTGATGCTGATTTTATACAACAGTTCAATAAGGTAATATTGAGTGTCTGTTTTTTCTGTTTAGCCTAAATCAAATGTTCAAAAGAAAGTGGGAACAGAACATTTGTACATCTCAGAGAACATTGCAGTGTTTCAATCCTGATTGAATCTGATTTTAAATTATTCAAGTGGGCTGAAGATTCAACAGTCCATTTATAAAGACAGTACTTGCTTCATATTTATATAAATCAGAACTTTTGAACAAATCATTTCAATTAATGACTCAAAGACATGGATTTGCCACCACCTACTAGGCCTGTCACAATAATCAATATATTGACTTATCACACAGCACATGGACATGAGATCAATAATTTTTGGTGATGCAATATATTATCACCCATACATAAAAACTAATTCTAGCGACATTTTAGCTGATTGTGCAACATCTCTATCTCTATTGGAGGTGTCAGTATGGTAAAAAAACAAAAACACTATAGTATTTACTATAAATTACTTTAGTATATTTTCATGTGGGTGTCTGACACTGAAAATAGATCTGGTAGCAGATATCGCAGCTTCTGTTACCTTGCACTTTTTAGTTAACATTTATTATTATTTATTTAGGATATGCGTTCTCACATTCTGATTCCAATGCCTAATTATGAAATTGTTAAAACGACTATATTTAAATGAAATATTCTTAAGAATAAAATATTATGTGTTCTTTGGAAAAGTGTACTTGCATTGTTATATTATATTGTCATTCTGGCATTATATAATGAGTTGCATGGTCTTAAAATGACAATAATATCGTTTATCGCAATATATTTTGGTGCAATATGTCATACAACAAAAAAAAGATATCTTGACAGGCCTACCACCTACTGAACATTAAAATATCATTGATTTATCCATGACAGGCCTGAACAGCCAAAGAGGACCAGCACATAAATACACACACAGCATACTAAATATACTAAATGAACTAAATATAGTTTAGTTCTTTTTTTATTCAGTTTTAGGCAAGTTTTCTATTGATGAAATGCTCATTGAAGCAAAGGTAGAATGAAAATCATAATAGGTCTCTTTTAAATAAAAAAAGACCTTTTTGTTGCAAAAGTGAAGCCTGTGAGCATACCTTGAGCAGCTGCACTGTGACCTTTGAGATGACTCCACAAAGTCCCAAACAGAAGCTTTGTCTGTTTCTTCCTCGCAAACTCCATTAGACACGGTGGAAAACTTTCTCCTGCAAAAAAAACAAATCAAAGTGAATGCCTGAACTTGCTTTGTTCTTACTCAATCCATTTCTCACTGCCAGGTTATTTGCTCTGGCTAATCAGTCATGATGTAGATTTTAGATTCTTACTTGTTCTGTGCTCGGTTAATATTGCACTCCTGCCAGACTCGCTCCACCATTCGACTGGCTAGCCGGCGGGGGATCTTTCCTCCGTGATGGCTGCTGGTGTCCACACTAAAGGCGCCTGACATTGCTGAGAGCTTTACCCACTTCTGGGCAGGCTGAGAGACTGCAACGGGGGGGGGGGGGGGGGACATATAAGACATTACATAACTAATGGCTTTGACAGCAACTTAGAATGAGAAAGTGCTGTTGATTGTACTGGTCTTCTTATGCATAATTCATCCCTGAACATTTAATCGAAAAAAATAAATAAAAATAATAACAACAACAACAACAACAACAACAACAACAACGTGTATTCATATATTTTAAATTTCTATAAATATAAAATATTATTTACATATATGATTACATCACATAAATGTTAATATGATGTTATAATTGTGGTATATAATTATTTAATAAAATGCTTTTAAAAAATAGTGTAATTTGTCCCTCTAAAATGCCTCCTTCGCTATTCAATTAAAACTATAAAAATGAATTACAATTTCTTTTGAAAAAAATATATTTTATTCATATATTTAGTTATATTAGTTATTCATAAATTTAGTTATAATTTCTTAGACTGTAAAATAATTATTTTTTGCTATTAAGAGATAAAATAATTAATTTCATAATTATAAAAATGTATTTTCATTACAAATTAAGTATCCAGATATTGATCCTTTATTTGTCTCAAAAATGAACTTTAATGCTGTTAAAACAAATTACATTATATTTAATTGTATTAAATTACATTTATTAAAATAAAATACTTTAAAATATTCACAGAAATATTACTCACATTTATAATTACATTATGTAAATAATAAATTACATTTGAACATAACATTTACAAAAGATCAATTCAAGCACTTTTAACAAATTCATATTAAACTACATGCTAGGATAAATTTACTACATTTAATTTATAATTAATTCATACTATTAAAATAATTACTTCATACTATTAAAATAAGAAAAAATGCATTTTTAATTACATACAATATTTACATAAAATCTATTACAAAATATTAATTCCTTATATAATTTCCATAATTCCTCTGCCTTGAAAATTACTATGCTGTAGTAAAGACATATAAGCAGGGATTAAATCTTACCCAAATCAAGTTCCATATACACTACTTTAATTATTCTGAATGAATGATTCAGCTTTAGCCTACTAGCACCGCATCGACTGCTTTCACTTACTGTCTTTGCTCTTCACCCTGTACAATGTCGTTTGTGTGTCTATCCTTGAGTGCAGGAGAAGCATCGGTGGAGGCGTTGGAAATCCAGATTCGCGATCTCGAGATGAAGCGAGCACAACTCCGGGGACAACGGGCCCTGCTCGATGTATCCCGGGCCGCGGCTCGTTAATCTGAGGTAAGTGTGCGATATAATCTCAACAGTCCGTCCACCTCAACCCCGTGTGTTTCTCTGTCCAGGCCCAGCGCACCGAGGATGCGGCTCTACCAGGGGTGGTTCACTCCGGCACCCGGCTACCGTGGCCCTTGGGTGCAGCCGCGTAAGGTGTATACCAGGTCTCGGGGCAGAACGTCTCCTTCTCCTGTGTTCGAGATCCCCACGGAGAACCGCTTCGCCCCCCTTCGCGAGACGGGTCGCGATGTGGCAATCATCGGTGACTCCATCGTTCGCCACGTCCGCGCTGCTTCCAAAGGTAAAGGTAACAATGTACACACTCACTGCTTTCCCGGTGCTCGTGTTAAGGATGTTTCTGCTAAGGTTCCCGCTATCCTAAGCGCTGGCGAGAGCATCGGAGCTGTCGTGGGACTTCAGGAGCCTGATCGAGACGGTTCGACGCACCTCGCAGATTATCGTTTCTAGACCGCTTCCTACCTACCGCCGAGGAAATGAAAGGTTCAGTAGACTTTTTGCTCTGAATGAATGGCTATTAACATGGTGTAAAAAACAGAAGTTGCTCTTTGCCAATAACTGGAATCTTTTCTGGGAGCGGCCTAGGTTTTTCCGTGCTGATGGGCTACACCCCAGCAATGCTGGAGCTGAACTCATCTCCAGGATGCTTCGTTCTGTCTGACTAGTAAGTGAAAATTTACATTTTAGCCATATAGACTTTTGCTCGCCCCGCCTAAATCTCAGTAACGCATATCTGGCTAACCCCATAGAGACTGTGTCTGTTCCTCTTATTATTAGATTAGGAAATAAACTTACTGTGTGCTCTAGAAAAAATCTATTAAGAATCAAACCAGAAAAACTGCAAAAAAGTGAAAATACAAATTTTTTAAAGCTTGGTCACCTAAACATCTTGTCACTAGCACCTAAAGCTCTTATCATAAATTAAATAATAACAGACAACAATCTTAATGTCGGTCTCACTGAAACCTGGCTGAAACAAAATGACTATATTAGTTTAAATGAAGCAACTGCTTCAGGATTCTTATATAAGCATGAGGCTCGTCAAACAGGTCGTGGTGGTGGAGTTGCATCAATCTTTAGTGATATTCTTAATGTTAATCAGAGAAACTGACTTATGTTTAACTCTTTTGAAGTATTGGCGCTTAATGTAATGCTTCTGGATATTATAAAAAAACCTATGTTATCTCTCGCTTTAATCACCATATATAGACCCCCAGGACCCTATGTCAATTTTCTAAAAGAGTTTTCTGATTTTATTTCTGACTTACTAGTTAAAACTGATAAAATACTAATTGTAGGAGACTTTAACATCCACATATATGACGCTAGCGATACATTAGGGCTCATGTTTACAGATTTACTACAATCACTTGGGATAAAGCAAAACGTTGTTGGTCCAACCCATCGCTTAAAGCATACATTAGATCTAACTTTGTCTCATGGAATTGAGGTCATTGATGTAGATATTATACCACAAAGTGATGATATAACAGACCACTATCTCTTACTATATATGCTGTGTTTACCTGAAATTAGCAGATCTGCACAGATATATCGCCCTGGTAGAACTATCGTCCCGTCCACTAAAGATGAATTCACAAATAACTTACCTGATCTTTCTCTATTTCTAAACGCACCCGCAAACGCAAATGACCGTGATGTAGTAATCAGCAGTATGGATGCTTTCTTTACTAACACACTAAATACTGTGGCACCCATCAAATTAAAAAAGGTTAGAGAGAATAAAACTACACCATGGTATAACAGTCATACTTGCGCTCTCAAAACAGCAACCCGTGCCCTGGAACGTAAGTGGAAAAAACTAAATTAGAGGTCTTTAGAATTGCGTATAAAGATAGTATGTCCAGCTATAGGAGGGCTCTAAAATCCACCAGGGCTGAGCACCTCCGCAAACTGATAGAAAATAATCATAACAATCCTAGATTTTTACTTAACATCATTGCTAAATTAACAAATAATCGGTCATCTTTGGAACAAAATGTCCCACCGCAAATTAGTAGTGATGACTTCATGAATTTCTTCAGTGATAAAAATTGAAGGCCTCAGACAGAAAATAGAAGATGTTAAACTTTCGGCACCGCCTTATACTTCAGATCCATTAAACATTCCACTGAACCAAAATAATCTACAGTGCTTCAAAATCATAGAACAGGAAGAGCTAGATAAACTTATAAATGCTTCTAAACCAGCTACATGTATGTTAGACCCAATTCCAACTAAATTACTGAAAGAATTGCTACCTGTAATAGGAGAACCTCTTCTTAACATCATCAACTCTTCTCTATCTTTAGGCCATGTTCCAAATCCTTTCAAGCTAGCTGTTATTAAGCATATTATTAAGAAACCACAACTGGACCCCAGCAACTTAGCTAATTATAAGTCTATTTCAAATCTTCCGTTTATGTCTAAAATACTAGAAAAAGTTGTTTCTGCCCAATATGCTCTTTTCTGCAGATGAACAATGTTTTTGAAGTGTTTCAGTCAGGTTTCAGGCCTCATCACAGTACAGAAACCGCATTAGTGAAAATAACCAACAATTTACTCTTAGCTGCTGACCAAGGGTGCATCTCGTTATTAGTTTTACATAATCTCAGTGCTGCATTTGACACCATCGACCACAATATCCTCATAGATCGCTTAAATTCTACAGGCGTCCAGGGACAGGCTCTACAATGGTTTAAGTCATTCTTAACTGACCGTTACCAGTTTGTGAATATAAATGGACAGCTTTCACAGGTCAGGCCAGTACAGTATGGGATGCCTCAAGGATCAGTTTTAGGCCCTTTGCTGTTCACAATATACATGCTACCCCTGGGAGATATTATAAGAAGACACGGGATCAGCTTTCACTGCTATGCAGATGATACTCAATTATATATTTCAACAAAACCTGATGAGACGTCTGAACTGTCTAAGCTAACTGAATGTATTAAAGATGTTAAAGACTGGATGACCAACAATTTCCTTCTCTTAAATGCAGACAAAACAGAATTATTACTTATTGGGCCTAAATCCTGTACACAGCAGATCTCACAACTCGACCTGCAATTAGAGGGACACAAAGTTAGCATTAGCTCTACTGTAAAAGATCTGGGTGTTATACTAGACAGCAATTTAACTTTTGAAAATCATATCTCCCATGTCACAAAAAACGCCTTCTTTCATCTGAGAAATATCGCTAAGTTACGAAGTATGCTATCCATCTCAGAAGCAGAAAAGCTAGTTCATGCTTTCATGACTTCTAGGCAGGATTACTGTAATGCTCTGTTCGCTGGTTGCCCAGCATCCTCTATTAATAAACTTCAGCTAGTACAAAATGCAGCTGCCAGAGTTCTTACCAGGTCTAGAAAATATGATCATATCACCCCAATTTTATCCTCCTTACACTGGCTGCCTGTTAAGTTCAGTATTGATTGTAAAATATTACAATCCAACCCGCTCTTTAAGATCTCAAAACTCAGGCCTTCTGGTAGTACCTAGAATAGCAAAGTCGAGTAAAGGTGGTCGAGCCTTCTCATTTATGGCTCCTAAACTCTGGAATAGCCTTCCTGATAATGTCCGAGGCTCAGACACACTCTCTCAGTTCAAAACAAGATTAAAAACCTATCTTTTTAGTAAAGCATACACTCCATGCATCGCATAACGGTATGATGCATGAACGTGCTCCACGCAGGTGAGCTGGCTCGACATCACCTGTAGGACACACTCCTCAATACACCAGACATTGTGTTAGAAACTCTCATATGCTTTACATGTTTGTTTATTTAACTGCTATTTTCATCTATAACACTCCATTTTTGCATCTCGTTTAAATACACTATGACAGCAGCTACGCTAATTATTTTCTTTATTCTCTATTTACACCTGGGGATACTCATTCCGAGGTCCCTAGAGACTATGCAGCGCCATTGATGCGATCCAAGACCTGTGAAGAGATGATGCCAAGGTATCCATAATCCTGGACCAGGTCGTATCACGAGCTGATGCTGTGGTCGTCATGGAGAAATGGAGTGCATGAGACTGATTCCTGAATGACCACTGTGATAAACGAGTCCCCACATTGATCCTGCGGGCCAACCTGACCGCCTGCCGGTGCCCTACTCACACCTGCAGCTTCTCCACGATGGACGTCCAGCTTCTTCAGCCTCCAGCGCCTAGACTGCAGCTCTGAACAGGAAGTTTGGCCAGATGAAAAATAGTCATGCCTAACAGAGTCTAGTTTCTCTCGAGGGTTTTTTTTCCCTTCACTTCGTCAATTGGTAAAGTTTTTTTTCCTCGCCACTGACTTGCTCGGATCGGGACTTGTGGAGCTGTGCTTCAGTGGATTTGCTCTACAGTGTTTGAACTTTCAGCAGTGAAATTTAAACCACACTGAACTAAACTGAACTTCAACTCTGAAATCTGGACTTTACTAGAACTATGTTAAGCTGCTTTGACACAATCTACATTGTGAAAAGCGCTATATAAATAAACTTGACTTGACAGCATTTGAAATAATTAAGACAGTAGTGATGGTACCTGCTTGTGCCTCTTCAGGTGAAGTGGGAGGAGTCAGAGTGACTGAAGAGATGCCAGTGTCTCCATGGACCAGCTGATTATGCGGAGCTCCAGAGTAAGAGCCAGAGGAGGAGGAAGAGCTCACTGTAGCCACCAGCGGGATGTCTGACTGGGCCACCAGCACCAGGCTGGCTGGGTACACCATCCTCACACCAGCTGCACCACATTAATTATTACTCGCACTCCAAATCACTCGAAGCGACCACGAAATCACAATACATGGAGCTGAATATCCGTCTTACCGACAACGACTTCAACGGCGGCCAAGGAATCTTCCTCCCAGTCGAGGTCATCCATCTTGTCGTCTGTGACCTCTTTGGTGTTGGGGCCGATGGGATAAAACTGCTTCCATTCCTCGATCAGCTTCTGGGTCGGTGGATCCGAGAGTTTGAAGGACTGGCCCGTCAGAGTCCCGCTCAGACCATACGGAGAGAGGATGACTGTGGGAAAATATAGCAAATACTGTGTCAGTGTAATTGCAAGAATGATACTTCCTGGTAAAGTCTCAGTTCTCTTTGTGGAAACATGAGGACAATGCTTAGAGCCACAAAAGTAACCATAAAATGGTCTGTCTGTATTTCAGAGTTACACGCTCATGTTAGATCATAAAATAGACAATCAGTAAAACAGATTTACTATTGAAAGGGTTATAAAATCTTTTTGAACACTAATGGATGTCTCATGATTATATATATGAAACCATATGATAAGAACATTTCTAATTTTAATAAATGCTACCAAACGTTTGACGCTAAATATAAAAAGCAAATGGATGGATATTTATTTTTGCCTTACTATGTTAAATGTTTGGATTTTAATTTGACCGTTTTTAATGCAAAAACTATGCTTTTTATTGCTAAAATAATTTATAATGACCATTTAGTATTTTAATACATTTCAATATGTAATTTCTTTCCAGGATAGCAAGCCTAAATTACAGCAGCAGTTACTGCAGTCTTCAATGTCACATGATTCTTTAGATATAATGCTGATTCGCTGCTTAATAAACAATTTGTATTGTTAATATTTTATTATCAATACTGAAAACACTTCCACTCAATTTTTTTTCAGAATTCTTGGATGAAGAGAAAGTTTAAAAGAAAAGCAAATTTCTTTTTAAATACTTTGCAACATTATAAACTAATTTACAGTTACTTTTATGCAGTTGAATGCATCCTTGATGAATACATGTTCCTATAAAACAGAGATGCCCAAACTAGGGTCCGCAGGCCAAAGATGGCCCATGGTAACCTTTGATTTGGCCCGCCATCCTATCTAAGAAGAGAGGGAGAATGATGTGGATGGTTTAGAGATTGTCATTTCAAATGAAATATAACCTTTTGTTAGTTTGTTTTATTGTCAAAAGCTAACTGAAATTAAATGTTTCAATTAAACGGTGTAAATTAATCAGATTGTACATAGAGGACCATGCAGAGACTTTGGTAAACAAATCAAGGCAAATGCAGATTCTGCTTGACTAGTGTATTCAGCATAACTCCACTGTGATAGAAATGTGATTGTTTTTTATTGCATTAATTTAATGTATAACTTTTCAAATTTAAAAGTTATACTGCATTAGTTGATATGATTTAAAGTAATGTTTTCTATTTATTAATAATATTATAAAAAAATACATTAGAAAATAACTTGTAAATTTAATGTAATATAGTTGGTTAAATTTACCTTCAGCCCACGGCTCTCAATGATATTTGGTTTTTGGCCCTTAATACGAAAAAGTTTGGACACCCCTGCTATAAAACATTTCTAACTAGCTCCCTTAAACATTTGAAGAGTAATGTAATTTTATGTAACTACATGCATTTCTGCAACATATTTACACATTGAAGAGTTGAAGAGTGCATATCTGAGGACTAAACGCAAGGCAAAATGAAACCGACTGGAGCTCAAACATTGCATTATCTCCACTCCTACAACTTCTGGAGCTTTCCACACCTACAATTACATGCTATTCAAAACGGTGCTGAGATCTGGCCAGCACACAAACAGGGAGTTTTCGTGACACTTCAACAGGAATGAGAAACACTGGCCAAATCAAAAAAACCTGGCATGTCTCAACTTGGGTACGTTTGAGTAATCAAAATATCTACAATTTACATTTACAACATGTTAATTAAGTTTAGCTTATTGTAGGAGACACTGCCATTACAGTATACTATATTTTCATGTAAATAAGAATATCATTGCTTTTGCAGAAACATACAAGAGTCAAACATAAGCATCAGATTGCCCTCCGGGAGATGTTTAATGAACTAACACATGCCAGACAACTGAGCACAAGGCCTGTGAAAAAGCTCTGCCAAAGCCAATCTTCAGCCACTACTGGACCAACTGGAATAAAATGAAATGGGGAGAAAAAAAATGTAAAAAACAATCAATCAATAAATCAATCAATCAAGCAAGCAACCAACCAACACGTGACTGTTAGCAGTGATGGAAAGAGTACTGAAAAATCGTACTCAAGTAAAAGTACCATTTCTTGCCCAAAAATATAGTGCAAGTACAGTAAAAGTATCTGTTGTAAATATTACTCAAAATAGGAGTAAAAAGTAGCCCTTTTAAAAGTACTCATGAGTAGTGAGTATTACGCTGTGAAATGCGTTTATATGCAATTTGTGCATGTGTGTGTAAACGTAACATTCTGTAGTCCATTTAGTTACTGTTTAAGACTATTTGGCGATTTCAGTCATCATACAGTAAACATCCTTCATCTTCTCATTAGTGACATGCAGTCTAAACAGTTTCTTGGTCATTGCATGTAAAGATTTTGGACACATTCTAGGACACTTTTAATGCTTCAAAACGGTTTGCAGGAGGACTGATTTTTCCTACTGAGCCAATCCCCATAGACATGAAAAAATAAAGTAGTGGTTGCAGGTTGAAGGAAAACAGTGGAGTAAAAGTACCAATACAGCACTAAAAATGTACTCAAGGGAAAGTAAAAGTACACATTTTTAAAACGTATTTAGTAAATTACAATTCCTGAGAAAAACTACTCAATTACAGTGATTTGAGTAATTGTAATTTGTTACTTTACACCACTGCCTGTTAGCCATTTATAATGCGGCACCAACAAGCTTCAGATAAAGAGGTTTGTCACAATCAATCTGGCAACGAGGAATTTCACTTCAAATACCAGTCAAAGTCCATATATTACGCTATTTTACAGGATGTTTGTTTTAGTTATTATACATTCAAGAATAATTTTTTTATTCATCTTAAATTCATTTAAACAAATTATCATAATATACACTGAAGCATCAGCGCTTTTTTTTCGGTGGCTTAAATGGTTCATTCAGAAAATTCAGTCTCTCTAAGCTTTACGAAAGCCTACTCTGTTCACACTCTGTGTTGTGATTGGACCACCACGTGTTGAAAACCAAATGGCTATTTCCACTAATGCATTTATTTTTTCATCAACACTTGTAAACACAGTCAAACAATAACAATAGCATCAGTTTTACTGTATCAATTAGAGCCCAAGTCCCAATTAGAGTGTACACAGTGGAAAAGCGTTGACATGTTGACCACATAAACTATTCCAGCAATTAGTGTTTGAGCCAATGAAGACCATAGAAGGGAATGACGTGAAACCTACATAGGTTTGTAAGAAAACTGAAATTACTGACAACTCACTTCAGGCAATTCAGAGTCAGTTCTTTCTTTTGCGAGACTCCATTTATCATGCATTTTGATCTTCAATACCTTGAAAGCCTTTTACTTCCACAAACAGCTACATTATACAATACATAAAAGATATAATCTGAAACAGGGGCATTTTAAGCCTTGCACAAGTTGAGGTATGACGTTTTTGACAGCATGCAATCAACACGGCAGAGCTTAATTCCTATTATGCGACATCATTTCCAAAGGTGGATTAAAAACTGACGTACATCAGCCATAGGAGAACAGGTTGAAGAGCAACACAGATGCATCTTGTTCAGGATAAAACACACTGTTCCAAGGGCTAATACAAGTCACAAGCTTGTGAACTCAGCACCCTGGAGGGAGAGGTGGTGATGTAACAAAGCTGAAAGCAGGAGAAGAACTGAATCTGGAAAACACCTCATCAGGGCCACAGTGGAGCTACATTGAGATAATGACAACCACAAGAGAAGCAGCGTCTCAGAGGTGTTAACATGATGTAGGTCTTCCATTACTGCGCCCTTGAGCTCGGAGGAGAAAACGTGTTTGTCGCTAGTCTGACTGTTGAGGTGACAACAAACCACAAAAAAAGACAGCTGAACAAAGGAGAAGGCTTGTCAGCTTTTTAATTTCAAAGCAAAAGCGTAAAAATTCCCTCTCAATTCCACTGTCATTGGGCCTCATTCATGAAACTGGGACAGAACAAATTTTTGTGTAAATTAATATTAAAGCTGTTGTTAAGTGCCTGTTCAAATTCATGAAAGTGTGCATATTTTCCAAATGTTAGTTGGTACAAAATGTACACCTGCTCCCGACCAGGTGTAAATGCTGTGTAAAAGTTGTGTTCATTCTGGCAAAATGATTACACTGAATTTTGATGCACTGTCATAATGTTTTACAAGTTCGTTTGGTCAGAGTTTTTTGAGTTTTTTTTTTTTTTTGTAGCTGAGAGTTGATAACTGTTTAAGTCTGGATAAAACATCATCCCTGTTACTTTTTACCCAGCCGTCCAATCAGTGGAGGAGATGTGGGACAAACAAACAGAGACCACCCATCCCACTGGAACAAATGAACAACAAAGGAGAAGTTCATATTACAGGTTAATGCATTTTTATATTCAGTAATATTCTTCAGGGTAAGATAGTAGTGATATTTTACTGCCGTGGATTCCAAATCATAGTGACCAAAGCATCAGCTGGAAAACTTGGAAAACCGGAACTAGTCCTACTGCACAACAAAGCAGCATTTATGTACTTTTCCTCAGTACTTCTCAGTCACCACAGCCAGCTTCTATCGTGTTCCCTCTTGGTTTTGTCCCAGCTTTTAAGAAGGGACCATGTATTTAAGGGGCAGTACACACCAAGCCGACGCAAAACAACTAGCACAGATGAAACAGAATTTCTGCCGCGTGCATGCAAAGCAAACCAAACAAAGAAGAATTTAGCACCATTATGATTGTCAATTGTCACTCACCACAGAGGGATTCCATCCTGTAAATATATCTGATAATCTAATAATCGTTTGCAAATATTTGAGAAATGTAGAGAAATTACAGCCGGCCTCCTTCTGTTCATTTTTGACTTGTTTAGATTTTTTTACTTGCTATGTTACTTGCTTCATTACGTCTGATTAGTTGATGAATAGCCAGTCAGATCGCACTCTTCATGCTGAATCCGGCCAACACAATCCGACGTTAACCTGACAAACAGCGACATGTGGACCACACCAAACCTAGCTCTTGGTGTGTACTGGCCATAAAACAATCATTTGATTTAGCAGAATAACTTCAAAAGGAAAATTGTTATTTTATAGTAAGCATTAGATGTTTTCCATGTTTTTAGTCTTGTATGTTCACTGAGGTTGCATTTACTTGATGAAAAATAGAGTAAAAACAGGAATATTATGAAACTATTAGATATAAAAATGTCTGTTTTGTACTTCAATATATTTTGAACCAATAACTGCGATGACAAAACCGGACTTTCAGCCATTACTCCAGCATACAGGATTCTAATATGATGGTTTTGGTGCTTAAGCAAAAATTTATAACTAATTTAGAAATAAAACTTTAAGCAGGCATCAGATCACCATTTAATGGTAATCTAAATGCATTTCAAATCAAATGTTCAGTATAACAACAACAAAATTTGATCTACTGTCTTTTAAAAACTAAACATGTTTCAAGTGCTTGATGAAATGCTGATTTCAAGTACTTAAACTGTAAACAGTCAAATCCAAGCACTTATATCCCCTTGCACAAACACTGTCAATATATGTCAACCAATTAAGCACCAATAACTTATGCATATTTAAACACTGTGCGCAATGTCCCATGTCTGAGGTGGATCCTCCAACCGCATATATGACAGACTTGATGACCAGTACAGCAATGCTCCTACCTTGAACTGAGCTGCTGCTCTGCTGGGCCAAAGTCAGGTGCTCCTCACTCAACAGGTAAACAGGCTGGTGCTGGTTAATCTCCACACTGGTGCACACGTTACTGTCTCCATGCACGAAGAACGTGAAGGAGCAGGACAGGTGTTCGCTGTAGAGAGAGAGAGATACAAACATATGGAGGATTATTCACAAGTTAGAGCTTAGGAGAAAGTAGCACACGTCCTGGAGGTCTTTTTGCGAACGGTGTGATGACAGCTGAGCTCTTCACAGTGTTTACAGGCTTAGTGCCCAGTTACTGACTGAACCTTGACCAGGAGTAAAGGGTTAGGAAATACAAGAACATTAGATATGCGAGTATCCTGTTACAAGTTCAGAATCGTCTCTCTTAACTCCTGCTTGATTAAATGTTTGAACACATAATGAACGTCTCACACTTTGACTTGCTTTGTAGCACACATTCTCAAAGTTAACAACCCGACACCTGTGAGAGTGTGACCCGCAGGCTAGAGTAAACAGCTGTTACAGTGTAACATGCTGATGATGAGTGATCCAATTCACACTTTCGGGAAACATGTACTGAACTCACTTTTCTTCCAGAAGCATTAAGCCCCTTTCACACAAAGAATGATTTCTATAATAATAAAGTCTTAAAAGAATTGCAGAACCCACATCAATATACAGCTATTGAATAAATTACTACTATATACAGTTTCTCTGTATTTACAGTAATCCATATTGAAAGAGCTTTGTATGCAGAATTATCTTTTTCGAAAAGATTTAGCAAATTGTCTTAACTTTTTCTATAGCCGTATAACACTTTCACTGTGATTCTTCGCCAGTTAATGAACACTCACAGCCAATTAGAATCAATCCTGTTTTACAGAGCTTGAGTTATTTAAAGTGGCAGATGACAAAACTGCAGTGTGTGCTTACAATAAACAAATAAACGTTGCAAAATGGTGAGTATGATTATATTGTTATTGTTATCCTTGGGATGAACAGAGCTTTAGTTCAGATTTTTTTTACATTTATTTTATCCATATGGATTTTATTTGAAGAAAAACAAAGAATAAATTATTTTATTGCACAAATCATATAATCCATAGGTTATTAATCAGTAATATTAAGTATAAAAAGTATACCAGTAAAGGTTTATTTGAAAAGCACAAAAATGGAGTCTATATATATATATATATATATATATATATATATATATATATATATTCGGGGAAAAACATCATCTGCAATGCCTCATGAGAGTGGGCAGTTGATCATGAGCTCTTCTGCCGCCATTTCTGTTTCCATGGTGACAGCAACTTTTCTGATAGGTGGATTTGTCATCAGGATTTATTTTTTAAACACTGTAATCATATATAGACTTGTGGGTCCTTTAGAAGTTGGTATGAAATGAATTCCCCCTATTTTTTCTGTCTATTATTGATCTTACCCACTCGTGTTCATTATTTAAACTTATTAATATTAATTTGTAATATTGAAATGTCACAACTGGGTCTTCTCACTGATGATGATGCTAGACTTTTCCAGTCCTTTAGTCAGCTAAAACTTGATTGCAAGCTTGCATGAAAATCTCTCTCAAAACAATGCACAACAGATGTTTTTTTCACCTGGATACATTATTCTTTCATACCTCAATACTCTAGTCCATTCTCATTCAGAAAAACCAACCCAGAGAACCAGAACTTCCCGCCTTTAAGCCAACAGTGCCTACAATACAGCGCCAGCATCACCTTGTGCAGTGCCAGGCACGGATGAGAGAGAAGAAAAAAAAAGGAGGAAAGAGAGAAAGAAACGGGCAAGCCTCATATTCTGCATTCCTCATGTCTGTTGAGCTCTTAGGAGTGTCAATGCGTCACGCCACCAGAAAAACCACAACAATACTCAAACAAAGCTTCAAAGCTTATGCAGAGCCCTATATACACACTACCATTCAAAAACATTACGCTTTTTGATAGAACTTTTAATAAAATAAAATCAATCAAAAGTGACAGTAAAGATATTTGAGTTGATACAACAAATGATTACTTTGATAACGGATTGATCTAATGATTATTAGAAAAGGTAATAATCTTGGTTTGATTGATTAATCAGCTTTTGAATTTAGGTAGAGTACAGAGTTATCCATTTTTAACCCTTCATTTGAAGTGTCAAGTTGTTTTCAAAAAGTGATATTGATCACTACACAAGTTAACTCGGATACAAACACTTATCTCAGTACTTCTGGAACAATTTTAATGTTTGTAGCGAAGAGAAAATAATAATACCGGCTGAAAAGACTTAAGGCTAAAGCGGTTTCTTCACCATACCTGATGACTACTCCCTCTGGGTCAATCACAAATTGGAATGCACTGCTGTGATCAAAGGTTTAATAAACATATGCAAACTGCGCCATTTGGAATTAAGATGGCACAGGGGTTTGAATCGAGGTCACAAATAATCATGAATCTCTATTACCACAAGAGATATTATAAAAGACGTCTTAACTTTACATTTATAAAAAAGTCCTGAAAAAAATTACAAATCAGCACATTTCAGATGGTTGCAAAATGGAGAAAATTGAATGGTCCTTAACATATAAAATAAAATATTAACATATAAAATTGTATTTTTTAAATTGTCAATTTTTTTCATCAAGAACTTCAAGGAAAGAGGTTCAATTCTTGTTAAGAAGGTTTCGGGGCGTCCAAGAAAGTCCAGCAAGTGCCAGGCTCGTCTCCTAAAGAGGATTCAGCTGCGGGATCGGAGTGCCACCAGTGCAGAGCTTGCTCAGGAATGGCAGCAGGCAGGTGTGAGCGCATCTGCGTGCACAGTGAGGCGAAGACTTTTGGAAGATGGCCTGGTGTCAAGAAGGGCAGCAAAGAAGCCACTTCTCTCCAAAAAAAAAAAAAAAAAAAACATCAGGGACAGATTGATCTTCTGCAAAAAGTATGGCGAATGGACTGCTGAGGACAGGGTCCAAGTCATATTCTCCGATGAAGCCCCTTTCCGATTGTTTGGGGCATCTGGAAAAAGGCTTGTCCGGAGAAGAAAAAGTGAAGAAAAGCGCTACCATCAGTCCTGTGTAATGCCAACAGTAAAGCATCCTGAGACCATTCATGTGTGGGGTTGCTTCTCATCCAAGGGAGTGGGCTCACTCACAATTTTGCCCCAAAACAAAGCCATGAATAAAGAATGGTACCAAAACACCCTCCAACAGCAACTTCTTCCAACAATCCAACAACAGTTTGGTGAAGAACAATGCATTTTCCAGCACAATGGAGCACCGTGCCGTAAGGCAAAAGTGATATCTAAGTGGCTCGGGGACCAAAATGTTGAAATTTTGGGGCCATGGCCTGGAAACTCCCCAGATCTTAATCCCATTGAGAACTTGTGGTCAATCCTCAAGAGGCAGGTGGACAAACAAAAACCCACTAATTCTGACAAACTCCAAGAAGTGATTATGAAAGAATGGGTTGCTATCAGTCAGGATTTGGCCCAGAAGTTGATTGAGAGCATGCCCAGTCGAATTGCAGAGGTCCTGAAAAAGAAGGGCCAACACTGCAAATACTGACTCTTTGCATAAATGTCATGTAATTATCGATAAAAGCCTTTGAAACATATGAAGTGCTTGTAATTATATTTCAGTACATCACAGAAACAACTGAAACAAAGATCTAAAAGCAGTTTGTGTAAACTTTGTGAAAACTAATATTTGTGTCATTCTCAAAACTTTTGGCCACGACTGTACACTCACACTCCATAACTCCAATGGAAAAATACTATAGTAATTTATAGTAAATGCTAGCTATGCTGTTTTGATCCATTTTAGTGTATTATACTGTATAAAGTATGAATACACATTCTTGTCTTAGAACAAATTTGAAAAGCTCTTTTGATCCACTTCAAATGTGTGGACTACTATATAATAAAATATTGACAACACTGTTAATGAATGATCCACCATACTTTAGTAGTATCTATAGTAAAAGTATAGTATAAAAGTATATTTTTTTACTATAGTTTTTATAGTAAAAAAAAAAAATCACAGTTTTGATAGAGTTTTTTTTTTAAATCTTACAATTCACAAATTTTCCAATGGTGGCATAAATTGAGTGCTCAACCTAACAGCATTCAAACCCTTCAGCAACAAGGAAAAAAGCAACAGAAATGCTCAGCCATGAGTACCGATTCTTATTAGTAGGAACTGTGGATTTCTAACAGAGTTTTCTAACATTTTTTCAAGTTTAGGCAGAGCTGAACAAGTGAAAGTGAAATGGTGGTTCCTGTTGACCTACCTAGTGTGAAACCGCATAGTCAGTGTTTTGTGAGAAGAGTAAGCTCTTTATTAAAACTTAGACAGAGGAAGCAGCTATGCTTTCCAGCTTCTGCATCCTTAACTGACACCAAGTACACTGCATGCACACCCTCTACAGGAAGCCAATGCTCCCACCAACAGACACACCACAACACCTCTGCCCTGAGGGTGCCAATGACATCTATGCAAATCAGACACGCAATTAGATAGACCTCATCTTTCACCCCTCCCGACATTATCTGAATACTTCACTTTAGATCTTCACAGGGATGACAACACGCTCTGGAAAAAAACTCTGATGAAAATAAACAAGCAGAAATCCCATGAGGTTACATGTCAGAATCGCTGGCTTCCAGAACGGGGGCTCTTCCTCACACAAGAATGCCAGCCGCCTGATGTCACTCGTCTACTGTGACAAACAATGAGGATCATGCTGTTAAATGCTGCAGCTTACGGCATGCATCCGCATCGCTGGGCATGAAAACACACCAGGTTGCCGTCGTAACGTAAACAAGGCGCACAGCAGCCACAGTTTCAATCGTCAATTTGCACAACAAGTACTTTACCTCTTGTTGATGGGCTTCTCATCCTTTTCGTAGGGTTTGACGAACCACTTGCCGATGCGAACGAAGGATCGGTTCATGAGGCAGCGCTCCAGTAGGTTATGGATGGCTTTGAAAAGCAGCGTTCGACACTCGTAGGTCAAGCCACTCTCCCACGAACCGTCCTCATTACCTATGCGACACAGGACAGATCAGGACTCTATTACATTCATACGCACATTCCTAACTGCTGTTGACAACATTATGCATATTGTAAACAAAAACAACACACTAAAGGATAATAGTTTAGACGTTTCATTACCATTTTAGTGATGTATGGAAAAACATACACCATTCAAAAATACAGGGTTAGCAACTAGCATATTCAGTCAGCAGGGATGTGTTAAATTGATTTCAATTTCAAATAAATAGTGTGGTTTTGCATTTTCTAATCTTTAAAGTATATCTATAGATAAGCTTTTTATCGTGGGAATATGTGACCTTTTTACATAAACAGAAAAAAAAATAAAAAGTAATTTCAATTGTAATAAAGTTTTTTTTATTTGTCTAGATCAAAGAAATAAAAAGTTTCTTTTTTTATCTTACAGAAAAGGTTGCATGTTTAACTTTAACATTAGAAAAAAAATTTAAACTAGCATTGCACATTATTTGCAAGGACAGACAAGTTATCATTATCAAGAACAGCAATATCTGATAGGTCATGTGATTGTAACAAGCTCAAAATTTAGATTTAGTGTTAATCCCTGCTTTCAACTCTGGTTCGGGCCTCTCAAAAGAAACAAAGATTTTGTAAGAGAACAAATATTTCCAAGAACCAGAAAATTAACCCCACTTAGCTCTCCATTGACCATGTATTGATTATGCTCTTACAGCAATAAAAGGTGGATGAGAAACAGATGTTCTGTATTGCTCAGACTTGAATAACGTCATATCTTTACAAAAAATACTTCATCCAAGCCACACAACAAAAATAAGCATGGTTAACTTTTGTAATCACACTTACATCTTCCATACAAGAACAACTATTTATATCATACATTCTATAGAAAAAAAAAGTCTAACTGTAAAAATAAAGCCTTGTAAAACCCTTTAACCCTTTTGCATTGATGCAATTCCAATTAATGCAGTTAGCAAACCTCAACAACTGCAATGTCAATAACCAGCCTATGACTAATGTCTGGAAACACCTCCAGTCTAACCACTGATTTTGCAATGAGAAATTCAGCATGAAGTCCAGCTTAACCCCTGGCAAAAACTATGTCAAAAACATGAGCACTACACACATTTATCTTCATATACGTTATGATCTGTGTCAGTTTAACAAAAAAGCAGACATACATGATAGGTCATGGTGGACGAGCTCTGCAAAATTGGGGTCGTCCCCCCACCAGAAGATCCAGAGCTCCCGCCGACCTGGAGTCTGGTGTCTCCGCCAAACGCTCAGCACGTCTGCCTTGAGGCAGCGGCTAAAGCTGCACAGGATGGGGTCCTCCTCCGTCACTGGGAAGAGGATGGGGGACGAGGTGGGGCCCTGCCACACAAAACACTTCCATTTGATCCCTGTGAGGTCAGCCTAAAGGCAAAGAGAGAGGGAAAACGTGTTAGAAAAACCCATCATGTAGAACGGCTCAGCAACTAGTGTTAAAGCAACAACTTTTCTAAGGTTTGTAGAATGCATGCATGTGCAAAAACAGTCAAATTTGCAATCCGAGTAGCATTGTGCAACTTTGATGAATGTAGACAAGTAAGAGTAGTTGTTCAGTGACTAAGGCAAGATGACGCCATCTAAACATGCCCGTATAGCATCATGAACCAACATACAGGCCTACTTGAAATTCATTGTCAGCATTATGCTCAGGAAACAAAAAAAAGACTTTTGTCCAACAAACAGGCAATTTTGATAAGTCTCTGAAAATTCCTGATATGAATCATTTGCTTGTACTCAATCATAGTACAATTTAACCCACTTTTTTTTTTCTTATTTTCTCCTTAAAATTTGCCAATTTTGTGACATTCTGTGTAATACAACCAATTCAGTTTATCGCTGGATTCCAAAATACTGTCCATGTTTTTCACATTGTGGAAACTATGGGGTCTTAATTTCATGTCTACTATTAGATGCATAATTTACTAATTTCTTTTCTTTCAGTTTTTGTACATTTCATAATGTTAAAACAATCAATGTTAAGAAAACATCATACAAAAAAGGAAGAGTGTTTAATGATTCAACTCAACATGAAAAATTAATTGCTATCATTTCTTCTGCTACTGTGATATATCATTTCCTAGCGAAACAAAACATTTAGCCTGGGACTTGATTTTGTCCATTGGGAATGAATTGACTGAATCCATGGATCACTGTCATTTGGGAACTGCTATGATATCAATAAGTGACTGAGTGAATGAGTCAGGTTGTTGAAAAGGAAGTTAATATTATGAGGCCATGTGGATTTTAATTTAAGAAACAATAGTGCATTGCAAAAGTGCATTGATAAATCATTTATAATAATGCTATATTGCATATAAAAATTGAAGTGGTCAAGTCTTAAGTAATGTTAAGCTTGGCAACTAAATGATATTATAATTGATGATCTTTTGGAAAAGAGATTTTGTTTCAACACCCCGAAATCGAGACAAGATGACATTTTTAATTTCTGTCACTTCAGGTCAGAATGTCAACTTGTTTGGTTTATTTAATGTAAGCAGTTTATCCAATATGACCATACAAATACGAGAGCTTGGTGCAAGGAGGAAGTGAAATAAAGCCAGACTGACAGGAAGCTTGTCGTGAATACTCAGTGTTTACAGATCAATCTACAACCATGAATTGAAGAAACCATCACAAGTTTCAGCAAATTACACATGCAAAGTTCAACCTGCTTTACTTCACTATTTAACCAATGCAGGTATTTAGTTCATAACAGACTAAATAGAGCACAAACTATGCTAAATGGTCTAGTATCATCTGTTGTTGTTTCTTTTTTTTTTTATTCATAGACAGTCTAAATCAGGAAGGATGTAACAACTTAACGATAGGCATTATTTCAACTTTTTACACTTTATTAACCAACTATCCTGGGTGTCACGGTGGCGCAGTGGGTAGCACGTTCGCCTCACAGCAAGAAGGTCGCTGGTTCGAGCCTCGGTTGGGTCAGTTGGCGTTTCTGTGTGGAGTTTGCATGTTCTCCCCGTGTTCGCGTGGGTTTCCTCCGGGTGCTCCGGTTTCCCCCACAAGTCCAAAAACATGTGGTATAGGTGAATTGGGTAGGATAAATTGTCCGTAGTGTATGAGTGTGTGTGGATGTTTCCCAGTGATGGGTTGCAGCTGGAAGGGCATCCGCTGTGTAAAACATATGCTGGATAAGTTGGCGGTTCATTCCACTGTGGCGACCCCGGATTAATAAAGGGACTAAGCCGAAAAGAAAATGAATGAATGAACCAACTATCCTTAAACTAGCAGATAATGCCATGCACGGTTGATTACAGTACATTAAGACAAATTTTGCATTACAGTTTTCTGAAATGATAGTTATGCAAATAAGGTTTATATACATAAATGCACTAACATGAAAACATTTTAAAACTTTTACAAAATTTCTTTTAGGTGATGCATTTGTTATTTGATCAAATAAATACTTTTTGATATCATAACTTTTACATCATTTGATTGTCCAACAATCTATGATTACTTTTTTTTTTAACTAAGGGAAAACATGTTACAATTACAATCACAAAGATGCAAATTTGTACATATTTCAGTGTCTTGAAATGGCTGTAAATTCTGATATTGTCATTACTTCAATTTTCCTGTCAAAAACGTACACTTTTTGAAATTAAATTTGACTTGTAAAAAAATGTGATGATGAAACGTGTGATGAAAATGTGCAAACAATATCATGGAAATATTTTCATTTTATGTTGTAATTTTTTTCACCAAAAAAAAAAAAAAAGTATTTTTTTTTTTCTTATCGCTCCATTAACAAACAAACAGAAAATAAAAAATAATTCTGTTGCCAGGCAGGAAAAAAAACACAATTTAGGAATAGACTGATATATAAATCTGGCAAATATAGGCTATATAAAAAAATCTCTCTGTCAAAAGCTATAAATAGGGATAAGAATAAAATTGGGAAAGTTTAGTCATCGTAAGTGCTACTGAACTGGAGAAGTCATACTCCTTTTGAGGAAAAAAAATGTTTTATAGATGAAATCTAAAAGACAGTTGCAATCCGATAAACACTAAAAACAAGAGGTTATGAAAGAAAATAAATCTCAAAATAACCAATTGTTATGCTTGCAGCGTCTTGATGTTGCACTGCTGCTGTTGTACAACATCACTTTCCCTAAAGCTGTTTTTCCACTTCAGAGTTACTTCATGCCAACTACTTGCTCCAGTCTGTAAGTTCAGCAAGTGTTTACCCACGTTAGCAAACACGACCCAAATAACACAAGAAAGCCGCATCCCACACGCAAACCTCCGTTTACACAACACAAAAACACACCTGAACGCCTAACGTACGTTTATAAAGCGGCGGTTTAGTTCGTATAAAGATCAACAGGCCTCTGTTTGATTGACTGGCCGGCTAAAAATGGCTTCTGGCCCACAGTCAGTTGATCTCTTACCAGACAGAATAGATTGGAGTGGCAGTCCTCCAGGCTCGCCCCGTTGGGTACAAAACAAGAACTCATCATCAAAGCGCAGTCCGGCGAGCCATCCTCTCTTTCAGATCCCAGGAACAGATAATGCGATCGAGGCTTTTGGACCGGGTCTTGTGTCTCTCCGACACAATCAGCAGGACGGCTCCGCGTCCAGCGAGCTAATTAGCTTAGCTCCGCTATTATTCCGCTAGAGGTTACTCGCTTACGTTACCAGGAAAAAATGCGCTAAAAACTTTACCATGATCCGCGGCGAGATATGCTGTTCTCCCCGCGGACTTCGTTACATCAAATAATATGCAAGTACAGCAGTCCGAGGGGGTAGGGAGGTGAATTCAGCCCTCCCCCTTTAGCTTAGCTTAGCATCAGGCTAGCTGGTTGTTAGCCTTGGCTAAGCGAGGCAGCAACAAACAGTTCAAGACAGAAGAGTTCAGCTGTAAATCTTGCTAAAAATCACGCTCTCCTCTTCAGGTCTTCGCCGGGCTGTCGTCGACGGCCATTCGCGAAGAAGTTGGTAATAAAAAGTGTAGGGTCGGGGTTTAAAAAGCGCAGTTAAAAGAGGCTGTGCCGTGCAGCGCTCAGCTGTGTCTCACTGGTTTGTTTGAATACATTGGTCGCATCCTTTAATGGCGGCCACAGGGACACAACTCCACTACACTCGACTCCAGGCTGCTCTACTCTACTCTACTCGCCTGCGATTGGCAGCGCCGCGACTCGCGAGAGGAAAGAGTCGATGCTGGATTTCACAAAGATCCAAAAGAGTCGACTCATCACCAACAGAGCTGTCAAATCACTCCTTTTAGGGAAACAGAACTGTTTAACCAAACATGTTTATACTTATTGTTTAAAAGCAGTGTTGGGTAAAAAGTAATGTACAGTTTTAAGCATATCTTACTCTTCAAAATACAATAAAACATAAAAATAACATAACACATACTTTAACATTATTTTCGTAAACACTAACACATTTAGCAACTTTTTTTTAAAGTAACTATTACTTTTTCCCAACACAGTTTAAAAATCATCGTTTTTATTATTCAAAAAGTAACATTTTTAAAGAAATATTATTTTTTATTCTTGTTACAGAATCATTCATTCATTTTTCTTTTCGGCTTAGTCCCTTTATTAATCTGGGGTCCCCACAGAGGAATGAACCGCCAACTTATCCAGCATATGTTTTACGCAGCGGATGCCCTTCCAGCTGCAACCCATCACTGGAAAACATCCATACACACTCATTCACACACATACACTACTGCCAATTTAGTTTAATCAATTCACCTATAGCACATGTCTTTGGACTTGTGGGGGAAACCGGAGCACCCGGAGGAAACCCACGCGAACACGGGGAGAACATGCAAACTCCACACATCGTGTGGCCTCCTTTAAAATAATATTTTCTATAAGATGCTTTACAATAATATATTTGTGCATTTTTAATTATTTTATTTATTTATTTCAACTAAGTATAATAGTTTGCAATTTTATTTTTGCAATAACTCATTTGCATTTAAACATATTATCTTGATGTTACCAAAGTCTTATTTTAATGAATATAACTGTTTAATAAAACAATATTGTCTATATTCACTGACAAATGGACAAAAATATTATTTTTTAAAAGCAAGGTGTAATCATTTATTCACTGTAATGTTACTTAATGTAAACTACACATTTATTTTAAGATATTATCCTTAAAATAATACTTTAATTGATTATTTAAAAAATAATCCACAAACATTTCTTTCTTTCTTTCTAAAACAAATTGGAAATTAAGTGAATTTTTCAGAATGACAACTTTTCAAAAATAAAATAACTTTTTCTACAAACTATGCATAACCAAAACCCTCAAAAAAAACAAAAGGTTATGCACTATATAAATATGATTGATTTTATGTTCTTTTTTTATTAACGTTTACAACATGTTGGTGGTCCTTCTGTTCTCACTCGTTCTACCAGCTCCTCATCTGCCTGAAAATATTAAAATGGTGAGCTGTGAGCTAAGAAACTATTCTTTCTGAATCATTAATGAGAGAAGTTGGGAGGGACATGCCATGACACTGACATTAAAACAATAGCAATGGTTGACTGCGAATGATGAATGGGAAAACAAACCCATCACAATGTATTATGCCATCTGTATCAACTGTTGTTGAAAACCTTTAGTAAATATAAAAAAGTACATTATACAAAATCTCAACAACTGATTGGTAAAGCACTTTTTGGCTATTTTGCTGAAATGTGAAACTTGAATAAAGTGGTTTATTCTTTCATAGAGTATATTATCACAGCCCTTATGGGTTCATTAAGTTGCCCCATTCCCACGTTTCCCCCTGCTGTGTATTTGACAAGCTAAAAGAGCTGTTGTGTGTTTAATTAGGTGCAGCAAGACACTGACAACCTTCTTCCTCCTAAATACACAAGACACGCAGTGCTAAAGTGAAAAGAAGGATAACAGTGTGCTATAAACATAGTATGTGCATAAAAACAATAAAAGCGTGATGCTGGTTTAATTTTTCTCTGTACATTATAACGTGTAGAAAAATGTTTTATACAGCAAAAAATGAACTTACGACAGTTAAAAATTACATAAAGTGACAGTTAATTAGTATTTGGGGACTGCAATAAATATAGTCTTTGAACAATATATCCTATAATATTTTTCATTTTGGAAAAAGTCTCATTTGTTTTATTTCAGCTAAAATCAAAGCGTTTTTTAATTTTTCAAAAAACATTTTAAGGTCAATATTATTAGCCCCCTTAAGCAATATTTTTTTGATTGCCTACAGAACAAACCATTGCTATACAATGACTGGCTTAATTACCCTAACTTTCCTAATTAACCCAATTAACCTAGCTATGCCTTTAAATTGCACTTTAAGCTGAATAGTATCTTGAATATCTAGTAGAATATTATGTACTGTTATTATGATCAAAAAGGCTTTGATAATTTATTATTACTAGTAGTTTGAATAATAGAGATTTAAATTAACAGTTTCCACCAAACAATTAGTTACACTGAACAATATAAGTGGGTCTCTATTAAAACAGTGTATTTTTTTATATTAATCATTTTTTCCCAATGAGACTTTTAAAATAGCTTTTGTATGATCAAATTTTGTGCGGTCATAAATCTTTTATGCATTTTAATAAGTACAGATCGGAAGTAGATACGTTGTTTTTGCATAAATATGCATTAATCACAATGATGATCCCACATTATTTTCACCCATTTGATGTCTTTGAGGCATATTTATGCCTTAACACTTAAAGGGATAGTTTATGCAAAAAATTTTAATTCACTCACTATTTACTCACTCTCCACTTCAAAACTACCGAGTTTCATTTCTCTGCTGAACACAAAAAAAAAGAAGTTAACTTGGAGAATGTTTGGAAACTGGAAGTAAATTACTATCGGTTTCCAACATTCTTCAAAATAATTATGTTTGTGATCAGCAGAAGGAAGAAGCACATAAAGTTTTGGAACCACTTGAGTGCAAGTGAATGATGATTAAATTTTCATTTTTTAGTGAACTGTGTCTTTAAATGAGTGATTTTATTGTGTGTGAAAAGTGCGCCATCTAGTGTGTATTATGAAAACGATTCGAACAGAAACAGACTACGTCATTTGTTGTTCACTTTGAAGAACATAATACAGGCTATAAATATGAATATATAACTATATCAGTCATCACTCTCAATATTTGTGCAATTTAGGCTAATAATAAGCTGATATTTGGTTTTCGCCATTTTCTTGTCAACACAGTACTTATGAGAGTTTATAAGAGAAAATCATGTTTCAGAAAATAATAGAAAAAATATATATCCAAACTATTAAAACTGTAAACGTAGGTATATATATATATAAATTTATACAAAGTAATTAATACATTTACCGTTAAATTAGGTCAAATGAATACTAAGGAGCACCAAAGTGACACAAATGAGTGATTATAATGCAACTTTCATTTCCCCCATACAACAAGGTTAATGTATCAAAACTATAATATAATAATGTATGAATATAACGTCAGATACATCCGACAGGGCAGTGTATATGAATAGCAGATTATTAGAAAACTCATGATCTCTTTCATACAAACATGCCTATTAGAGATTTTCTATTGGGGGATGAGCAAATCTGTAGGCTACTTAACACACTCGTGACTCAACAGAAGAAAAAAAAGTGTTGTCGCCTACACATTATGAAAACAATTCGTGCACGCACTCACGCACATTGGGTTTTCATTTTTCATTTTCATTTTCCCGTAGACGTAATGATTTTTTTTAATACTGTACATCCTATATTCAGCCCACCCAACCCTACCTCTGAACTCAACCCTGACAGAAAACATTCTGCAGTTTTTCAAAATACGTAATTCTGGATGATTTATGAGTTAATTTCCTCATGGGGACTAAAACAAAAACAAAAAAATCCCCACAAGGTGTAGGTACACGCTGTAGCACACACGCAAACACACACACACACACACACACACACACACACACACACACACACACA
>CAIGQV010019070.1:20127771-20167201 GCA_903798115.1 Danio jaintianensis | reverse complement strand
ACACACACACACACACACACACACACACACACACACACACACACACACACACACACACACACACGGAAATGAACTGCTAAACAGCATTTTACAATTAAACAGAAAAAATACCAGTTTATTGCAAGATGTTGGTATGATGTGTTTTGAATTAACACTTTTTTTTTTTTCTGCTTTCAATGTACTCTATTTCAGAAGTGTTTGTTTGTAATCAAAATGCAGAACCTGAAACCCATACAACAAATAATATCTAAACACATCACATTTATAATATGATCCATAACTGTTAAATCATTAACATGGTTTGGA
The DNA here is from genome assembly GCA_903798115.1 of Danio jaintianensis. Lineage (NCBI taxonomy): Eukaryota > Metazoa > Chordata > Actinopteri > Cypriniformes > Danionidae > Danio > Danio jaintianensis. The sequence continues at coordinate 20,166,895 of CAIGQV010019070.1, read as the reverse complement.
TTTGTAGGAAAAATATATAATTAAGAGATATTTTACACAACAAAACACAAAATTTATTTGCAAACGTTTCAAATGTAATGAATTATTTAACTTTAATCAAATAAAAGAGGGGGGACACTTTCTAAAAACAATTGTGTGAAAACAGGTCACCACTAGACATTGCTGTGACATCACAAATTTTTATTAAATCTAATATTGGAAAAAAAAAAATTGCATGACGTCCATTAATATATCAAAATCTGCATTGTCTATTTACCATGTTACATAGCTGTGTGGGGCTTACTTAAGAACCACTAAAAAGAGCTTCCTCATTATTCACCTTTCAGTGTCTTTCACCTTCAGTGTCTTTCATAATTATTATTAGGCAACAATAGGTATTTTATTAAAAATATATACTATGGTTGATAGTAGGGACAAAACATGTCAATAAGGTTGTTACAAACCTCTGATGTATTGTTAGATTTTTCCACTTCAACCTATAGACACCAAAGATGTCATCTGATGCTGCTTTCTGTCAGCATGTTTTGTGTACGGAAGCCCCTATAGGATTGCTCCTCCAGGTAGTTCATCTAAAACAAATGTCAGTAATAATAACACTATTATTTAAAATTGAGGCATTTTGACAGCAGCTGAAAGAACAGTTGCCTTGTTTGTGTTAAAGAGGTGATGCCTTGGATCGACCAATTATATAATTATAAAAGATTAAGTTAAAAATTAAATGATGATGAGGGAGAAGTGAGACAGAGATGAGATAGAAGTGCACTACATTGTTAAGTGCACAATCAACGTAGTTAATATTTATTTACTCAAGCAAACTCTGTTTCTACTTGTCACATTCATGTTCTTGTGAAATCCTTCTATTGCATTACTAGTATAAAAACACAAACACAATGTAGCAGTAATATAAAGGAAATTTCTGTATTTTTTTTACAGGTGATTTTACCTTTATTTTGAATTATGAAACTGAATTGTATTGCATCTTAGCCATTAAGGATAACAGAAATGTGAAAATCTAACAGATAATTTCTGGCAGAACCCCTGAGGCTATATGCGTTCTTGCCTTTTTTTCATGTGTACTCAGTTACATTTTCTTAGGCATCTAGAAGTTTAACAAATTCATTTTGATTAAAGACTCATTCAAGGTGAACCTGCCCTTTTTCTGCAGTTTATTATTATTATTTACATTTTAAAACAACAGAAAGTCACCTTTTTCTCTTTTTTTTCTATCATATTCAACCAAACGACATTCTCAAATCAGACCATATGCTTTCAGTGGTTCAATGGTGCACATAAAACAAAAATAACAGCTTCATTCAACAGCTTCTTCACCTGGGTGTCAGTATAGGGTGCGCATTCACGAGACGTCTGATCTTAATGATTGTCACGCTCCTCCGCTGCTGACGTATTACCTCACTCAGATGCGCATGTGCTTTATTTCAAACAGGAAATCGCACACAGGCATCTGGGATATTCGTCAGTGCACTGTGTTCATGAACGAGGTCCCATACACTGGCACTGAAGAGATGTTATTATTTTTGTTTTATGTAGACACAAAAGTTTTCTTGTAGCTTAATACTATTTTGATTGAACCACTGAAGGCATCTGCTCTGTTTTGAGGATAAAAGATGTGTACACGAGTCGGGGATTGGTTAACTGGTTAAAACTGATCTGTGAAAGTTTTCACACAAATAATAAAATGTGGTGCACATTCTTGTGGCAGTGCACTGTGTATTCATAGGTAAAAGGAAATAAATAATCTGTGTTTGTCCTTTCGGTAATAACGCAGTTTGTTTTAACAATTTCTTAACATTCGTTCACACACTAAGCTGGATTTAAACGATCTTCATTTGTTCCCCTCATGATTTTGGTGTGAAATGGTTCAACAGAAATCAAACCTCTTAGCGAATAAGCTGTTTATTAGCAGGTTCCCATTAATTACTTCTTTAATGACAACATGCACTTTCTATAACACAATAAGAACTAAAATAAATCTAATTGTATAGCTGTAGGCCTATCGTGTTACCATTAAATCGGTGCCAACTGCAGGTAAGAACAATTTATTAACAATAGAATCATATTCTCTACAAACATGATTGATTAGCCTACTATACTCTTCACTGGTGGAGTGTGATAAATAATAGGTTACTTATGGTCTGTGTGCGCATGTGGGGGGGACGTTGCGCATGCGTCTTTTCTCCGTCTTCGACCAGCTCTCAGCACCAAGGACAGCGGCCGCAGTGGACCATGACGATGATGTCAGGGTCGACGTGACGTCAAAGCAAGCTATTCGTAGCACCTCAAGCCCACAACGTTTCAGCCACCACAATTAAAAAAGTGAAAGAAAAGAAAACCAAAGCCGACGCATCTAATCGTCATTCATTATTAAATGATTTATTATGTACACAGTAAAATACATTTTCCACTTACAACCAAAATATCAGTTTACGTTACTCTTTCATTTGTAGCAACATACAGAGTACCCTAAAATTTACTGTAATGTTGTTTTCGTTGATTTCTTTTCCAGGTCGCTCATATACAGCCTCATCAAATATACGCTGAATAGATGAAAGATGAGATTTTCAGAAGACAAACTCAGTGGCACAGAAATATACCATCCACAAATGTTATTTGAATGATTCTGCCCATCAGTATTTAGGGAATTGATATATAAATATATATATATTTTTAGGTTGTAGTTATTTATTTGGGTTGTTTTTGTATACAGCTGAATGAAATTACTGGTGCAATAAATAAGACTTGCAATACATAAATAGTCTCTCTTGATTTTCTTTCACAGGTAAATCTGAATCAAATACATGTATCTTTCTTGACAAGCTAAAAGATGACTGGATCACAAAATCATCCACTTAAATATGATAAAAACAATTGAGAGATTAAAGATAACTGCAATTGCATAGTACCTTAAAATCAGTCTTCAGTCATGTGCAACTAAAAGAAAAAAAAAAAGAGAGTAAAATTTCATTCAAATTTCAATTATTGTCACAAAAGCCAAAGTGAAAAAATATATGATTAAGAAAAAAACAACTCAAATCAGAGCAGTGTTTCAATCAGTAGTTATGATTTTTACAATACACACTCTTGCAACCCCTGCAATTTAAGATCCTTTAAGACTAGAGATGTTTGCACTATTAATTTAGACCTATTTTCTTTCTCCAGAAAAATATATATTGCGGTCCCAAAAAGTATTTGAAAAATCGCAGATACACCAGATGTATGAAATTCATCTTATTAAAGCCTGTTCGCACCAAGAACAATAACAACAATTACTTATTCGTAATTCGAGGCCAAAATGTAACTAAAATATGTGAATGAACTGCTAAATAGTGGCAATGAATCAATAAAATAAGAAAACAAATTATTAATTTGTTGACACAATTTACCAAAAACAAGTGAACAAAAAATTTGTGGCAATGATTCACTAAAAAGTTAATAATTAATGTGTGACGTCAATGGGGTAAATGCATAGACTTTTATTTTTCAGTCAGCCAGCCCAAGCACTTCCAGTGAACTGTTGTGCCATTACAAAATCGCCATGTTTAAGATCTGAAGAGGGATCTTCACTGCCTGATTGATATACGATATAAAGGTGGTATCAGACCAGACAAGAAGCACTGCAGTAAATTCCATTTTTCCATGCCATGTCTTTAAAATATGGAAATTTATTCTACCCCAGTATTTTCAATGGAGTTTCTGCGCTAGCCTGCTGCTTGCGTTTACGTCTTTCATCATGTTTTACGCTTGAACAACTAAATTAATGCTTGAATCTATTTAACTGATTGTATTTTAATCACATTACAACATCGATGCTGTAAAAGAAAGTGTATGAAATCGAAAACAGTCACATAAACCTTTCACCGGAAGTTTATCATTGGCTGAAAAATCCTATTCAGCTAAAACAACTGCACAATCGTTACTGGCGATGATTCGATAAAATGAGAGAACAAACTCTTAATTCGTGGCCACAATTGAACTAAAACAGCTGACCAATTAGTAAACTCTAGTTATGGTTCTTGGTGTGAATGGAGCTTTAGAAACGAAATGCTGCACGACCTTTTCTGAGAACTATTTTCTTGAGTCCTCAGGTACATACACATTTTTTGCATTACACTAATCAACCGAAACGTCACTTTTAGTTGTCATTTTGAACAGTATATCCATTATGTGTTCGTAAAAACCATACAAACGTAATTTGTAAAATACTTGAAAGTGTGCTTTTTTTTCTTACAGTATGACACTTGGTTTGGTATTTTGCTATATAACGCAGACACATTCACACCATTTTAAAGTGTGCCTAAAGTGCCAACATGTTTTTGTCATCCATGCAAGCCTTCGCAATGTTAGTTGTGCAAAAACAGTTGTAGTGATGCCAACTGTAGTGTCATTTTCTCAGATATCCTGCAATCTCGAGCATCTCTATATGATGTCCCTAATTAGGTCCATTTGAAAAGACAACACCACTTGCAGACTTTTTAATAAATTCATTGTTCCAGTGCTCTGTGAGACGCATTACAGCACGTCGTCGTGGTTTTCCCTGGTTGGAGTCCTTCTTCTCCGCATGCTGGAGAAGAGGTTGGAGGCGGTGAGGGCCACGCGGCTCAGGCCTAGATTTAGACAGTGCACTTCTGACGTCACCGGCACCTCGGCAAACAGAGCCCTGTCTCGGGACACCCGTGCCACGCTGTCGCTGTTCTCGATGTCTTTCACTATATTCAGGATCTCCTGCCTCTCGGTTTGCCGGGTCATTCCGCGGATGTTGAGTATGGCAGAGACGTGCTTCCTCCTGGAAAACATAGCAATTATTTGGTCACTACATGAATCATGTATTGTCGTGTTGGCAACAGACGTACAAATAATCAAATAATTTAACCCTTGTGTGTTGTTGGGGATGTTTTCATCCACTCTGGGGGGATTTTGAGTCTTAATTTGGCCACAACTTTCTCTGTTTCAGAAAATGATTTTTGATGACAAATCGTTTGACACATACTTTAAGAAAATGCTTTGAAAAAGGGAAAAACAGTACATTCAACAGTACACTCTCTGCAAATTGCCCTTTCTTTATGTTTGTGGCTGTTTTTGCCCTATTGACATCTATTATAATGACATTTTTTGATTGCAAAGCCTTGACACCATATAATCATGCCTCGATTGTTGGTGACTTTCCCTGAGTAGTAAATTTGAACAGTACACAAGGGTTAAAAGCTGAAAATACAATGGTTGAAAGGTGAGTGAAATACTGAAAATGTACTGGAACAGACTTTTGTATAAAAAATATTGATGGGCACAATTTTATGAAATGTTAATTCTACAGTATGGAGGATAGGAAAGTCATCAGATTTGTATTACCATACCATACAATCTATTTTTTAACCATTCATATAGTTTGAGGTCAGTTAGTTTGAGGCCAAATATGACTAAAATGACAAAGAAAAAAAAAACCTGGGCAAAAATTACAGTAAAGAAATTTATGATGTTAGAAAAAACTCAAATGAATTTCATAATAATGACTTTTAATCACTTATTTGACGTTTAATGACTTATTTTAAAAGCATTTATTTTTTTATGTGTTCATGAATAAGATATATAATTAATAGTTCATTTTTCCATTTTGGGTGAAATAACCCTTTAATTATGAGGATTACACAATAAAATATATATGGCACAATGGATCAGTGGTAAGCCTTTTGCCTCACAGCAAGAAGGTTGCTGGTTCGAGTCCCGGCTGGGTCAGTTGGCATTTCTGTGTGGAGTTTGCATGTTCTCCCCGTGTTCGCGTGGGTTTTCTCCGGGTGCTCCGGTTTCCCCCACAGTCCAAAGACATGTGCTATAGGTGAATTGCATAAACTAAATTGGCAGTAGTGTATAAGTGTGTTTGTGTGTGAGTGTGAATGTATGGGTGTTTCCCAGTACTGGGTTGAAGCTGGAAGGATATCTGCTGCGTAAAACATATGCCGGAATAGTTGGCGGTTCATTCCGCTGTGGAAACCCCTGATAAATAAGGGACTAAGCTGAAGGAAAATGAATGATATATAATATATAATAATAATGTTCATCTTTTTGAAATGACTAGTTTGTCTTGTCAGCTGTTTTCCCTGTGGAAGCTTTGCATTTAGTGAGCTAATAAAAACATTCAACTCAATCTGCGTTTTGTGGCCAACTATTTACTTATGTGGGAAGTAGCCATGTATAGTACAGTATAGCGTACCCTCAGGGTAATACAAGAACTCGGTCACACTGTCTGGGTTTGTTCTGCATTAAAAAACAACTCGATGTATGTCATTCCTTACATTACATTGCTGAATAAACAGCAGTACCACGAATCCTCATTTAACCTTTCCAGCATTGGCTCCTGTTCATTCGGTTTATAATAAAACGTGCGAAGATACAGACGGCAGGTGGGAGAAGTTCCAACTGTGCATTGGTTTAAAACCCAAAGGTGTTGCTAATGCTAAACAATGGAGGCCTCAGCACATCTAGGTCATGCATTTGAAGTTTGGAAGCTTTATTTAGCACACGTTCCACAAAAGAGCGCTTCCTCTGGATTCTGCAGAACTCTTGATTAGGCAACTGCCCTCTCTAGGTTAAAGCACGGAGCTCTGGGTCAGGCCCTGGCAGGATGCGGGTGTTTTTGCTTTGTCTTTGTGAGGATCCAGAGCTGGACGACTGTACATCTTTCATGCGAATCTGGGATAACCAAACAGTCTCCCATAAAAATCAGGAAACCGCAAAGGTCTTGTTTGCTTTTACAAGCCCCTCTTTTGCTGTCAAACAGAATGTCTATGTTTTGTCAGATGACCTGAGCTCTCTGCTTTCTGACCTCGATCATATCAGAGGCTGCAAGGTGTCCCGGAGTAGCGGCCCGTCGCCGTTCAAGACACTCACCGTATGTCCGGGAATTCCCGTACCAACACGCCAACTTCCATCTGGATGGAGGGAGTGTCTTCCAAGAGAATGATCTCTGATAGGTGAGGAATAGCGCTGTCGAGCCAGGAGGCTGAGGATTCCTGGAGAGGAGCAAACAATCACGATAACGTCAGAACAGACTGCTAAAACATTCGGATGCTGCAACTAATCAGTTATAGAACACGTAAAAGAAATTCAGATTAAAGTCAGCACGAAACAGAAGGCATGATAGTCCTTTTTTTACCTATTATAGGTTTTTACATTTTAAACGGTGAACCCTGGATCACACAATTGTTAAATTAAAAAAAGCCTTGCCTGAAGATCTGAAACAGCTTTGTACGCTTAAACTTAGTGGAAAGTGGAAATAAAGAAAAAATAATAAAAATAAAAAGAACGCTTGCTAGCTTTTAAGCATGATGCTACTATGAATTAACTTGGGCTGTGTCTAAAAGATTAGGCAGCTGACTTCTTGCCTCATTGCCCTATTAGGCAGTGACTCTGGAGGCTGCTTTTGTGCATGAAGGCAGTTCGTAAAAATAGTTTCAGACAGACTTCTGAGGCAGCATAATGATTTAATCATTCATTCATTCAGTCCCTTACTTATCAGGGGTGCCACAGCAGAAAGAACTGGCAACTATTCCGGCATATGTTTTATGCAGCGGATGCTCTTCCAGCCACAACCCAGTACTGGGAAACACCCATACACTCTCACATTCACACATGCACTCATACACTAAGGAAAATTTTGTTTACCCAATTCACCTATAGCGTATGTCTTTGGACTGTGTGCTCCACACAGAAATGCCAACTGACCCAGCCGGGACTCGAACCAGCGACCTTTTTGCTGTGAGGCGACAGTGCTAACCACTGAGCCACCATGCCGCCCTGATTAATCATGTACTAGAGAAAGCTTTGGTGATAAATAAGAGAATATGTACTTACTACAAAACTAACTTCTTGCTAGAATTGTCATCAACAGTGGAAAACGTTGGTCAAAACTGTACATTCACACACAAAAAGACTTCTTTTTTCAGCTCAATTGTCAGAAATGGAAAGCTCAGGATTGTGGGATAGGGAAGGCAGCATACATGTGTCCTTCGCTGCCTTCGATATCGCACAATCCTGAGCATTCCATTTCTGACAAATTTGACTAGAAGAAGGTACCTCTGGTGAGAGGAAGCGAAGCAGAATTTGGATTCTGACATCCCTTGATGCCTTCCTGCCTTAGAAAGCAGAATTTTAGAGCTTTCGGACGCAACCTTGTTTTAAAATATTGTTAGCATGCTTTTAGCACATTGCCAACATGCTGGCACCATGTTGTAGCACATTGTTCAAATGAATAAACCTGTTGTTAGCATGTTTTAGCACACTGATAACATCTACTAATTACTTCCTTTCAGCATGCAGTTGCATGTTGTTAACTTTTTTCTCATGTTGTTAGCATGGCTAACTAAGTTTTGCTAGTGATATATAAATGACAGGCAGCTAGATAGATAAAGGGTCTGAAAGACTTGTATGATAATGCTTGGTAAGAGGGAACATTTAAAAATGTGTATATTGTTGAATCCAGACTTATCTTGCTTTAACAAAGCCTTGCCGAATGTTTAAAACTCAAAGAAATTAGTGGTTGCTGAATGAAAGTTCTGAATGAAGATTGCTGGGGTGTTGCTTACAATTCAGGCATTAATAAACATGTTGCTAAACGTTATTGTGTTTTATCATACTGCTGTCACGAATGAAACTTTTGGTAATATAACACGTTGCTAGTATAATTTAAAGGGTTTCTATGTTTTAGTACATTGATAGCCTTAATTGGTATATTGCTAGCATGTTTTAGTCCATTGCTAGCAGGAATTGTCATGTTACTACTCATTCATTCATTTTCTTTTCGGCTTAGTCCCTTTATTAATCAGGGGTCGCCACAGCGGAATGAACCGCCAACTTATCCAGCATATGTTTTACGCAGCGGATGCCCTTCCAGCCGCAACCCATCACTGGGAAACATCCATACACACTCATACACTACGGACAATTTAGCTTACCCAATTCACCTATACCACATGTTTTTGGACTTGTGGGGGAAAACGGAGCACCCGGAGGAAACCCATGCAAACACGGGGAGGACATGCAAACTCCACACAGAAACAGCAACTGACCCAGCCGACGCTCGAACCAGCGACCTTCTTGCTGTGAGGCGAACGTGCTACCCACTGCGCCACCGTGCAGCCCCCATGTTACTACTAGTATATTTTAAAACATTTTGTTTTAACGCATTGCAAAACTCTCTCTAGCATGCTTTTGCACTTTGTTAATATATTTTCCCATGTTGTTAGCTAGTCCTAGGTGAGTTATTGATAGATAAATGATAGACAGATAGATAGATGAAAGTTTGAAGATCTTCAACTTGGACTGTAGGTTAAATATTAAACTTTAACAACAAATGAAAGTCTATATAACTTTTTGTACTTCTGTATCGTTCATGTCAACCGGACATCTGATCAGTTAGAAAAGTTTTAGCATGAATTTTAAAAAATGGTTCTCAGAAAGCGATGATGATGATGATGAAACAACACCAGCTTAAATATAAGCCAATATAATAAGGCAATTGTCACACGATTTCTTCGTGACTTCAAACTCAACCGTTTGGTACTAAATACGGCATTTTCCAAAAGTACAATGTACAATGACTTCTGACAGAATGCCAAAGATCACAGGGCCTAAACAGCTCTGTACAATCAGAAAAGGCTATTTTTACCCTGGTGTCTGGAAAAACAAAAACCTAGAGGATTAAGTATAGGAGCACATGTTGTTCCAATCGCGGGTAAATATCTGTATGCCCATTACACCAAGGCAGTTCTTCCTGACTCTCAGTTTGACCTTAAAGGCAAGTCATGGCTTCAAAGGCCCAGGCCAGGACATTCTTCCATAAACAAAGGTATCCTGTTGTCCACCAAGGTGACAAACGGATGTTTTAACTGGAGCAAGGGGCGGACGCTGCACAGGGGAAAGCAGCATTTGGGTGGGTCATAGAGATGCCCTTTGGAGCCAAGGGCCTGTTTGGCCATCTGCCTTCCATGCCCGCTCCTGAAGTGCCCATTCTCTTCAAAACATCTCTTTTGTTTGAAAGTTGCCTGATAATTTTGGCTGATTAAAAGATACTTAAAAACAGGACATGACATTGGGATAAATCTGGGAATGAGGATTTTTAAAGAACATTGCATTTGCATTATTTGTGTAACAATTATTCTTTATATAAAAGACGAAAAACTAATCTCCAAATTTGCTCCAAAATGTTAAGTAAAGTCTACATTTTCCATGTTAAATTATAATACTGTATGAGGAGTTCAATTTGTTTTATACCTAAAAAATCATAGAAATTTCATACATTATTATCATCATCATTATCAGACTTAAGTATTTAATTGATATTTTATACTTTTATGAATATCATATATCTTGATCACAAATGTTAACTAAAAACATATATATCGAAATATTTCCTGAGAGAGAGATAATTTGAGAGAAAAAAACATTAACATTAACTAGAAAATGACTCACCAGCTCTTTGAAGAGTGTTTTTAGGTGCTTTCCTTCATCCCGAAGGCGTCCAGCCATTCTCTTCCTCATTTTGAGAGATGTGCAGATGATTCTGCCCCTCATGATGGCCCGCACATATTCAGTCATCACACGCCGGTGCACCTCCACCACCAGTACCTTACAGGAGGTGACAGACAACAGTCAGATGGTGCTTTTCAAAAAACAAACTTCAACACCATAATATATAAAAAATAATTTAAAAGATAATAATTAATTTCATTTTATACATGTTAATTTTTACTCGAGCTGACTAGAGGACTGTATATTACATAGATATGTGTAGGTTTCACGTTCAACCACTCCCGAAACATACTTGTCCACCTTTTACTTACCAACTTTAAACTCAAAAATAGAACTGTTGGATTTGTTTAATATCTAAAAAGAAAAAAATTTAGACTATATAGATTTTAGTATTTATTTTACAAAAATATTTAACCACAGAATTTTGAATGACCACTCAGAATCTTAAACAGCATAGTAGTTACAATGAATAAAGAATCCAACAAGCTGAATAAATGTTCTTTTATAAATGATGATCCTGTCGGGCTTTATCCTTCGATAACAGCTCTGCCTGGATGTACTTTATCCCTTACTTAAAAAAAACAAACTATTAATGTTATTTCATGTTTACATGTTTGTTTGTTTGTTTTTTTGAGGAATGGAAACTGACATTGCAAACATTTCAGTTTACCTCATATGGTGGGTTGTCCATCCTGCGAAACTTCTTGAAGTGCTCTTTAATGAGTGCCTCGATTTGCTCAAAAGGCTCAGTGTTGCTCAGCCATTTCCGTTTAATCAGCTTATCAAAGAAGGGCTAAGATAGACAAGACAGAAAGCGCTCGATTACAAATTACATCCTCAGTATACACTGGAATGTACTATATTTGTCTTCATCAGGATGTGAGGGCTTTCAGATTTAGAGTTGAGAGAGTCCAGCTAACTTCCTGTTGTAGTCCCACCTTGGCAAAAAAAAGGATGCAGCTAAACTATGCGACCCATGAGAGCTTGTAATGCCAATCCACACAGCGGCGTCAGGCCAAAAACATCTAATTCGCTAGTGTTTTTCACACAGCACTGCTATTTTCGAGTCTCAGAGCCAGAGTCGCCGTGCAAAACAACATCCTTGAGAACAAGCCATAGGGGAAATGCTGATAAGATATTCTTTATATTCTTGGACAGAGGCACATGACGAACATGCGGTATCTGAAGAATATGTGCGTGCAAACATGTCTGTGTGAGGAAGCGAGGGGTGATCGGTGGCAGCCTCACCCTGATATGCTCAAAAAGCCTGTCATTCAGCACTCGCACACTCAGGTTGACTATCCTGTCCAGAGCGCTGTTGGCACGACGGATAGAGTCCTCACTGGTCGAGGGGTCACACTGGCCGCAACGCTGCACAAAGCTCCTAAACAAAGCAGGTTTGGTTATAAACACTGTAAAAGAGGTCAAACTCTTGATATAAAATGACTTGTTGAGGGGGCAAACCTGAACGATGGACAGCAGTTGGCAAGGGCAATGGCTTTAGCGATGTAACCATCTTCGTTTTCTCCAAAGCTGCTCACCAGCATCTCGTGGAACATCTCCACCTTCCTCTGAAAACTGTACGGCGAAAACAAAGCTTTTAAGGATGGTGTGTGATCAATATGACGCATTTTGTTACATTTCAATATTGTTCAACAGTGTCCTTGTTACACTGTAGTTATTTAAAGCAATAGTTCACCCAAAAATGAAAATTTAGCCATCATTTTACTCTCTCCCCTTGTTACAATCAATGAGATTTTTCTTCTGTTGAACAAAAAAAAGATACTTTAAAGAGTATTGAGAACCAAACAATTGATGCTAGGCACAGATTTCTACATTGTTTTGTCCCTACTATGGAAGTGAGTAGTTACCATCAACTGTCTGTTTATTAACGTTCTTCAAAATTATACATATATATATGTATAAACACATACAGAGCTTGAGGGTGAATAAACTGTTTTGGAGGTGAATTGTCCCATTGAGAACTGATAAACAGTCTTTAACAATACGTACTTGCTATGGAGCTTAGAAATATAAATATATTTTAAATTAATCAATATGTTTTAATCACATTTGAATTTAATGTTTTTGAACTTGATCCAGAATCCTGAAAAATAGCACATTTAAAATTAGTTAAATAATTAAAACCAAATATGAATGTGTTTCATTGTAACAAATTGATTCTGAAAAAAATTTTTTTTGGTAGAAAATAAATCAATGATTTCATTCAGCAAGTATATCATCGAAAATGGATAGTTTAGTAAGAACAGATTTGAAAAACTCTCTTATACTAACCAAAACATATATATTACTTATGAAATCTATTATTTAATATATACATTTCATATTCTTGATTTAAAAATATAGTAAAAAGGTTATATTTTGGTATATTATTTCTGTTTTAAATAGCCATTTTCTTTTTTAATATATTTTGAATTGTAATGAATTTCTGTGATGACAAAGCTGAATTTTCAGCATCATTACTTCAATTTCAGGTGTCACAGGAAATCATTCTATGCTGATTGGGGTCTGTATTAAACTGGACTGACACAGTTTCAATTTACTAGAACTTCTGTGTTAAACTGCTTTGACACAATCTACATTGTAAAAGCGCTATAGAAATAAAGATTAATTTAATTGATTTTAATTAAATAAACATGCATTATTATCAGTGTTGAAAACAGTTGCGCTACTTTCTATCAATTTAATTACAAACCTTTTAACATTAGCGTAGCCTATCATGTAATATTCCCCCACCTGTACAGGAAATCTGCCAGTCCATTGAGACTGCACTGTGCAACCCGTGAACCCAAATGTCTGTTTACAGACGCAGATCTCTCAAGATCCTCCTGTAGCCTCTGTAATCACAAAATAAAATATGTTCATGATGTATACCACACTTGCTAGAAAACAATTTGAATTCCTCGACTTGGTCTTAAAATATCTTCCTCAAACAAACTCTTACTAATTTATCAAGCAAATAAAGTCACCATCTTCAGAGTATCTTTCCATTATACTCTTTATGACCACTAGGTTGAGGTACAGAGCCTGCAAAAACAATGTGCTGTAATGGAAACACGCTCACAATGGGAAGTGTTTATTTACTTTGGCTCCAGCTAGAGGATGATTTTCTTGTTACACAGAGGTGCGTGGATGAAATTTCTTGGGTTTTATTTTAACAACAGAACCAGTGTTTAAAGATTGCGGACGGTAAGGAACAGTGAACCATTATACGCAAAATCAATACTGAGAAAATGGATTAAAGTAACATGTGATATCACATGCTCTGACCTCATAAGTCAAGCACAATACCTTATTATATACATAAGGGATCGTAAATGCTGACCTGAATAACTGTGCGGGCCAGGGGTATCTGATACTCCTCGATGTTCAGGGTGTCCAGCCATCTCTTCTCCTCCTCCTCCAGAACCTGAGAAAGCTCATTGGTCACTTTCCCCTGGAAAACACAACATTTCAATACACTCATTAATAGCATCCTTGCTGTGAGAGTGGGAGGGCCTGCAGGGGCCTGCAATGGGGATGGATGAGACACTGCATCCGAGATAACGTTTTAGAACCATACTGCAGTAAACTCTATTATACTGCATACATTGTAAAAATGTAATGACAAAAAGTCAAGACAACAGATATTTTTATTTTGCTTTAACTTATTTTGATAAGTTAATCAGGTTTCGGCTACAATTTTAAAGTTATACAAAGCTTAAATTAATATTTTTAGTCAGTTTGATTGATGTAAGTTGAGATGACTAGAAAAGTTAAATTAATTCAACAAAAATTTTTTTAAGGCAGCAAGAACTTTTTTTTTACAGTGTATATTATAGTATTTACAGCACTTTGTAAATTAATGCTATAGTATACTGTAGTATTAGTGAACTGATGAACTAATAAATACTGTGGTATACATTAAATTTTACTACAGTAAGCTGTGGTGTACAGTATTGTAATACAATACACCCTATTTTATATAAAAAAAAACTTGGTTTAGTTTATATTGCTATAGTTGTTGTATCACCACAGCAACTATAGAATTACAGTTTACAACAATAACAGCTTAATTAAAGTACTTTACTATAGTATGGTTCAAAAACACTGTAGTATTGACTATAAATACTACCGTATTTTTTCTTATGTGGGCAGGGAATCACTCACTAAAGGGGCTATATGTAATAACATTAATGTAATAATAGTTTTTTTATTGTCAATATGTAAACAGCTTGAGTTAGGATGTAAATTTATATTTATGTGAAAGAGACAGGGTGCATTTGCTATAAAAAAAAATCTAAAGAATTTGACTTTTTATGTGTTATCCCAAAAGCCTCTCTAGCTATAATTCCTTAACTTATGCATTAAAAAAATTGTAAATAAAGCATTGTTTCTATCCCATATGTATCAAAAATAATTTTAAAAATTAATGTTCCTGCAAGCTGTAGCTACAGTACAGTATTTTTCCTCCATAATTATTGAGCAGACAGCACGTCCAATAACAATCGCAGTCATGTTATCTTACGTTTGGAGATTGAAGATGTTATCTCAATTTGATGATGGACTTTACCTGTACAGGCATTTTTAAAATGATGAATTTGTATTTATTTCATGACTTTTTATCAATTTTTATCATTATCATTATTAATTATTATATTTTTAGTGTGCAGGTTAGTCCAGTTATCCAATCTTAGCCATTCAGGGCTTTGGGCAACAAGGGAGCTCCATCTTGTTTGATTGGCTGCAGATTATATTACTAAATTCATTTGTTTATGAAATACTTTCTGTGACTAAATAACGAGGTAAAACCAAATCACTGTTTCAATGTCTCTTGAGAAATGTATTTAGCAAATATCTTTCCATTGTTGTGAGATATCCTTTATTAAATAAAAAAAATGAACTGAGAGAAAAATCAGTTTATGTGCATTCTTAGGGGCTGTTTAGACAATAGCATTTTCAGTGAAACTTTTAATGTATTTTGCCTGTTCGTTTTTGGCATTTGGGTCATTTTTGGGATTGAAAACGCATAAATGTGAAAATGTGTTACAAAGCGGATGTTTTTGAAAATGCCACCATTGTCATGTCTGTGTAAACACCCAAAAACAAGTCTTTAAAAATGCTGACATCATGCACATGCATGGCTCATGCTTAGGATGGTGTAGATTAAAGGCCATCTCGAACAAACACACAACAATGGCGGAGTATGTGGTAGTGTTGTTGTTGTGTTTGCTAACCCTTCATAAGCAAAGTGTGGATTTACTTGACATTACAATAAACAGCGTAAATGCATCATACACACAGCAAATTCTACATACACATCAGCATCAAGCAGCTTGTCTGTTTTTGGCTACATCGTTGTCGTGTAAGATTATACGCAAAATTAGAAGATTTTCCTTCCAGAGTTTTCTTTTGGTAATGCTATAATCAAAAATGCACATACAATAGATGTGTGACATTGATAAAAACACAACTAAGGGGTTTATTTCAATTATAAAGAAAACTCACAAATAAATTTGTATCCACAAACAATGATTCACTATTTTCATTAAAGCTTGATGTGATGTAATGATTCAGAATCAGATGTAATAAATACATTAATAATAAATACGGTCACACTTTAGTTTAGGCAGCAATTCACACCATTTACTACTGGCTTATTACCTGCCTATTATTAAGTTGGTAACTGTTTATTATCACTTATAAGTATGATTATTTTATAAAGTAATCTTATTTTACATCCTTACTCCTGCTCCATACCAAAATTCAACTACCTGACTAACTTACTAATTAACAGCTAATTAGTAGTTTATTGAGCTAAAAGTCTTAGTTAAAGGTTTGTTAATAGAGTAAATTGTACATTAAACTAAAGTGTGACCATATTTATTATTAATGTATATTGTTACCATAATTATACTAACATTTTAGATGTGACTCTAATAATTTGGTTATTGCCGAAATTTGTTGTTTGTTTGTTTGTTTGTTTGTTTGTTTGTTTTAGTTAGTAGAAGTTCTTAATGTAAATTTGTGTGACAAAGCTCATTTTAAATCCTGGACAAACTGTAATTTAGTGATTTTCTGTGCTGCTGCCATTGTGGTTAACTGTTATAATGCAATTAACATCACATGGACATGTTGGTTGATTAGCTAAATGCTTCAAATCCTTGAAGAGTTATCACTATCAGTTCATATAGATGTTAATACTCTCTCCATCCAGTTTTCCAATTTAATTCTTATTTTAGACTAATAGTCAAGTGCCTACTTCTTTTCATTGCATTCAACTTCATGTATTTCCAAGCTATAGAGGTATTAAAAGACCACACTTTCAGGTCGCTTAATGAGCGAAGGGAAAAATGTGTTGTCAAAGCGGACTCCTATTGTGTAGTGCTCATTGTAGACAGGAAAACCGTACGTTGACCCTGAAATGCCGCACTCTAATTGACCATGCAGGTTGCAATGACCAGCCATGTCTTTGAGTGGACAGGATGTGCCGTTGTTTAAGATATAAAGAAAAAGGCTTGAGATTTTTTGGGACAAAGTGAGTGAAATCCAGTGGTTACCCTGACGGAGTTGAGGCAGTCGAGCTCCAGTTTGTCCACCGTCTCTGTGGGCAGCAGCGGGCCGAGCTGCGAGAGGTTAATGGGTGTTGTTATAGTGACTGTTCCAAGGACATCTCTGCAGCAACAACAGGAAGAGCAAATCACAAACTGAGTCTGGACTTCACTCATAAGGAAACAT
This sequence comes from Danio jaintianensis, assembly GCA_903798115.1. Classification (NCBI taxonomy): domain Eukaryota; kingdom Metazoa; phylum Chordata; class Actinopteri; order Cypriniformes; family Danionidae; genus Danio; species Danio jaintianensis. Next base: position 20,149,618 of record CAIGQV010019070.1, on the reverse strand, counting down.
TGAATTATGAAGGAACAGGAATGGGAAGGTACAAGAGCGGGTTTCACCTCTCATATCAACCAGGAGCTATTTATAACAGTCCGTTTTAGGTTTGCTGTTGCTCTATGTGACTTGACAACTCGATAACCGGTGATAATGTGAAACGGCACAAGATTGTCTGTTACCGTTATAGTATTTGACAAAATCTGGGGTCAGTACGATTTTTTTATTAGTTAGTATACTGTAATCTGATACTACAATGTAAAGTAACTGTTTAATATATTTAAAAACATACTTCAGCCAAGTAATTACATATATTACATATCATTTATGAAATTATACATTTATGCAACAGATAGGATGCTTAATATATTTGTGGGAATTATGGTACCTGTTTTTTAACAGGATTATTTGAAGAAAAAGAACAGTAAAATTTATTTGATTATTTAGCAGCATTGTTAATGCCATTTCTTTCACTTCAGATCCTTCTGATGCATTTGTGATTTTTTTTTTAAAATCTCACTGACCCCAAACGTTTGAACAGTAGTGCACTTTGTCCAAAATGTTCCTTTATAAGGATCTGCACAAAGATAAATGCCAAAGATCATTTTAATCCTGAACAGATGTTTTTCTGCTCTATTTTTTATTATATCGTTAATATATGGTAATATCGTTATATCATATCATTTCGTTATACCGTATTATAATAATTTCATTATTATTTCTCCCATACAATAAAAGTAAATGGGGATTGGGTTTGTCAATCTCCAATACACAAAAACTCCATGAAGATAATCCTAAAGATTAATAATTCTAAATTCTAAAGTCCTAGTACAAAGTCCTGAAGTCATAATTTGGGTTTGTATGCCAAACAGCTTGAAATTTGAGCTTTTAATTGCAAAAATGAAATGAATGTTGTCAAATTACATGACATTTGAAAATGGTTTCAAAATACTTCAAATGGACCACTTTTATAGTACTTGTTAAGAAGCTGACAAACCCAAACTCATATAATTTGGTTTTATTTTATGGAAAAAAGTCATATTAAATTAGATTAATTAACAAATAGATAAAATTAACAGTTTCTCTTAATTTACTCACCCTCAGATCATTCAAGATGTAAGTGAGGATGTTTTTTTCCCCACAGTAAAATACGAAATGCTATGATTCATTACACTTTGGTAGTAAAAGAAGACAAAATGAATACTCTTGGTTCCTAACATTAAATTGAGGTTTTATAATAACAATAATTCACTTTCACTTAATTAGGCTTCAGTGTACTTTTAGGAGCCACAAGTATTGATATTAGTCCCTTTCACACATACAGACCTTTCGGGAAAATCATGGGCAAATTGCTGTAAAAAGGTCATGTATGAACAGGCCTTTTTTTTTTTAACTACCACAGTTTCAGTTAAAAGATTACCGAAGAAAAAAGTCACCTACATCTCGAATGGCCTGATGTTAAGTAAATTAACAACATATTTTAAATTTTAAATGAATTATGACTCAGAAAGAACAGAAGAGACTAAAGAAATACAAGATTTGAATCACTTTAAAATATGCAACTGCAGTGTAAAAAGTAATTAGTTACTTTACTTAAAAAAAATGAGAGCAAACCCATTGCCTTAAAAGCAACAAGTTGATTGTACTTTACTCGGTAAACCCACTGACTTTTCTTTTATAATTATGCACATAGTTTGCTTACCTAATAATTATAAGGCAATGAGTTTACTCTTTTTTTTTTTAAAGTAAAGTCAACTATAGCTTTTTACAGTGTGCTGCTGTTTACCTGTTATAAATGTTGTAGAGCCAGTCTAGCAGCGAGTATATGTCAGCGATCTGCAGATCTCCGTTGGTGAGAGCCTGGAGTCGGCGGGCCACGGCCTGATGGTAGCTCTGTGTGTATACTTGAAAGGAGTCATATTCGGCAGGATATACAGACACCGCATTACGGCGGGCCGCTCCAAGGTCCTCTACCATACGCACTCGGAGTTTATCCAGAAAGGCGGCAAGCTCACCTGCCCGAGCTTCTGCATGCTGGGGTAAGTTTGCATCGGCCAACTCAACGACTGCCTCCTTCCAGCGCTTCTTGAACTCTCTGGGCCGTGGACCTCCAGGAGCGGCTCCTTCGCTCTGAGCCCAGTCCCGATCGGCCTGCTCCTCCTGCTGAAGCACCTGCACCACCAGGCCCAGGTTCGGCCCAGCGGTGGGGCAGCGCAGAGAATCCCTCACCACGTCCCACAGCTCTTTCTGCAACGCCTCGTACAGCAGCTCCACGTCTTTGGCTTTGCGCCGACTGCTGTCTTTGCTGCTGGGGCTGCTGAAATCCTCCGTGCCTCCTGCCGTCGGAGATTCGGCCTCTCTGCACTCCTGCTCCAGCTCCAGAATGTGAGTGTCAGCCAAAAACAAATCACGTTTTGTCACCAACTGCAGGATCTCCAATACTGGCAACACAAAGAATAACACAGAGGTTGTCTATTAGTCACGTGGAGGAAACTGAATACTTGTTCTGAACTTATACACAAAACAAAGATTATTGGAGTATGTTTCAAAACGGAATGGAGTACAAAAAGAGTATATAGCAAAAAAGTAGGAAAGTATGAATGAAGTGGTTATAGATGTGCTTTAAATGTAAATAATACACAGCCATTGACCAATCAGCATCAACGACCAAAGCTATCTATTCTATAAAAGAAAATATTAGTAAATAATTTTTTTTTAACTAAAATATTTAATATTTCTACATTTCATATTTTGTTTTGATAACACCTTTTTTTTAAAGTCCGCATGACTCGAAAGCTGAATTGTTTTTTTTTCTTTTGTATTGTGACGCAGTTCCTAGAGAAATGGAATATTAAATGAGAAAACGGTGGCTGTGGCTTGTTTTTTTCTACTGCGAGCTGACTGGAGGGAGTAAAGTAGGCATTTCATTCAGAAAGATCGGGAAAAGGTTTTCGGGAGAGTTATTACAACCTAACAGACACCTCCTCCTCGCTATTTTGTTTTCATAGCGCTGTCAAAACTGACAGTTGGAGGGGCGTGGTTAAGTATGTTAATCACACCCAATACTTCAGACAGATGTAATTGTCTAATAACTACAATTAATTATGCATAATTACATGCAACTACCCTAACCTTGCCTTCTAACCCTAAGCTAACTTGCACTCTAACCCTAACCATGTAGTTAGTACTTGTAATTAATTGGTATTATAAAGTGTAACTTTTTTTCTTGTAATACCACTATTAATGATGTCCGGAGAGGACATCTGCACAATATTTGCCCTGCACAATTTAATTAAACCATACAAAATATGCAGAACTTTTTTTAAATCAGGAAACTAATCTTGTATTTGATTAGCAGTCATTCTCCAGCACTAGCTTGTTTTAACAAATGAAAGAACTAAAAAACGTGAAGCGCACACAAATGTTTTTCACTCCTCATCTATGAAATATGCTTGAAAAATGTACATTAACATAACATTAGTTTGTTTGAACAGAGGGCAAAAAAATACATTTTCTTTTGGCAACTACTATATATTATATTGTTATATAAAAATAGATTTTAGATTTTTATTTATTTACTTTCATACATGCATGTGGTATCTGTCTTGTGTATTTGTACGTGGTGATGTATTTTCCTCAACTCAACTTATACATTTTTTTAAAAAACTCTTATTCCACAAAATTATAAAAAAAACAAATTCGCATATAGCTTCTAAATATGCACAATGAAGGGATGAGAACCACGGTTCATCCACTGGAAAAGATCGAAGTAGTCTCTTGGCCATCCAATACAACTGTTCAAAATTCCCCCATTAGTAGGTTTTCTACACTTAAACCTAAAACATAAATGCAGTATATTTTCCAGATGGGCTAAAGAACTGCCAATGCACTCCGCTGGCCATAGTTTATAATGATCTCACTTGTGTTACGTGTAGCAGCAATTTTTTTTTACACTCCAAAGAAATGTTTGATGAAGTAGACGGGCTCTCATTGAGGTCAGTGCGCACACCCATTCTTCATCATTTCCAGTCCTTTCCTTTGGGATGAACACTTTTACTTGGATTAACAAATTGGACTGATTAGTGGAGAAAGGTTTTGACAGGCTTCAAGTAGTGCGTCTTTAACCAGCCCAAGAAAAAGTCAAGGGGTCAACATGTTCACATATAATATACTGAAAAGACTAGCAGAGCAGATTACCAGCATATGTTGTGTTGTGGATACAGATGCCCAGCATGGAAAGTAACCAGCTAAATGATGTATATATGTATGTATGTATGTATGTTAATACATAGACTGCTTTGAATATTTTGCTAACGATATTGCCTTTTTGTGTCTACATCAAATTAGATTTACAAATGTGATTTATGGAGTACACAGAAAACATATTAAATATAATATTAAATACAAGTAAATTTTTGTAAAAAAAAAAAAAAAAGTGAAAATATGGGTGAAATAATATTCTGATCATTAAGTGTCATATATTTATATAAAAGGAAACATCATACTTAATTTAACGGTAAACATTTATCATGACCCATTTTAATTTATGACACATTAAATGAATGTATTAATTAATGTAAAGTACTAACTAAGTTTCTATTATATTGACAATTCAACTGAATAATTTAATCACCAATAAAAAATCCAAGTAGAATCCAGGTAAAAGAGATTCATCTAACATTTATTTTGCAGCTTATATGCATGCATATAAATATTATTGGCAAGATTATTAATGCGAACTGAATGATTTCACTCAATTAGCCTATCGGTTTTAATTAAAAGACGTCTGAAAAAATCTAATTCATGGAATTACTTATAATATAACAGCGCAAATAATAACAGCAAGAATTTAATTTAAGAATATGAAAGGCCTGTTTTAATAAAACACTAACAATAAAAAGATGATAAACAAAAGAGCCCACAGCAGCATACAGTATTGTTCTCTAATTTTATATTATTAGCCAAAATAAAAACTATAATTTTTACATTACTTTGTACACAAGTCCCTCATTAAAAAACATCCGCAAAACATGCTGATATTCAACATAATTCAATGCCACACATCAGTGTTTTCCAGAGGCACAAAATAAGACCAATAAACATCCCAAAAATATTCTGACTCACCAAATAAACATTTTTATTCCATCTACAGTCAAGAGATTCTGTTTTAAATGGACAGTAAGTGCCCGTTGCGGTGCTGAGTTGCCCGTTTGTTTCCTGCCTGACCTCTTCTTGGAGGGAAGGATGCGGGGGTGTGTTTAGTTGGCGTCTGACTCATCTGTCCCTGTCCCTATCGAGGATGGACTGTCCAGAAATGCCACGACAGACCCCACACCCATCTCAACCGTCTCACAGTGTGCCAGTCTATGGGAAGGAGATCTAAATATACAATACAATACCGCCAGGCTTATCGCTAATGCAGACGGGGGACAAGGTGGAAAAATTAATGTTCTGCTTGTTAAAAATTAGAGTCACTTCCTCTGTAACTCATCTACGTGAAGAGTCCTCCACCCAAGGACAATTTGTCAATATATATCACTGATCGTTTCTATCTGAGAGGAAAGTTTGCACAATATTCTGAAGTTTCCCTTTCAATTCATGAATACTGGGAATTGGAATAACAGGAATTGGAATTTAGCAAACTGCAATTCAGAGAACTTTAGCAGGTAATGGCATTCCCGGTAACGAAGCGTCATTCACCCTTGCACATAAATCTGTCTGTCAAGTCCAAAGTATACTTTAGGTTTCACTCATATATAAGGGTTTGTGTATAGTGTGGTATGAAAATTTCACCACTGTAACAGTATGTGCATACTGTACGAGTTCTGCCTAATTTTTTGTTTTTGTTTTTGCACTATACATTGTGCCACAAGGTGTCAACACTGAACCAAGCCGCTGGAAAAAAAAACCTGGAAGAAGACCGAACAAGAACAACAAACTACAACAACAAAACAAAACAATGAGAGCTTGTGTACATTTTTGTTGCTCATGATTTTTGGAGCAAAAACACACTGGACAACAGTCTAAAAATGGCGATTTAATGCAAATTTGAGTGAAATATAAACAAACATTACATTTTAAGCAATATGTTGATGTGTTTTCTGTTTATCATTGTTTAGTGTCACCCCGTTGACCTTAGTTGCTCTTATTGTCTAGTTAATCTTTTAATTATTATCTCCTCTCCCTTGTCATGTAGGTTTTTGTAGGTTTAAGTCTGTGTGTTGATTGTTTTGCTTGGTTTTTCTTTTCCCCTGTTATGGACTGTTTTAATAAACTAAGTAAGCTGCATTTGGATTCTCAACCTTCTTCATTCCTTGCACCACACGTATGACATGACAGATTTAGTTCATATTTTACCAAAATCTGGGTTAAACCAACCCAGAATGTTTAAGATTGAAGGTTAAATGTTGAGTATCTTTGATTGCAAGTCTGTGTGTTTGACTGTGTGTGTACACTAACATTCATTCATAACATTCATTCATCTTTTCGGCTTAGTCCCTTTATTAATCAGGGATCGCCACAGCGGAATGAACCGGCAACTTATCCAGCACATGTTTTACACAGCGGATGCCCTTCCAGCTGCAACCCATCACTAGGAAACACCCATACACTCCCATTCACACACACACACACACACACACTACGGACAATTTAGCTTACCCAATTCACCTATAGCGCATGTCTTTGGACTTGGACGCTAATTATTCTCTTTATTCTCTATTTCCACCTGGGGATACTCATCCCGAGGCCCCCAGAGACTATGCAGTGCCACTAATGCAATCCAAGACCTGTGAAGAGATGATCCCAAGGTTTCCATAATCCCGGACCAGGCCGTATCCTGAGCAGCTGCTGTGGTGGTCATGGAGGAGTGGAGAGCATGAGACTGATTCCTGTGAGACCCCAGTGACAGACGAGTCTTCGCTGACGTCCAGCGTTCACCAGCCTCCGGCGCCTAGACTGCAGCTCTGCACAAGACGTTTGGCCATAGGAGAAATGGTCGTGCCCAACTGAGCCTGGTTTCTCTCGAGGTTTTTTTTCCTTCACTTTCGCAAATTGGTGAAGTTCGTTCCTCGCCGCTGTCGTCACTGGCTTGCATGGTTCGGGACCTGTAGAGCTGTGCATCGATGGATTTGCTCTTCAGTGTTTGGACTCTCAGCAGTGAAAATTAAACCACACTGAACTGAACTGAACTTAAACTCTAAAAACTGAACGGACACCATTCCAATTCACTATAATCTTCTATGTGAAGCTGCTTTGACACAATCTACATTGTAAAAGCGCTATAGAAATAAAGATGAATTGAATTGAACTTGTGGGGGAAACCGGAGCACCCGGAGGAAACCCACGCGAACACGGGGAGAACATGCAAACTCCACACAGAAATGCCAACTGACCCAGCCGAGGCTCGAACCAGCGACCTTCTTGCTGTGAGGCGACAGCGCTACCCACTGCGCCGCCTATACACTAACATAAGCTTAAAAAATTTATTGTGCTTTAGTGCCATGTCCTTTAATTCTTTTAATTATGGGACCTTTATCTCTGTTCTGTCAATGTTTGATTTTTAACTCTACAGTTTAACAAAGCAATCTTTATTGAATTTTTCGGTAGTTTGAAACAACACATTGTATACTAATTACGAAGTATGCTTCAAACAGGTGAGTGGGCTTGACAAACCACCTGTTGAAACACTCTTCTCTCTCTATAAAAAACCCCCTCCTAACTCTAGCACTTAATTCTCCGAGCACTAACTTTGTATAATAACACTTCTGGTGTATATTGTCTCTTCTTGTTGAATAGCTGAATGCCTCCTCAATTGTAAGTCGCTTTGGACAAAAGTGTCTGCTAAAACACTAAATGTACTAATGAAATAAAAACAGGGTGGCACGGTGGTTTAGTGGTTAGCACTGTCGCCTCACAGCAAGAAGGTCGCTGGTTAAAGTCCCGGCTGGGCCAGGTGACAATTCTGTTTGGAGTTTGCATGTTCTCCCTGTGTTCGTGTGGGTTTTCTCTGGGTGCTCCGGTTTCCCCCACAGTCCAAAGACATTCGCTATAGATGAATTGAATGAACTAAATTGGCCGTAGTGTATGTGTGTGAATGTGAGAGTGTATGAGTGTTTTCCAGTACAGTAAAAAATATTTAAATTAGCACTTTGAATCAGTGAAGACATTTCACTCAAATTTGGACTCTGGCATCACAGAAACAAGTACAATTTAAAACACATTAAAACCATTATTTTAAATCGTAACAATATAATCAGTTATCATTTTCGATGTATTTCAGATCAAATAAATGCAGCATTAGCGACCATAAGAGATGTCTTTCAAAAGCATTTTATAAATCATACTAACCCCAAACTTTTAAACAGTAGTATATATACATATGTATTTGTGTTGAATGACAGGCTGCAACATTGGAAAAGCAATGATCCAGATGTTGAAAGCCATGTAGTTTAAATGATTGTATCCCACAGTCATTAAAATGCGGAGCGGTGCCAGTAACTGAGCAGAGCTGTGCAGAGGATAACACTGGTTCTTTGTTTCCAGACAGTCTCACGCACTAAATTCATAGCGTGGACTCGAGCATACTTTACTTAAGCGTGGTCATGTCACCACCCTTCCTTAATGAAAACCACAGGGACTCAAGTGTTGCCTTTTAAGGGCACGTATGGCACATATGCTAGACATATACCCCCATCACGACTTCCAAGAGGAGGTAATGCTGTTTGCTTTTGGCCGAGGATTTGAAAGGGCGGAGGCCTGACAACCAACTCAACTGAAAAGATCTGACTAAGCAAGATATCCGCTAACATACAGCCATCACACCTGCACAACCAACACCTCTCAGCAGGACCAATCAGCCGTTACAAGGAAAAGATTAGCCTGGGTTCTGGGAATGTAATGCAATACGATCTGTTCTTTGTCGTGCCACAGGTTCGAGACCATTTTTCATTAACCCTCTGTGTTTTGCATTTAAAACCCTTCTGTTAAAGCAGAGAAGGAGAAAGTGAAGAACTTGAGGAACAGCAGTGCAGAGAAACTCCCTCACATTCAGACACTTCCCTAATTTAATGCTCAGCATGTGCAGAGTAGACATATTTTCCCCAGAAGTTAAATATTTAATAAGAGGAGGGCGATTGTATTTCCTGCCTTTGCCTTAGTAGAGCAGATGGGTCGAGAAATACTTGCTGTTATCATCCCCTGGGTCCGAGTGAGTCCTAAAGGAATTCCACATGCTGAACGCTGAGAGCTTTATTTTGTTCTATCGAATTGCTGGGTTGAGCCCACTGGGTCACTTTTTTCCTTTTCCCCCTTCAGAGAGCGTTTTATTTTCAATGGCATCTGAATTGATGTATTTCTTTATTAAAATAAAGGTTTGTACGTTGTTAAATATAATTTCAAATTTAGTAAACTGACGTGTGCTTATTGAATTAGCAAAATTAAAAAAATGCTCAACTTTTGGGAAGTATGTTTTACTCATAAAAGGTTATGCAAACAACAACTTAATTTAGTTTTATTCATTTACATGTCTTGATGCAGTAATATGTTTTATGTTTATTTATTGATGTAACTTTGTATATTTTGGAATGGTTTTTGTGAAATAGATTTTGAAGGGTTGTTTTTTTTATTTCATTTATTTAGCTTTTTTCTTGGTATTTTTTATTGTCGTATGGATGTAAGTTCTGCAATAATTCAATCTTGGCATTGCTATGCACCAAACCTTAAACCTTATATTATTAAGTTATTGGTTATTGGTCATTTAACATAATGGAAAAATACTTTACTTTCCTTAAATTAAACTTTTTTTTTTCATTCTAAAACTGACCTAATTACTTTGGATGCTAAATTGTGTTCTCAGTGCTATACAGTTTTAACATTCTTCTGTTCAAATTAGGGCCACACGATATTGAAAATAAATCGGACATTATGATATTTTGTTTTTCTGTGATATGTATTGTGATATGAATGCAATTTCACCAGATGGTTTAATAGCACTAGTTTGAATTTAGATTGAATATGGTGATTTTGTAGGGGAGTGAATCATGGATAAAAAATAATAAACAAATTGTAAGCAAAAATAAATACTATAGAGCAGAGGAAAAAAGGAAAACAACCAGCGTTATGGTTTTCTGGAGTGTCAAACGGTAATCAGATACAGAAATTGAATAATCAATTAAATTTAAAATAACAACATTAAGACTTCATTGCATTAATAATAATGTAGAGTAGGATTGTTGTTTATTAAAGTTACAAATGTTGTACTTTTTTTGTGCCCGAATGCTTCAATCTCTCTTGAAATGCCTTTAAAACACATGCAGATGATAAACTTTCACTCTGTTTTGGTTAAACTTTGTAGTTACTCCACAAATCTCATGCATTCTTAACTGTGGTGCTGATCAACTATAATCCAAAGCAACATTGCATATCCTGTGATGTGACTATTGCAGATGTACACATTGCGATATCGATGCTGAAACGATATATTGTGCAGCCCTAGTTCAAATGTTTTAAGTAAAAATGTTTTGGGAACATTAGCTCAGCACTGGCTCATATTTCGACAACACACTGGCATGAGAACTAGAGACACAGTGGACAGCTATTTATTTCTGTTATCAGTTTCAATAATGCCATTTTTTGACAGATCGAGTATCTGTCCAACAGGTCTGATCTAAAGAAATACTGTGCAACGATATGGCTGCTATTGTTAAGCATTACAAAGCATCATAAAAGTTTCTGTTCAATACATTAAAAAGAACTTTACCGAGAGCTTATAAAGACATTGAATCAGGTTCAGTCAGTGTATTATGCAACAACTGTGTTATCGTTGTCACTAATAACAAAGGGTTTCTAAAATCTATAGTATAGACCTGTGTTTCTCAACCACGTTCCTGGAGCACCACCAACACTGGATAGATGTCTCCTTTGTCTTGTCTTTCAGTCTCTGCTAATGGCTGATGATCTAAATCAGGTGTGTTTGGTTAAGGAGACAAGGAAAATTGTCCTCCAGGTGGTCCTCCAGGAACGTGGTTGAGAAACACTGGTATAAATGATTTAGATTTAGATTATTTAGATTTAGATTTGATTTAGAGTATAAATGATTTAGAAATTGAAACACAGGCTTGTAGATGATTTGAATAGTTTGTTTGTCAATGTGTAATTCATGTTAACTGTCAATTGTTTTTTGTTTGTTGTCTGTTAGACCCATGTGACATGTGTACTCCCTAATCTTGGCCAGGACGCTCATGTAAAAGAGATTTTTAATGTCAATGTGTCTTTCCTGGTAAAATAAAAGTTATAATAATAATAATAATAATAATAATAATAATAATAAACCATTAGGTTGATTTGGAAATATTAACCTTTGTATGAATTACAAATAATCAAGTATTTATGTAAAAAAAATCGAGTAACATACTAGTTCCAAATGTAGTATTTTCTGGATTACAATTGCAAGTTACAATTGCACTCACAAGAGAAACGTCATGGAAGTCCATCACATGTGTGTTTACATAGAAAAATAATGGAAATATAAGACACTGTCCAGTGTTGTGTGCACATAAGCCAGTCTGTGGTCCCTTACCATATAAACACAAACAAGAGCAGTGATTGAACACAAGTTGTCCACCAAAGCCAAACATTGGAGTAAATGTTTAAATCATTTTTTGAACCCAATGGTTGGGTTTGTCTCTATATTACACAAATTTAGACTCAAACAACCCAGTTTTTCTTGGAATAAAATTCCAGAAAATGGCAGTCGCATCTGTCCACCTTTGACCAAACAGTGGGCTGCAAATGCAAACTGACTATACTTTTATTTGGAGTGTAAAGCCATGTTGAGTGACATCTGGCTCAATTAGATGAAGTAGCTTTCAAAGTGACGACTGGGCTCGCCGGTCACTGGAGACCTTAGGTCAGGATGCGAAACCATGACATGAGCCTTTTCTAGACAGACCAGTCCCACTCCCTTCTTAATTTATTTGGACATGGCCAACGTCAACAGAACAAACCTAAACTGGACCATTTGGAAAACACATACTCCGCCTTAGACTGAGAGCAACCCTGCCCTTGCTTAAAGCTTGCTGGTTTATTTAAAATACATGAACTAATCCTCCTGCCAAATGCCGGACAATAGCTGGATAAGGTGGAAGTGTTGGATATTCCCTTTTTACGAGTGACTCTGCCAGTTGGCATGCAGGAATATTTGCTATCATAAATGTGAAAGCATTGATTGCGAACGCTCCAATTGATACTGTTTCCATGGTGTCCAATGGTTCTCAGCTGTAGTTATGGCTTATGGTTGGATTTTGCGGGTTGTAATTTGGTGAGGTCTGGAAATCATTCACTAGGATGAGGGGTAGACGCCCTTCTATATGGCTTCTTTTATCAATCAGATGTCGTCTTACTCTCTGCCAATCCCGAAGACAATCCAACGCATTCAGTCATGATAGATACCAGCCTCCCAAACACAACGTAGACCTTGCTCTCTGAACTAACAGCAAAGCAACAATGAGGTTTGGTTGCAACATGCTTTGTGTTCCAAGAACAATTTGCTTCAAACCGCTTCATATTGCTGTGACATCATGGAAAGCAGTGTATTTAGTTAAAGGTGCCATAGAATGTATTCATTCAATATGTTAAATTGCTCTCTGATAGCTACATAGTAGGTATATGTCTTAGGTAAGCGTAAAACTTTTCCAGAAAATGTTTTATATTCTCATTTATTACCACAGGAATTACCCACAGAATGACAAGCTCGTGAATATTAATGACCTCTTCTCTGACACTCTGTAGCTTGTGTCAGTGTCTGAGGCACACACACACTCACAGTGTGATGTACTCTGAAATACACACATGCCAATTAAGTATATTTAAGTCATAAAAACATATTTGAACAAATTTAGTAGATTCCTTGTAACAAAAAAAGGACAATTTTTTAAACTGAAGTGGTGGAGAGGTTGATTTTAGCAAGAAAGAGTGAGCGACTTGCAATTCCTCCGCATAAACAGAAGAGTTTTTGAAGTTTTATAGCATCCATCAACTTCAGAACAATGACAGTAACAGCTGAGTAATAAAACACAATGCATAAACATGCATTAAACACTTATATTCAGCAGTCTATATGTGTTTGTTGCCTCATTACAACCATATATTTCACAATATACACCCTAAACTAACAAAAAATACAGCTGAACAGACCTTGAACAGCCTCATCGGGAGGCACTAAATATATTTAAAATTAGGGCAGCAGGGGGTGCTCATCCTATGATTTGTGTGAGTCCTAACGCCCCAGTATAGTGAAGGTGACAGTATACCGTTGGTCTTTCGGATTAGATGTTAAACTGAAGTCCTGACTCTCTGTGGTCATTAAAAATCCTAGGACGTCTTTCGAAAGGAGTAGGGGTCTGTCCCCAGTATCCTGGCCAAATTTGCCCACTGGCCTCTGTCCATCATGGCCTCCTAACCATCCAAGTATCATAATTGGTCATCATCACTCAATATCAATATTATCACTCCATCTCCTCTCCACCAATAAGCTGGTGTGTGGTGTGCGATCTGGTCAGAATATTTGCCATTGTGTCATCCAAGTGGATGCTGCACACTGGTGGTGGATGCAGAGATTTCCCCTAAAATGTGCAAAGCGCTTTGAGTACCCAGAAAAGCGCTATATAAATGTAAGAAATTATTACAATCTGTTTGTCTCAAAGTTTGTGCTCTGAAAACAAGCCGTGATGAGATGGCCATGCTCTATAATGCCAGTGTCATTTTGATAAATAAAGAATGCCACATATATATGTAAGTATAATACAACCTTAGATAAACTTTAGAAAAATAATCATGGGTGTAATCTAATTAGGAAACACTGAGGCCAATCAAACGCTGCCTAGGCCATGCATATTAATGATCCCATGTGGATCACCACAGCCTGTGTGTTGTTTGATTGGCCTGTTTCTTTACTGGGATTTTACACTCACAGCAATATGTAATTATTGTAAATTTTTCTCTACAACAAATCAGCAAATTCTGAAGAATCATGTGACATTGAATGATAGTCTTATATGATGTTAATAATACCATATTTCATTCATTCATTCATTCATTCATTCATTCACTTTGCGGCTTAGTCCCTTTATTAATCTGGGGCCGCCACAGCAGAATGAACCGCCAACTTATCCAGCATATGCTTTACGCAGCGGATGCCCTTCCAGCTGCAACCTATCATTGGGAAAAATACGATATTTCATGTTTATTTTAGTATTGAATTTATTCATAGTGTGTGTGTTTTGGAAAAGCATTGAAACTAAAAAATGTTTTGCCAAGTGAAATCTGATCTTGTTTAGCTTAAGTTGACTATTGACAGTTGAAACACTATCTGCAAACAGGATTTACATCAGTTTTCTGGATTTTCTTGCATGTGCAGTGACCGGTATGCCTGGCAATACAAATTATTTTATGCATTACTTCCTCATTTGAATGTTTCTCTATAATCTTTAAATGCATCACTCTGTAGATGTTTGATAATGTTGTCAAAAAAGACTTTTTGTGCGTTGGATAATTAAAGCCTTGATTATCATTCACTCAGGAATGTGCTGCCACTTGAGAACAGCTGTGGATGGAGCAATCCTTTTTTTTGTCAAAACACTTATGTCTGCAATGTCTGCAAAATAAATGGGAAGTATCATTTAAGCTCATCCTGAAGAATCTTTCTGCATTACTAAAGAAAAGGTCACAAAAACAGCTACTAAGCATTGGAATTTTTTTTCACAAGACACCCAAATTATTGCGTGAAAAAAGCGCTCTTCGCCCAAATTGCAGACGGATCATAAAGTGTCAAGCGGTCTCTTCAGCTGAACGAATAACTTGGAAACCCACATGACCATTAAAAGAGGTCGGCAGAAGGTTTCCCGTCAACATAATGTGACTAAATACACAAATAAAAAGTGTTTTTTCTTTTCTGTGTCAGCTGCAACATGCAAAGCAGCAAGAATCACCCCCTCCCGCTTAAACAAAGCAAAGACATGACCAAACATGACACTTTGGGGCACATTCAGTTCCCTTTTGCTCAGATTCCTCTTTTATCAAGTTCCATGCTGCAGTTACGCAAGGGGAAGAGATTTATGGTTTTAAATTTGACAGACCCCTAGCCCCTATGCTGAAAACGGGGGCCCCCATACTACGGTAAGAATGATTAGATGCACAAAATCCTTCAAAATGAGCTAAAACGCATGCCGCTCTGACAGTCATGCTCCTTGATTATCAATCTTGCTGCAAAATTTAGCTCCAGCCTAGAGTTCTAATCAAACCCATCTGAACCTGCTAATTAAGGTCTTGGTTAAAAAATGACAGGCACTTTTGTAAGAGGAGAGCTGAAATTCAATTCTACTAGGTTGAGCGCACTGAACTCTGTTGACAGTTTAACAAATGCACCAGAAATCACTAACACTTGTGTGTGTGTGTGTATATGTATGAATATATACAAAACAGTCCTGTGGTTTTAGCAACTAGCATTGCTAGGCTGTATTAAAGGAACAGTTAACCCAATAATTAACATTTATTAACCATTTATTCACTCTCAAGTTTTTAACAGTAGCCATTGACATTCATAATAGGGAAAAATACAATGGAAGTCAATCGGCTATTGATTCCAACATTTAAATAAAATATCTTTTTTGGTGCTTGAATGATGAAAGTAGCGCATACATAACACATTATGATTTTTTAGGAGAACTATCACGATTTAAAAGCCTTTTTTTCATCCTTTAATACCAACCTTTGTGCTTGTACTCTTTAGCCAACAAGAGTTTGCAAGCTGCTGCCAGTTTTGAACCTTATCTCTCCTGGTCTTAAAGTAAAAAGCCTGAAACCTGAGCATTCAATCATGTGCAAATACCTGCTTAGCATGTGCCATGTTCATGCAGGTCAAGCTAAACAACTGAGGTACAGTGCAGTCATGGTCGGGAACAAGCAGTAAAGATAAATGCTTAGATTTACAGTAAGTTTAGATGATGAATCAAAGCTTTTCTTGATTTTCCATCAAGTTGTCACTGTAATAAAAAAGTAGCACGTGTAAAGTTTAGAACGCTAAGTATAAAAGCTTCTTCAATCTGTTGTTCGATATAATAAAATTTATTCGTGTAACAAAATATGTTTGTGCTTGTTAGATTATAAACCTTGGCACACACATGGGGACTGTATCTGTAGCCTACTTTGCAAATCCACTTCTGAAAGAAATAATCGTAAAAGGCACACAACTTAGGAAGAACTAACGTGAAAGTCTGATAATGTTGCCTTGATCTTATACTTACAAATTTCTTACAATATTAGTGGTGCATTTTTGATGAAATTAAATTGTTAAACTAATATCAGATGGCAGCATTAACAACAGAGACGCAGCACACACCTGTAGCCTATCTCAGTAAAAAGAGAGGAATAATAATATAAAATAAAAATATAGTGCTTTGTTCATTTACAAAGGCACGTTGTTTTGTTTTTGGGATGTTATACACAAATTAAACCCTTTACAGTTTTGAATGATGTCTTGGACGTATCTGTATGACAAAAATAGATGTTTCATTTCGCCTATGCGCTTCTAATGATGTTTCACAGCATAAAATAATTTGAATGCCAAAGAAGAATTTATATATATCTGTTTAGCGGAGACGCATTCATGGGGTCAAATGTAAATGGAACCGTTTTCAGAAATCAGATAACTATCCGATCAGAATAAACGCATAAAGTGACCAGGTGTCAAAAGGCCCATACACAAAAACAGAACTGCCCATAGACAAAAAAAACAAAAAAATACATCACATTTGTAATATTTATCATCACATTAGAATAATTAAAGCAAAATGTTGTGAGCAAAATGTCCATTATTTACTGTCAGTAGTGTGGAGATGTATAAAGCACTGCTCATTATTACTGACAATTTAAAAAAAAGTCAACAACCTATAATGGCCTCATTTGACCTATTTTAACAGCCTGTAATGATGTGGCTAGAGACAAGCAAACAGCAGTTACTTTTGTTATAACGCCATGTCCACACGTACACAAGTATTTTTATGAACTGAGTTTTTCCCACCTTGGTTTAAAAAAAAAATTTTGGTTCATTTTTGGCATGCCGAACCAACAGGTGGCGATAAAGGCCTTTTATGCTGGATTAACACCAAACGAGCAATTAAAGGTGCTGTATGTAAGTTTTTGACTCTTCTAAAGCATAAAAATAGCATAATATGCAGATATTTAAGAAACATGTGAAGTGAACATACTTGTTTATCTGAAAAACAATGCTGAAGTCGGTTATTCTGCTTTTAAAATACGAGTTACGTGCCGGAACGGCTGTCTTTGTTTTGGTTCTTTGGTCCTGCCCACTGCCAGTTTAGCCAATTATATTTCAGTACCCACGGGTGCCTTGACGGAAAACCGCGTATTTCATTTGTTCAGTCAGGAAGGTTCTTAAAGTGTTCATCCACGACCAAAATGTTACCTCCGGTGGACAGTAGCAGACTCCGAAATGAGACGCAGATTCAGTTCCACATGAGGTTATTAATTAGCAAATAATATAAATATTACAAATGTAAACATAAGGTGAGCAGGTTACATTGTAACCCCGTGTCCTAACAACACGCTAAGTGATGAGATTTGCAGTGATAAGCAATTTGGCTGTTTGCACCAGACGAAACACGACGGAAATTTAAATACAGCCATTCAGAAGCACAGAATAGTGCACTTACTGCATTCCAACGAAATGGTAAGGTTTATAATCTAATTAATACATATTAAACCTCTTTAACATTATTAAATGTACATGCTAAATCACTGATATATGTTGGCTTGCACATAGTTCTAAAGTTCAATTTCAAACGATTTATTTTATTTTCAAGATCTGAGGTGAACTATCTGCTGCTGCTTTCAGTAGTATGGCAATAAATGTCATGTAAAATGGCATTCAAACTCACATTATTAGCATGTAACACTGAATAAAGCACATGAGGTGTACCTGAGGTGATCACTGTCAGTTTTCTGTTGTTCACCTGTGAGAAATAGAAGCCGTTTCTAATATATCATTTCCAGGTGTTGGTTAGAACAAAAACTTCTTTTAATATGGAAAATACTTCTTCTATTGCGTGCCGTTGCTTTTATATAGAACACGATTTAAATCAGCCTTAAATCAGCCTTTAGGCTCGATAGTTAGCCACACTTCTGTTGATGTCGTCAATCTGGCAACCTGCCCTTGTGTTTGTTTTGAACCAGGCGTGCAATACCTAGTTCAACCACTGGATGTCAAACTTTAATTTGACCACTGGATGTCAATAACCTTAAATTATTCGTGTGAGTATATTACATACAACGTCAATGCAAATGCGTGAACAGAGGCGATTTACCGTCACGTGTTGGTTCTTGAATGTCTACTGTATGATTGAGGAGTTGACTGTGTACCTACCTGACAGTGGCTCTCTAGGTTTGACCTCGGGCACCTCCTCCACCGGCTCTTCCTCGGGTCCCTGTGATGCGTGATCCTGCAGGGACTCCCTCTTCATCTTGCCCTTGCCCACCATCTTCAAAAAGGAGAGACGACGACTAGTGGAGTCAGGATCAGTTTCTGAACAAAGGTCGCCATTGGTCAAACTCTCCTTGCGGTCTTTACACCTCCCGGCCATTCTGTAGGAAGAAGAAAGAAAATGAGGTCAATCATTTACATTTAGATTTAACAGTTGCTGTTGTTTGCAAGTCTTTGCATTGAGTTTTGCAATACATTTATTTCTATGGAATTGTCTCTTGTCCTTGATGATTATTGAGTCAAAATCTAAAAAAATAGCACAAAATATAAGATTTTTAAATAGGTAATAATATAGGTACAAAACCTAAGGATTTAAAGCTAGAGTGTCTACAGAATATCTCGTGGCAGCAAATAAAATTAATGTACAAATTTAAATTGTTTACAACTGTGTTTCACTCCCATTTGCCTTTGCTGGAACAGTTAAAGAATAAATAAGTGGAAAACACATCATTAAATTCTTTGCAGTAGTATGCATAAGTATCTGGCAATATTTTCACAAGCATTGGTACCTGAAGCATTTTTTTCATTCATTTTTCTCAAATAGATTAGAAATAAAGCATTTAAGGAATTATAAGCCATGAACTAAACCAAAGCGCTATGAGGTGTATCACGAAAAGTATGAAAATTGGACTAAAATACAAATGTAGTTACTTTAACATTAACTATTTAATGGCTCTCATACAGTCAAGACCGAAATTATTCATGCCCCTGGCAAATTCTGACTTGAAACTTTTGTTCAAATGTTAATAAAATCTGCTAAATATTTTTTTTTCCACAACGATGCCTCTTGTAGATCATCTTATTATCTTTTGGGTGAAACCTGTGTCATTTCTGGTCAAAAAAAAACTTGCTGGTTGAATAAAAGTAATTTTAAGTCAGAATTTGTGACTTGACTAAATATATATAGCTAAATATATTTCAACATATATGTACATATTTGAAATTCCAGTGTTTGAAAAAAATATATGTTTTGCATATATGACATATTTATATTATGTAAATTCAAACATGAACTTATATGTTATATATGCAGTTTGCCATGATTTTTGGACTGAACTCATTCATCCTGGATTGAACCTAAAACAATTAAGTTGTCACAAAAAAAAACTCAAGAATTATGTTGATTCAGCTCATTTTAAATAAGTAGTTTTAAATAGTATGAAAAATATTTTTTTGAGTGTGGGTTGTGTCCTTTGCATTGCTTTATAATAGTGGGTGGAGCTAAAGAACTTGTTTTGGCATGCTTTGCTACTAGCAATTCTGATTGGTTAAATTCTCTGTACAGAATCACGGTTAAAGTAGTTTTCTGTGTTAATTTCTCAATTAAACATGATTGTTCAAATAATAAGTTAGCAACTTCAAATCACACAACAGGTCTGTCTTTAAAGGTGTATAAATTATTGTTCAATATTAATTTCCCAATGGAGAAAATTAATTGAGTTTTTCCAGAACTCAAAATATACACGCATTTCTCAACCCTATCCATCCTACCGAAGCAAGCTCCCTTCTGAACTCCGTCTGCCCTTCTTCTTCCTCTCCATGGGCGAGGCTGAACCTATAGAGCCCTGTGGGGACGGAGTCT
This sequence comes from Danio jaintianensis, assembly GCA_903798115.1. Classification (NCBI taxonomy): domain Eukaryota; kingdom Metazoa; phylum Chordata; class Actinopteri; order Cypriniformes; family Danionidae; genus Danio; species Danio jaintianensis. The sequence goes on along the minus strand of CAIGQV010019070.1, from coordinate 20,129,498 downwards.
CCCTGCCTTTGCTCCTGCTAGACAGGCGCAAGTTCTTGCCCAGTTTGCCCAGAGTCTTGAGGGGCGAGACCGCCTTCATGCGCTCCAGTGTGCCTTTGATGGAGCCTCCCTTCCCTGATCCTCCACGCCGCACCTCATTGGCCTCGTTCTCATCTTCCTCATCCTCAAATGGGTTTCTGTCCCGGGGCACACGTCCATCCAGCAGTGAGCCTCCGTTGCTTCTGGGCCAGTCCTCATCTGAGCCAGGCTCCTCGAATGGATTGTGGTTAAGGCTCATTTTTCTGAGAATGAACTCACTCCGTGTAGTCTCCAAATCTATGCTAAACCTGCCTCCCTTCAGCCGAGACGGGAGGTTCTTGAGGACTGGCATGGTTGCGCTGGGAGGATGTATGCTGGAAGAGAGATAAAACCAGTGAATGAATATCTGTCAGCATCGCTACTACCAGTATGAACTTTATAAGACACTGCAGATGCATTTGTGCCTCTGCAAACAGGAAATTACTGACACACGCGCCAGTACACTGGCATTCATCCATCATGCTGATATGAGCTTTTACTTTTTATGAAAAAGTTCCTTGTTTTTTTTCAGTGTACAATACAGCTGAAATTACATAAAAATGCACACAGAAACAGACAATCTTATGAAACAGTAGATATCATGGTGTCTCATAATACACAGATACTGGAAAAATGTCCAAAAGTAACAGGAACTTGATGCCAAAATGTCATGCCAATTCAATATAAGGAGGAAAAAATTTGCTGCTCACAATTAAAACAAATCTATCGTGACTTTCCTGATTAGAATTGAATGTGTAAGTGAATAAAAGTTGCATTATGGGACCTTGATCTTGACCCCACTTGACAACTTTTGATGTTGAATATATACTTTGAAACTATATATCATTTTGGTTGACCGTGTAAATTACAGTTCGAAAACTGTGTAATAAGCTGTCAGTATATGTTGTTATATGTTGTATGAGCTGCCAGAACATAAATTGTTTTAATAATATTCATTTTTGGTCTGGGCAGCTGGAATGTGAGGTAGGTATTTTCATGTTTATTCTGTTAATGGACATTAATAACAAAGTCTGTCTTAATACTGTAGCTGTAATGCTGTTCCTGTTTTTTGTTTTTTTTAAATCTATAATTTATGTACAATTTTAAACATTTTGTTGATAACATTTTGTTGATAGCATAAAAAGATATTCCCTTTCCTTGTCATTATTTACACGAAACAACAGAGATAAGACACATCTGACAGTTTTATTTGAAAGATTGCTCATTTTATGAGGAACAGAATCAGAATCACACCCTTTTTTTGATGTTGGGTCTGTCAACATTACAAGTGTCATAAAAAAACTACAAACAAAGGGACGTAATAACTCCACAAATAACCCTAAAAAAGAGAACAAATTCATTCTGGTTTGAACCAGCTGTCCAAAACATAAAACCTGACACGTTATAGTGCTCCACAACCCAGTATTAAGTTTGAATATACATGAAATCTTTTGTAAATAAACAAAAGGAGGCCTCAACCTGATGAACCGAGTCTATTTCAAGAAAACATGTTTGCCTCTTTTAAAGGCCTCTTGGCTAGAATAGCCCTCTTGGATATTTATGGCCGGTGACAAAAGTGAATAGGAACAGCGCTGAATCACTTCCGGATTGCTAATTTGTGTATGTGTGTGTGTGTGTGTGTGTGTGTGTGTGTGTGTGTGTGTGTGTGT
>CAIGQV010019070.1:20089875-20124885 GCA_903798115.1 Danio jaintianensis | reverse complement strand
TAGATAGATAGATAGATAGATAGATAGATAGATAGATAGATAGATAGTTTGCATGTCACTTGATTTGATTAATGATGGAAATGTTAAAAGGGACCCTTATGCCATCATTCATCACCACTATATTACTGATGTACTCAAACAAGCGAAGCATTATATGGGCACCACAAGGTCAGATTACTTTTTTTGACGCAACCAGCAAATCTTGGTCAACGATCTTGACATTGGAATATGCCCTGCTATAAAGGCTTGTGCTTTTCCAGGACATATAATCTTTCTCCCGAGAGTAAATCTTTAACTGTTCACCAGTAGAACAATGCTAGATGACCTTATAAGATATTCTGATATTCTTCTTTTTTTTTTATAACAGGAAGGATAAATATTTTACTTAATAAGCAGGAAGGAGAACGTATTAAGTCAGCTAGTTTTTATTTTTCAGTTCATCTTCTATTTTTGCATTTTAATGAGATGAGGTTGCAAAATAAAGATGTGTAAATGAGGATTGGATTGAAGGAGCGAGGACAATATTTGTAAATTAGCACTGCATTCATTTTAAGTGAGCTATAATATGAGATGTAGGAGAGTTACTTAAAAACTGTTGTTGAAAATGAACAATGGCTTTCTTATGGTAAAACTATAGTAACTTGACTGATTAACATTTGTATAACAACAGTTTTACTATAAATACCACTGTTAAAATAAGGTTAATGAAGCAAAACCAAGTTTAATTTGTGGTTACCATGTAATAATCATGTTTTAGGTTTTTATGTGAGGTAAACGTTTGGTTAATTTTCGTAAGGAAAACGAATAAATGATATATTTAAACGCGTTGCGCCCATTACTTCTATTCGCTTGAGTTATGTATTATCCCATATTACAGTCGCTTAGTACAGTTCTAATCACATCCAACGATATAAACAGTAAAAACAATACAATTTTATGTCTTCACCAAGGTTAACGTGGTTACAAATGACATGACAGCTAAATAAACATTGCAGAACACCGGTAAAAGTTAGCAACTTTAGATAACAAAATGGAAATAGAACTTACGGAGTCCATGTCGATTTGCCTCCATGACAGGAACGAATAGAAAAAAATATTTGAATGAAATAATGCGATATTAATTCAAATAGAGGTACGTCACACTTTTGTTTGCCTCTACTAGTGTAAACCAGCGCTCAGTGCAAGTGACAAGCTCAGCTGAACAGCTCAGCCGGGACTTTTACTTTTGTGGGCTGGTCCTAGAGAGATTGACAGACAGCTGCAGAAACATAGGGGGAAAAAAATAATAATAATAAAAAAAAATAATAATAAAATAAAATAAAATAATTTATATTCATTTTATATTATTATAAATATTATTATTTATTTATATATTATATTATAATTAATATATATTATAAATATATATTAAATTATAAATATTATTTATATATATTATATATTATTTAAAATTATTTTGTTTATAAATAAAACATGTAATATTGCTAATAATTATTATTCATGTATTCAAGACACTTTTAATTAAAATAATTAAAAAAATTAATTAATTAAAATTTGACAAAATGAAATAATAATATTGTAAATTAATATGAGGTTTATGTAATGAGCCATGGGTCATTACAATTGACCCCTGACCTCACAGCTCATATATTTGCCCGCCAATTAAATCTTTTTTTATTTAACAAAACAATCAGGCTGCACACGTGCCAGGGGGAAGTCAGATAAATGCATATCATTTGGTCTAAACCAGTCTAAACAATAGAGATTTCTCTGAAGTGCGTCATGGAGGGCACACTGCAACTGAACAAGGCCTATATTAAAGAAAGCAGGCATGATGGACGAGCGCAAGCTTCTCCAAACACTTGATTTCTTAAGCATCTTGGCAGCCCATACAACTACTATGAAATGTGTTTCCTTCAACAAAATGATAAACAGTAGAGAAAAGCTTCTTCGCTGATGCATAAACAAAGGACTGCTATGGGTGTCACACCTCCCATGAGCCCCTGAGACAATCGTAGAGGTCAACAACTTCAAAAGTCACTGCAGGTGAATAAGGTAAAAAAATAAATAGTTACCACCATATTTAGCTGGTTGATTGATTACTTAAAATTTGTCAAACTTTTTTTGTATTACAAGTTTTAAAAAAAGGATGCAAATGAGGCTCTGCTGAATTAAATCTGCACTAATTTGCATAAATTTCTAACACAAAAATGTGACTATTGGATGAATTCAGGTTTAAAATTCTTTTCTTTATCTTGACATATTAGAGTTAACATATTAGAGAGGGGATTTTGTTATGTTCTCTCATTATTAAGAACATACTGGAAAGAAAAAACAGAAAAATATCTTTTAAAACTTCTACACTGTAAAGAAATATCTGTAAATTGGCAGTTTTCCATATTTTCTGATTCAGGTGTTTATTTTTATTTTCCCCCATTTATTTATGTTTTTGAATTGGATTATGAGACCTTAATCATTCTTCTTACAAGTTTTAAACCTTGAGAAATTCGAAAAAGGGACTTTTATCAAATTTTTGTAATAGTTTTAAGTAATATATTATCTGGGTTGGTGTTGTAAAAAAAACCTTGTAATAAACTGCCAGCCAGTACATTTTCTGTTATTTTACTGATTTATTTCTCTATATATTATTTCTTATACAATATATTATTTCAAACTACTACAATGTGAATAAAAGTCACTTTGTTAAAGTTGAATTTCCAACATCAAAATCCAGAGCAGAGATCAACATCCCATAATGCAATTCACAACCGCAAATAAACGGAAAACACTTTTGAATCACAAAATACAGAAACTGTTAATTAACAGACATTTTTTACACTGTAGGTATAGTATAAAATTTTGAACTGGATGTAAGACAAATATGAACATATTCCTCTGTAAAAACCTTCAGAATGCAGATATAAATAAAACTGATGATGAAGTGGAGAAATATGGCTCAGTGCAGAAAAAAACAACAACTCATTTTGAGAAAACTTTAAAGTTTTAAAACATCTGTTTAATAATTGAAATCTACAGAAAAATAATTTAAAACGTGAAAAAAAAGGAACACTTAAAGTCCATTTTGGATGCTTTCTTCACATAAGACAGAAAAAAAATACTTATGAAAAGCCAAATGTATTATTGCCTTCTTTATAATTGTTTTGAACAAACAAGAGCATTGACCGCTTGGCCTGCATCACAAAAACTGTACATTCTGGCATTACAGAGTTCAGAGTTTAAGCATTAGTTTTCTTTTTTTTTTGCTTTTGCAGCTACTTGCTTATCTTCCGGACACGCTTTCCCATGCCCACCTTGACCTCTCTGCTAATCCATTATAAGACACATTGAAACCAAACAAGGACATCACATATTCGTTCCTGTTGATTGTCAGGGGGCAGAAAGCGCATCAGGAAACCGCAATTGGCGTCACATCTGAGTCCAGCACTGAATAAAGAGGGACCATACGAAGACAAGCTCCAAACTGCTCTGAATTCTTGACCTGAGGAGCAGGAAATAGTACCGCATAACATTAACTTTGTCATTGTTGTGTGTGTTTGCTGGAGCATCCTTTGCTTCTGCTCGGCCGTTGACATTCACCTTGGCCTCGTTTCAAATATTTCCCAACAGCCCAAGTGGTTCAGAAGGACAATGTGGCCCACGATTTATTTGACGTGTTTTAGTATAATAATATTTAGCTTAGTGGTCAGAGTAATTCTTGTAAAATGGTTTCATGGCTTGTGGACTGTAATGTCAATTTGAGGGTTTTCAAAGAAATCAGACCATTAATTATGAATCAATCATAACAATACAATGGGACTGCCTTTCTAAAATATATAAGTGGATATTTATTTTTTATTTATATAAAAAAAAAAAAGTTAAATTGATAATAAATATGTGTAAAATATGTTAAATATTTACTTTGCGTTGATTATTATTCTATGCTAGTGTTTTATATTTGACATTTTTATGAATATTAAAGAAATCATTAAATACATTATTTAAATTTGTTGGTCTTTATTCTGGCATACAGTCAAAAAATTACGCTTGCTCTTTGTTCAAACTGCTTGTATAAAATGAGCTGAAACAACACAATTCTTTGTGTTTTTTGTGGGGACAACTTAATTGTTTTATGTTCAATCCACTTAAATTTGTAAAAACTAATAAGTTAACTTAATTCCTTCATGTTGTCCCAACACAAATCGATTGTGTGGAACCCTGCATTTTTTACAGTGTAGCTGTTCATTTGTTTGTTTTTATAACCAATGTTAAATTAGTATAATGTTTTTATATTTATATTTTTTGAATTAATTTTCCTTCAGCTTAGTCCCTTATTTATCAGGGATCACCACAGTGGAATGAACCACCAACTTCCAGCATGTTTCAAAGCTTGCTGCACAGCTTTTTTGAGTTGACTCAACTTTTAACTCAAGTACTGCACTATTAAACTAAAAACTACACTAGTCAACTTGACTTACAATTTTAAGTTGAGTCAACTTTTTTTTTTTTTTCCACTGTGAACAGTGTCAAAATATTTACTTTCTACTGCTTATTGCTATTCTTCTTCATCTATGATTTATAATTTTTTTATTTCTATATTATGATATGTTGTCAGTGGTTTAAATATTTTGTAATATATTGTGTTATATAAATAATTAAATGACTGTATCACAATTAAATAATTTCTAATATTCATAATATTTAAAAATATATATATAACAAATGACATTTTATTTACATTTCAGCTCAAATTTCTGTTTTACGGCTGCTTGTGACTATACTGTAAATACAGTAAAACACACCATTCTTGCTATATCACATCCCTGTTTGTCAGCACTATTATGTAAGCTCTGGCTGGCACCTCAGTGAAGGGTCAGCTGGGACGGTCCAATCATGGCCCGCCTGCATCCTGCAACACTGCTCCATCCAGACCACAGGAAAAGCCCTCTGGATCTCTATGTCATACCACTAAAACAGCATCCAGCAATCGGACACAGCCTCCCTGACACCTTCATGCCAGCAGAGGAACTGTGGGTCATCCTTTATAGCGCCAGTTTTAGCTGGTAGCACATCCTGACCCGTACCGCCAGCTCGGGCATCAGCAGACAGGCAATGGACTGGATGAACGTCACAAGTGTAACCTTTTACATTGAGCGGGTCAGGTCGAAGCTAATTTTGTGTAGTTTTGTGGAAGATGTCACTCAGCATGCGAGGAAGGATTGATTATGGAGCGACTTGTGTTTCTCAAGGTTTTATGGTTATCATTACGTGTCGCCTGTCGAGTTGAGTAAATCTATGACTTTATTTGTGTACTATATTGTGTGTACACAAAAAATGCTCACAATAATCAACCAAATTAGCTCTGTTCTGATAGGGCCATGTATATGAAGTGGAAAGAATATGCTTAGTATTATGATACTAAAATAAAGGTCCTCTCAAACTGTTTGACTCCAAGACACCTTTATTCAAGTCAACATTTTAACAGCTGTCATATTTCAGCTGATATGTACCTTATACCATATAACAGGATTTCTGTAATAATAAAAATAAATAAAAATGTTTTACATTGTTTTGCATTTTAATTCAACCTGTACATTATGTTATTATATAACTTTTTTGTAAATAATAATTGTAAAACTTATTGAGCCTTTCTGGAAGTTTGCACAGGCCCCCTCGTGGACTTGTGCCCCCTGGTTGAGAACCAATAGTCCAATAATATATTCACTTGTGAATTGTGACAACGCTACTTAAATAAGGGTGATGCGCTCAACAATGAAAAACAAACAAATGCTTTAAACACATAATAGAAAATATCCAAGAGAATATAAATCATGGTAAATTAAACAACAATTCATGTGTCACTCAAATAAAATCACCGTTCTGTAGTTGTTCATTTTTAACTTCGCACAATCTCTGGAAAGTGTGATTTTACATTTTTAGTATTTGTTTTCAGTACCATTGTTAGACATTATGTTAACTTCATGTAAACTGACTCTAATTATAGTAGTAGCAGACTGTTGAGTAAGGTTAGAATTAGTAGACCTTTTGTCACGATCCTCCACTTCGTCTCCGTTCCCCTAGAAGTCCTCGTGTATCTCCCTTGGGTTTTGCTCTTCTTTGTGTGTCCTAGTTTGCTTAATTTCTATCACCTGAGATTTGTCCCAGCCTGTGTAATGTATTTAAGTTGTTACTTTTTCTTTGTTCCTCACTCAGTTTTTGAGTCGGTTCCCTCCATACCTGCCCTCTCTTGAGTACTTGAGCTGCGTCTAGTAAGACTACTTTGTTATTTCTTTTACTATCGGTCTTCTTGTTTGAGTGTTCTCTCCCCTCGAGGAGTTTTGTTTTGTTTGCTTATCATTCAGTTGAAACATTTTTGTATTCCTCGTTCTGAGAAGAATTTTTGTTATCTGTTTTTGCTACCTCAATCGTAGAGAAGAATCTAAGTTGATTTTATTTATTTATTTATTTATTTTCTGTCAGTGGCGGGGTTTGAACCCGGGTCTCTGGTGTGGTGGCTGGCGAGAGAGCCGCTGAGGCGGTAGTGTTGGACCCAAGCGAAACACTCAAGAGAAGATCCAGAAAACAAAGTTTTATTTAAAAAAAAATTCTTCTCTACAATTGAGGTAGCAAAAACAGATAACAAAAATTCTTCTCAGAACGAGGAATACAAAAATGTTTCAACTGAATGATAAACAAAACTCTTCGACGGGAGAGAACACTCAAACAAGAAGACCGATAGTAAAAGAAATAACAAAGTCTTACTAGACGCAGCTCAAGTACTTAAGAGAGCGCAGGTATTGAGGGAACCGACTCAAAAACCGAGTGAGGAACAAAGAAAAAGTAACAACTTAAATGCACAGGCTGGGACAAATCTCAGGTGATAGAAATTAAGCAAACTAGGACACACAAAGAAGAGCAAAACCCAAGGGAGATACATGAGTATGGGGTTCCATTTGTGCCAAAATTCCCTTGCCTGCTTTCTGCTTTGTACTTCACATTTGTCTTCGTCTAATCTCATTGCCTGCATGTTCAGGAAAATCAGCATTGTTAACGTACATGTTGTCTATCGATGTCATCTTAATCATTCGTCCTGTCGGTTTTTCTCTGTTTTGTACTGTCATATTCTATGGGGTATTCTGTCATCTGATCTGTTGTCCTTGTTGTCTATTCATCTTTACTGTCATCCTTACCGTTGTATGTGCTGTCGTCCTTATGGTCGTCTGTTCTGTCATCCTAACCGTCATCTATGCTGTCGTTTATTCTGTCATCCTTACCCTCGTCTTTGCTGACTTTTGTTCTGTCGTCCTTATTGTCGTCTATGCTGTCGTTTATACTGTCGTCTATGCTGTCGTTTATACGGTCATCCTTACAGTGGTCTATGCTGTAGTTTATCCTGTCATTCTTATGGTCGTTTATACTGTCATCCTTTCTGTCGTCTATGCTGTCATTCTATGGAGCTAATAATATGCCAAAATGATCTGAATTTGAATTGTGTTAATTTGAATTATTGACAGTAATTTAATTGATCTGAATTTTTATATGCCGTTAAAATTGTTTTGAATTTGAATTTCTTATTTTGAATTATTATTATTATTTTTTAATCAGTTGAACAGCGTTTGGGACATATTTTTAAAATGATTACAATTTCACAGGTGTGATAATAATTAATTTGGACTTTACATACATAGGCTACTTAAAAATGATATACATACATATTTAAATCCAGGGACAGTTTACAAATGTACTTTTTAAAAGTCTTTATTAGCGTATATGCCTTGTTCACGTTTGACAATTTACATGACGATAGCAATTGTGCAGCGAGATAATGGATCATATACTTCGGATAACAGAACAAGTCAACAAAAGGATGACTGGATTAGATGTCAATAAAGACGACAGCATAGACGATGGTTAGAATGACAGCATGGACGACAGTAAGGATGACAGTATAGATGACAAAATATACTACAGCATAGACGACGGTAAGAATGACAGAATAAATGACAGCACAGACGACAGTAAGGATGACAGTATGAACGACAGCATAGACGACAATAAGGACGACAGAACAAACGTCAGCAAAGACGAGGGTAAGGATGACAGAATAAATGACAGCATAGATGACAGTTAGGATGACAGAACAGACAACCATAAGGACGACAGCATATACAATGGTAAGAATGACAGTAAAGATGAATAGACAACAAGGACAACAGATCAGATGACAGAATACCCCAGTACAAAACAGAATACCCCAGTACAAAACAGAGAAAAACCGACAGAACGACAGATTAAGACGACATCAACAGACAACATGTACGTCAACAATGCTGATTTTCCTGAACATGCAGGCAATGAGATTAGACAAAGACAAATGTGAAGTACAAAGCAGAAAGCAGGCAAGGGAATTTTGGCACAAATGGAACCCCATATTAGTAGACTGTTAGATTGGGTTGGGTGACTTTGGTTAGGTTAGTAGTCTAGGTTCACATTCTCTTGTAAAGTTATGTATAATCACCTGAATGTCTGATGGCTTTTAATATTAACCTTATGGTATAAGGTCAATATTAAAAGACTACTTGGTTAATGTTAGTGTTTAGTAGTCATGATTAGGGTTAAAGTTAGGAGTAGTTAGAGTTTGGTTTGAGTTAGCAGAGTAAATTGGCATTTTCTTGTAAAGTTACTTATAGTCTGTAGAATGTCTGATTAGATTTTAAAACTTAGCGAAAGTACTTGTATAGTCTGGTTTAGGTGATGTGTATAGTTTAAAGGTATGTATAATATATGCATAGTTAGTAGTTATTATAATTAGACTTTCGCCCCGGTGTGTCAGTTATTCATTCATTCATTTTCTTTTCGGCTTAGTCCCTTTATTAATCTGGGGTCGCCACAGCGGAATGAACCGCCAACTTATCCAGCATATGTTTTACGCAGCGGATGCCCTTCCAGCTGCAACTCATCACTGGGAAACATTCATACACACTCATTCACACACATACACTACGGACAATTTAGCTTACCCAATTCATCGATACCGCATGTCTTTGGACTTGTGGGGGAAACCGGAGCACCTGGAGGAAACCCACGCAAACACGGGGAGAACATGCAAACTCCACACAGAAATGCCAACTGACCCAGCCAGGGCTCGAACCAGCGACCTTCTTGCTGTGAGGCGATTGTGCTACCCACTGCGCCACCGCGTCGCCCTGTGTCAGTTATGTATAGGTTAAAAATAGCTCTTACGTCCAGTGTTGTGTTTATATTTATGATTATGTTTATTTATGTAGCACCTTGGTCCTGTGAGACACGGCATTTTGTTCCACTGTATGTCCACACATGTAGCGGAATGACAATAAAGCTCAACTTGACTTGACTTTTGAAAACTGGTTAGGGTTAGGTTTAGCAGGGTTAGATGACTGTTAGGTTAGGTTTAGTTAGATTTGGGTTTTGGTTGAGTAGAATAAGTTATTTGCATGACTTATACGTTATGTATATTTATTACAATGTCCATTCATCTTAGGTTTAATGCAAGGTTAGTATTATGATGCAGTTATGTTATGTTGTAAGTACCAAACTTTTGTGATGACAGTGCATAACATTCTATTTTGAGCTGTTCACATCCTTGGATGCTGAATTGTACATTTTTATGACAATGCTATCAATGTCTAAATGTAGAATGCCTTAATGTGTCAGTGGCAGTCAAGTGGAACAAGTCGCAGACCCCAGAACAATCCCAGTGTACAAATCAGAAATACGAAATCTACAAGGAGGTGAATGCTTCCTCAAGTTAGAATCATGAATATTACAAGTATGGTAATAATGACATGGCATCATCAAATCTTCTATAGATTGGTAGGGTAGATAGGTGTTAGCAAGAATTTAACACTTAAAGTACTTGTAAACAATGTCTTTTTAAGGACAATGAAATTTATATATTATATTAAGCAGACAGTCTACTTAAACTCTATGACTTCTAGTTGACAGGTGTTGCAAACCTATAGTCAACAGAATGTCTAGGGCATCAATAACTGACACATTTGAATAAATAGTTATGATAGTTTATGGAAAAGGAATTTACAAAAAAATACATATTTACATTTTAAGATTGAAACATCTTTCCAGTTTTAATTAAAAGTGTTTATGCAAGTGTATAAATAGTGGGCAGGCAGAAATGAGCATGGAGGTCATGTATATCCTTGACCAATACAGCATCCCCTCAGCTCATCAAGACATTAGAATAACCTTCTTTGGCCGTAATAAATAACAGAAGAACAGCTGAAAGTAAAACTCATGACATTTAAACCACCACTACTGAAGCACTTAACTGTCCTCCGCTTGTCACAACAGGCTTTTTAACCAGTCAAATATCTGAAAGAACTGTCAAAGCAAAAAAACATTCCCCTTACCTTGTTTGGCAGCGAAGCGATGGTAAATCCCTAAAAGTCTCAGAGCAGGGACATCCCAGTGTCCCAGCGGCTTTGTATCTGTGTGTTGTATTTGTGTGTTGGTTTGTCAGGCAGTAAGTGTCCGACTCAGAGAGTAACTGACCATACATGTGCTGTCGTCCAACTGAATGCGCGTCTGAAGCCCGGGACTAGCTGTGGTCACTTCCTGAGTTGTTTTGGAGCGCATAAGACGATGCTTTTTCCTCAGGAAGCCGGCCATCCCCTTTCCTTTCCACCAGCTCTGAGCTTCCCCCACCAGCGCTTGGGCCTCTGGGATCATTGGCAGTGGCACAATGAATCCTCTAATTACTCACAGAGGCGTGGATGAGATGCAGTGTTTTTCTGTTTATATCTTATTGACTGGCATGGACTGAATGTCATGCATTAAAGGAATTGACAACAAAACTGGTCTCATTGCATCCACTTGTTGGAGAAAGTGTTAACAGCAGTATGAACCAGAAGAAGTTAAGAAGACGTTTTGTCATCATGCATAGTTTACTGTGTAAGTTTACTCACCCTCAGGTAAGGCAGATGTGATGTCTTGCTCGAGTTGAACATTGATGAAGAATTTGTTTTAGCTAAAGCCATGGCCCTCTGTGAATTATAAAGTGCAAGTCAATGGCCAATAGCATTGATGGTCATATGCAGACAAAACAAAATTAATACCAGTGGTTATAATCTTAAAGGGTTAGTTCACCAAAAAATTGCCTTTGAATACAAATTAAAATATATTTTTGGTGAAATCCTAGAGCTCCTCACCCTACATAGACAGCAATGGTCACTAGACGTTCAAAGGCCAGAAAAGGAATCAAAACCATTGTCAAAATATGAGACTTCAGTGGTTCAACGGAAATCACACGAAGCTCTAAGAACACTTTTATGCACCAAACAAAACTGTAAATATGACTTTGTTCGCCTCTGTCTTCTGTATCAGATCAGGGTACATGTTTACTATCGGCAAGATGATTGCATGTTGCACTGCTGACTTTAATGGCAACACTTCCTACTGCTCTTAGTAAACACGCACCCTTACCTGATGCAGAAGAGAAGATATAGGTGAACAAAGTCATATTTACAGTTTTGGGGTTTTTTAACCACACAAAAGTGGTCTTGGAGCTTCATTCGAACTTCTCAGGACCATTGCTGTCTAGGATGAGGAGCTCTCTATATCTGTCATCTAAAATATCTTAATTTGTGTTCCGAAGATGAGGGAAGGTCTCTGGGAATTAGAATGACATGAGAGTGAGTAATTAATGACAGAATTGTCGTGTTTGGGTGAACTAACCCTTCAATTTGTTTGCAGCATTGATGGAAAATTACAACCAAAAGCCACATAATATTGCATCATATCAGTTGTTGTTGTAAAAATAGCAATAAGCAGCAATAAACTCAATTCTTTTGTCAATTTTCTACTAGCTCTACATATTTTAGTAATACATATTTTTGTTGTATTAAGCTATACAAGTCTTAAAGTGAACACCCAAAACTGAAAATTCTGCCATCATTTACTAACACTTTACTTGTTGCAAACCTGCTTGACTTTCTTTCTTCTGTTAAATACAGAAGAAGCTATTTTGAAAAAAGTTGAAAACCTGTAATTATTGACTTTTTGTGTTTGTTTTTCCTATTATGGAAGTCAATTGTTACAGGTTTTCAGCTTTCTTCAAAATATCATTCATTCATTCATTTTCCTTCGGCTTAGTCCCTTTATTAATCAGGGGTCGCCACAGCAGAATGAACCGCCAACTTATCCAGCATATGTTTTACACAGCGGATGCCCTTCCAGCTGCAATCCATTACTGGGAAACATCCATACACACTCATTCACACACATATACAGCCAATTTAGTTTATTCAATTCATCTATACCGCGTGTCTTTGGACTGTAGGGAAACCGGAGCACCTGGAGGAAACCCACGCAAACACGGGGAAGACATGCAAACCCCACACAGAAATGCCCACTAACCCAGCCGGGACTCGAACCAGCGACCTTTATGCTGTGAGGCAACAGTGCTAACCACTGAGCCACTGTGTCAGGTGAACTATTCCTTTTTTTAATTATTAGAATATGCAAGGGGTACATACAACTACAACTATTCCTTTAAGGGGTTATTTTGGAAGTTTAGAATGGACCATCAGGGGCCTCCTCACAAAGTTTTGCTCGGGTCCCCAGAGGTTGTACAGTTGGTTTACTTCATAAGACCCCAGGGTAAGTAAATTAGCTGTATATTTTAATTTTGGGGTGAGCTAGTATATGTAACAGGTGCGACATGTTTTACAATGTATTATTGACGTTAGAGTCGCAATTATTCGTGTTTATGACTTTCGGTCAGCGCTGGTGTTTGGCGTGAGGGAAGTGAGTTCTCTGTCCGGAGCCTTCTGTCTTTTGTCTCGGCCGTGTTTGTTGATGCTAGCCCTCCTCTCAGGCCTACAACACATCTGAAGGTGTTTTCCCAACTGTGGGTTGAAATAAGCAGGGCAGATTTGCCGGGGTTGCTGTGCCCGGGTCAACGAGTGCACCTGCGCGGCTCGGCGAGGGGTAGTTTGTTTGTTTTCTTACAGCGAGACTCGGCATTGTATTGGACCCACGGATCCATAGAGGCTTTGATCACCACTGTGTGAGTGCTAATGAGTGCTATTTGTGTTGTTTACATCATGGGAACAAGTATGACATCGCTGTTTGAAATAATTCGACCAACTGATTCTGTTGTGTTTTTGTTATTATTATGATTATTTGTAGTAATAGGCTAATTGTCATATAGTCTATTAATACATATACTCATATACATATATATGAGTAATTATTATAAAATATTTTTTTTCTTTTTCCGTTTTGATAGGCTATATTTCCCTTTTCTACCGATATGCTCATTCTATCTCAACTGTGTTGATTCATTCATTTTGTAGGCTACTTTCATTTACAAAATATATCAACTTTGTACAGTTTAAACTTGTGAATCATGTTTTTCCATTTTTCAACAAACAACTTTGATGCTTGAGTGGTTGACTAGTTGTTTTTGAAAGATGAATACTGAAAATATCTTCTAGCTATTCGTATCTGTTAACTCAAATTGTTTGTATGTCAGATAAAGCACATTCATGTTATGTAATAACATACACAATAGCTTGTGTAACCAAAATAGCTCAAAATAGATTTATGATATGCACAAATGTGTTGCTGCCCTCTGCTGTTTAAAAAAAATTGTTACAGCTTAAACTTTTTACATGAATACTTTTTTCATGATTTATCACTGATTTCCCCATGTTTAAATTAATTAATTTATTAATTTATTTATTTATTTTCACCAACTTATCCAGCATATGTTTTACGCAGCAGATGCCCTTCCAGCTGCAACCCATCACTGGGAAAATTTAATTAATTGATACTTAAATATTATTATCATACATCCATTTTGTAAATGCATTTTTTAAAATGATATTATGTGTGTAAAATTAAGGTAGAGAAATGTTAGGCATTTAAAAAGCTGCTTGCATTTATGGGTTATTAAGCATAATATTATTATTACTAACAAGAATGAACTGAAGACATTCAGAAGATGTATTATTTTTTTATTTCACAAAGATATAACAGGCTATTTACAGCATTATTACTGTGTTCGTTTGCTTGAGTGGTTTTGTTTTATTAAAAACTTTAGTGATACAAAAACATTAATTATTACTTTTTGCTTAATTATTAAATCGTTTTGTCCAATGGTTAAAAATTTGTTGTGCACTGGAACTCGGATTTCAAAAACCTTTAACTGCAAGCAAATTGAACTGAAGACAGTAAATAAAAACATAGCGGTGCATTATACGAACTAAAAATACAGATCTGAAGAAGAAAAAACTCAATTCCTTCCAAGTGTCATTTTCTTCAAACAAGCAGTAAATTTGATCAGCTTGAGTATAATATAGCAGCAAACATAATAACAATACCTCATGGTTTTGTCAGAAAGTCTTTCATATCTACTGGGCAAAAGCTCGAGCCGTCAGCTTTAATGAATCATGTTAAATTTAGCTAAGCTTTTTCTGGAAAATAATTTAACCCTACAAAATCTAACCACAGATATAAACATCACGACAGTAAACTATTTAACTCAAAATCCCAAAAGAATCTCGCCATAAAACTCTTTGGTCCATTTGTGGAAAACATGTGGGTTCAGTATAACATACAAACATAATGACAAAGAAAATCCTTCATGTGTCAATATTTAATAAGGATATTATGCATTATAAAAATTGCTTCATCATGTGACCTTAAAATTGACTAAACTCATTGTTTTTTTATTAAAGTCAAATGAGATATATAACTCAAATAAATAACTGATTTAATATTATTCAATAAACCTGAATGATATTACATTTGATTGGGTTGTACAAGTATAAATAATTCCCTAAAAGAACAAATACACCTGTTCACTGAGAGAAAAGTACACCTGTTTTCACAACCAAGTATCAATCATATTAAAAAATTCTAAATTAAGTTGACAAATTGTCTTAGGTCCATGCAGTGGTCAGTAACTCAGTGTTTTACTCTAATCTTCAAGCAAGGTTTTTACATAAATAATTTATAGGGTTTTTGTCGATCTGTTCATTTACAAAACCGAAGACAACAATATGTGCTGCTGATGCCTTGACAGTGAGCTGTGAACGAGTGCTCAGTGTATCTCGCTGTCAGAAGAGCCCTGGCGCTCCGGGAAGATGTGAAGCTGAGGATGTTCGATCCCATTGTTGTGGAGGTCTTCTTGTTTCTGCAAACCATGAAGTTTATTTACCAGCTCTGTGATGAAAACCTGAGGAAGACGAAGAGGAAAATATGTGTTAACTATAGGAAAATAACGTCAACAAATCCTGGTATTGACTTGTTAATAGAAATGTCTCCAACTTTGTCAACATGGGGCAGCAGAGGACAATGATATTGATTGGTCAGCACGATAGGTTAGCGCCGTCTTGTTAGCCCCTGCTGGTAGTTGTTGTCACTACATCATCTGCTTTAAAATCATCAGTGCCATTTCTAAACTCTTTTTAAAAATGTTTTTAAAATGTTTATTATCCAATAACACCAACATGTTTTGATAAAGTGTTTTTTGTCCATTCATCAATACTGACAGTTACTGTTTACAGGAGTGTGACAGAGAGTGACTCTTACACTAACTGCTAACATGGTGGTACACCTTGCTAGTTCCAGGTTGAATCTCATTTTGCCTTCAGAACTGCTTTAAAGTGTTAATTCAGCCAAAAATTAAAATTCTATTATTAATTACTCAACCTTGTGTCGTTCCAATGCCCTCAGACCTTCATTCATCATCGGAACACATATTAAAATTTTACATCTCTCTGGTCCTCCATTGGCAGCAATAGACCAGAGACATTCAAAATTAAGTTCTAGACTTTGTTAAACATCTCTGGAACATTGCTTTCAGCGAGCTCTCGGATTTCATCTAAAATATCTTAATTAGTGATCTGAAGATGAATTAAGGTCTCAGGGGATTGGGATGAGATGAGGGTGAGCAACTAATAACAGAATTGAAATTCTTTGTGTCATAGACTCAGCAAAGAGAGATTTTAGTCTGTAAATGAGATGATATAGCAACATCACAAACAGTTGCGGCAGTTTTGGATGCGCATTTGTGATGTGGATCTCCCATTGCGGCACATCGAAAGGTGCTCTGATGGATGTGACTGGAGGGCATTTGAATAATGTTGAATCTAATGTCATGTTCATAAAATTTTGTGATGACCTTTGTGTCATGACATGGTGTGTTATCATGCTGGAGGTAGACATCACAAGAAGATTAGACTGTGGTCATGAAGGGCTAGACATAGGTCAGCAACAATATTCAGGTATACTTTGGTGTTGAAATGATGAAATAGGGAGCTCAAAGAAAATATCCCTCACTCTATTACACCACCAGCAACAATTAACCATTGATACAAGTTTGGAATAGATCATGTATGTTGTTTCTCCTCTGATCTCTAACATCAATAAGGCACTTTCACCCACAGATCTGCCAATTTTCTCTTTTCCAAACCATTGTCTGTAAACCCTAGAAATGATTGTGCATGAAAATCCCAGATCAGTACAAAGTCACTTTAATCATCTTTCTTCCCCATTCTGATGCTCAGATTAAACTTTAGCAGTTCATTTAGCTATGAGTTGCTTTAATGTGATTAGTTGATTTATATTTGTGTGTTAAAGTGATATTTCAGCCAAAAACGAAATTTTCCTTACAATTTACTCACATTCATGTTTATTATTTCACTCATTTATGAATTTCTTTCTTCTGTTGAAAACAAAGGAAGATATTCTGAAGAATGTTGGAAACCAGCAGTCATTGACAGCCATAATAGGAACAAAAAACAAAACAAATACTATTGTAGTCAATGGTTGCTGCTTTCCAACATTCTTCAAAATATCTTCCTTCAATTTCAACAGAAGAAAGAAACGCAAACAGGTTGAAAGTATTACTTTTACAGGTAGGAGTACCTGCAAAATAATAAAGTGGCTGGCGAGTGTACATATACCATAAACTCTATATGGAGTTATTTTGACATTAAAACTAATGTGCGTGCAGAAAAGGATTTGACAATGGGAGGTCATGTTTATTTCCCACTGTGTGATGATAACATACAGCAGAACCGGGGAAGAGGCTGAGATAGACTTACTTCTGTGTTGTTACTGCAGGCATGAAGGATGTCCTGTAACGAATATAAATCAGGGATTAAAAATTAGTCTAGCACCAAACAGATGTTGCGATAGTGTTGTCTTTTCCATTGTTACATCTAAATGAAATGGCTTATTGAAAATACAATGTAGAGCGGGATTTGATTTTGTCCATCTGGAATTGATTGGATGGTTACGGTTTGTTATTGGTGGATTTCATGTGATTGACAGGTTGTTACTCTCTCTCATGCCAGTAAAAAAAATCACATTGCGGGAGTTACATTTTGATTAAAGAAGGTGCATGTTTTAAAGAAAAATTATATGCATCACAAATAAGTAATTTATAGTAAATACTGCAATATTCCATTTACAAATAATTGCAAGGTGTTTTTAATTTAAAAAAAGTAATGCAGATTCCTTTCCTGCTGAAACTGAATTTCTATGGTTTTCCATAATGGTTTATGATGCTTTGATTCTGCTTTTGCTGCTGGTATGAGATGGATCTTGCAGGTTAACTGATTAGTTTGCCAAACATGATCATTTTGTCCCCAAACCTTCTGGCTTTCTATCACAAAATGGGAATCATTTCTGTGTGAACTGTTCCATAAAGCTGATTTAACAAGGTATTTCAGACAACAGATACCTTAAGTTTCTGTGTCCTTTCTTCATCACTCTGTAGATCTAGCAGCTCATCAATGTTCACTTCCTCTGGCATCTCCTCTTCCTGTGAGAAGAGAAACAGAATCACTGTTGAAAACCATCAGAATTTTTGACTTGAAGGTTAGGTCACACAGAAAGATCTGCTGCAATGAGATATGTTTTCACTGTGACAAGAAG
Source organism: Danio jaintianensis (assembly GCA_903798115.1). Lineage (NCBI taxonomy): Eukaryota > Metazoa > Chordata > Actinopteri > Cypriniformes > Danionidae > Danio > Danio jaintianensis. The sequence goes on along the minus strand of CAIGQV010019070.1, from coordinate 20,106,942 downwards.
AAAGCGTTCTGTCCTTTTTATATTTGCATCTTGTAACGTTGTGTTTGTTTTTTGGGGTTTTTTAGATTTCTTTGGTTTGTGGTGTGTTTATATTATAGTTGAACTGCAACAGATTTCTTTTGAAAGTGGACTAAAACTAGATATTTGGTGCGCACATAATATTTTTCACACTTGATCTGAACTAAGGGAAGAATCGCACACCCTAGTTTATGCTAATCAAACCAAACCTGCCAAGTGGGAACCTTTTCCATGTGGTTTTCATATGATAATACAGTTAAGTTACGTTTTATTTCTTTTTTTGGTTCTGTTTAGTTCTCCACCCATGGCTGTGGGAACTGCTGAGAGTGCAGCAGCACCCCCTGGTGCCAACCACTAGGTAATTTAAGATTTTATTTTTTTAACGTTTTAAATTTTTTCAAACTTTACGAACTTTAATTTAATGAACTTTTTTCATAAAATTACTCAAAACATTATATAGTATGTTGTCAGATGTGGTTTGTGACTTAAGAGAAATATTGGGTTGCAAAGAAGTGACTTGGGTTTCATTCAAGTTACAGTGGTTTACAAGAATTTGTTCTTGCACAATAAACAGAAATAAACTTGGTCAAAAACTGTGTTGCTTCACCCTGCTTTCTAACTTAAATGTTTCAAATGATGGCTCTTACAGCAAGTTGCACTCTAAGTTTGTCAAAATCCAAGTTTGTGGAAATGACAATACTGACCTTTGTTTTAACTCTAACTTTGTGCCTAGAGTTTCTCAAGTCTTCAGTTTATCCCTGTGTTTTCATTTAATGCATTTACGTTTGCTGAAAGAACAGCAAACACTAATGAATGAATGGCACAAATCACTCTAGTCAACAAAATATATAGCATTATATATAACAGATATTATATATTATATATAAAATTTATTCAAAGCCTGAAGGAATAAATTATGTGAACAGAATTTACAATTTGATTTATCCAAAATTGTAATTAGTCAGAAACATTTATGAAAGAAACATGCACATTCGCATACATTGTCATTTGACTGGCTACCACATTAATCAATGAATCATTTGCCAAGCTATCTATAAATATACTAAATGAGCACTGTGATGACATCAGATGGTGGCACAGCATCCACACAGACAGTCAGTAGGTCTTGTAGAGTTAAAAATCAAGGTATAGTTTTCCGCTTCACCAGCAGCTGTCAGTCAGGATTAATGGTCACACTTTACAATGAGGTTTCATTAGTTCATGTTAATTATTTATTGTTTTTTTACTAACATGAACTAAGAATGAACAATACTTTTTTAGCATTCAGCATTTATTAATCATAATTCAACAATTACTAATGCATTCTCAAAATCCAAAGTTGTGCTTGTTAACATTAGTGAACACACTGTGAGTTAACAAGAGCTAACAATCAACATTAGAAAGATGAATAGATACTGTAATAAATGTATTGTTCATTGTTTGTTCATGTTGGTAAATATAATAACTAATGGAAACTTTTATTGTGAAGTGTTACCGCATTAATCTTCTCAGAGTGAATAAACAAGTCAAATACACAAATTCAGATATATCAAAAACAACACTATGGAGTGTTTGCTCTATATTTTATGCATTTTGGCAAACGACAAAAGCATTTTAGAGACCTGAAAATGCACATTTTGTCTTTTTAAAAGAAAGTGTTAACTACAAAAATTAAATTTTATAAAAATGCTGATCATGCACATGATACATGTTTAAGTCAAGTCAAGTTTATTTACATAGCACTTTTCACAATGTAGATTGTGTCAAAGCAGCTTAACATAGTTCTAGTAAAGTCCAGATTTCAGAGTTGCAGTTCAGTTTAGTTTAGTTCAGTGTGGTTTAAATTTCACTGCTGAAAGTTCAAACACCGCAGAGGAAATCCACCGAAGCACAGCCCCACAAGTCCCGATCCTGGACGTCCATCGTGGAGAAGCTGCAGGTGTGAGTAGGGCACCGGCAGGCGGTCAGGTTGGCCCGCAGGATCAATGTGGGGACTCGTTTATCACGGTGGTCATTCAGGAATCAGTCTCATGCACTCCATTTCTCCATGACGACCACAGTATCAGCTCGGGATACGACCTGGTCCAGGATTATGGATACCCTGGGATCATCTCTTCACAGGTCTTGGATCGCATCAATGGCGCTGCATAGTCTCTAGGGACCTCAGAATGAGTATACCCAGGTGGAAATAGAGAATAAAGAAAATAATTAGCGTAGCTGCTGTTCATAGTGTATTTAAACGAGATGCAAAAATGGAGTGTTATAGATGAAAATAGCAGTTAAATAAACAAACATAGAAACAAACACATAAAGCATATGAGAGTTTCTAACACAATGTCTGGTGTATTTGAGAATACACCAGACACTATAACATGCGGTATAGGTGAATTGGATAAACTAAATTGGCTGTAGTGTGTAAGTTGGAGAGGGTGTGGGTGTATTCTGGTGTACTTGTTTAGTCTACAAGTATGAGCCAGTACAACCAAAATAACAATTCTCAACTACAAGACAGTCTTTTTTTTTTATTTTTTAAAGCAGCATCACCAACTGGCCTAGCATGCATGACAAAAATGTTTAGTTGTTTTTGTGGATCAGTGTGAGACATTTTGACATTATTGTACATCAAATTCAAAGGGAAACCCTCAGTCTCATTATCTTTGCTCTGGGGCATATAATTCATACATAATTAATGGGTTAATTTACACCTTGCCTTAATGGGACAGTTCACCCAAAAATGATCATTCTGTCACCATTTACCCATCCTCCACTAGTTCAAAACCTATTTGATTTTCTTTTTTCTGTCGAACACAAAGAAAAATATTTTGAAGAATGTTGTAAAAACAGGAATTGACTTCCATGGTATTTTTTAAAACATGCGGTATAGGTGAATTGGATAAACTAAATTGGCTGTAGTGTGTAAGTTGGAGAGTGTGTGGGTGTTTCCCAGCACTTAGGGTTGTATTCTTAGTGCTGGGTTGTGGCTGGAAGGGCATCCTCCTGTAAAACATATGTTAGAGTAATTGAGTCATGGCGACCCCTGTTAAAACAGAGAATAAGCTGAAAGAAAGTGAGTATTTGTGTCTTTTTGCTCCTACTATAGATTTCAACGGCTGCTTTTTTTCCAACATTCTTCAGAATATCTTGCTTTTTGTAATCAGAAAAAAAATCATAAATTTTAGAACCCTGCACTCAAGGGAGAGTAAATGGTGAGGATATTTTATTCATTTATTTTTTTATTATCCTTTTAAAAATCTAAACCACATTACAAAAGCAATTCTGTTTTCAAATGGTGTATACCTGAAATAATACAGTCTATTATTTATGGTGTACACCTCTTTGTTTTGAGAAAGGATTTTAATCTGCACTGTGGTTTGGTGCCTTCGGAAATTTGTCAAGGGCCATTTCCAGATCATTCCAGTAAATCATTTACTAAAGCCAAACCCGCTCGAAACCTGCCACCCACCAGCCAGGCAAAATTTAAATATTACAGCATATGTTCCTCTAATATACACCTGTACCTTGATTAAGATGATCGATTGATGGCCTCTGTTTCAACTTTACTGAAAATCATTTTCTGGATATTTATGAGAGGATATTTAACGCTAGGGGAACACCTCTTTTATACGCGTCTTGAAGCACATGTGAAATCAATCTAATGTAATTTAGCGGAGCAAATCCTGCGCATCGATGGATTTGCTCTTCAGTGTTTGGACTCTCAGCAGTGAAAATTAAACCACACTTAACTGAACTGAACTTAAACTCTAAAAACTGAACGGACACCATTCCAATTCACTATAATCTTCTATGTGAAGCTGCTTTGACACAATCTACATTGTAAAAGCGCTATAGAAATAAAGATGAATTGAATTGAATTGAACTTCAACACTGCGTCTAACCAGAACGCTAGGGGAATGCAATACCCGCTAGACCAGACTCACTGCTGACTGTGTATGCACACTACACAGTGAGAACAGAGGACCCCGGGGAGGGGTCTAAATCAAGTTGGTAATGACGCACGAATGTATGTGGCGTCAACCATCCTGCCGCCAAACAAATATCAGAAAGGGCAGAGCCCGAAATAGAGGCTTTGGTGGCAGCTACAGCCCTCGTGGAGTGGGCCCTGACAAATCTAGGTGCGGTCCGTCCAATGGCCTGGTAAGTAATTGAAATAGTCTCAACTATCCAATTACTTATGGTCTGCTTGTTTGCAGGGTCCAAAACAGACTAATAACTGATCGCTCTTTCTCCACTGGGAAACTCTGTGGACATATGTGTCCAGAGCCCTAACTGGGCTAGCAAAAAAGCTGTTTTTAGTGTCAGAAATTTATCTGACACCTCCTGTAGTGGCTCAAATGGGGGAACAGAGATACCCTCGAGCACCAATGTTAAGTCCCATGTCGGTACCCTGCTTGTGCTGACAGGCCTTAGCCTTATGGCTCCACGGAGGAAGCGACGAATTAACGGATTCTGTCCTAGTGACTCATCATCTAGGGGAGAACGGTAGGCCACTAAATCTGCCACGTACACTCTGAGAGTGGATGCAGCTAACCCAGCAGACAGGCGGTCTTGGAGAAATTCCACCACTGAGGCTACCTGACAGCTGACTGGGTTCAGCTGGCGTTCTCTGCACCAAGCTGAAAAGAGAGCCCATTTGAGGGCATAAAGCTTCCTCGTGGAGGGAGCCCTGGAGCTTAGTATGGTCTGAGCAACCTCGGTTGACAGTCCATACTCTATGAGGTGGGCCCCCTCAGAGGCCACACCCATAGTTTCCACAGGTCGGGGTGAGGATGAAGTATCATCCCTCCCGCCTGGGGCAGAAGGTCCCTCCTGATCGGGATCTCCCACGGGAGACCCGCCAGCAGGGCTGTGAGGTCTGAAAACCAGATCCTCGTAGGCCAAAACAGAGCTACCAGCAATAACTGGACTCCATCTCGACGGACCCTCTCTGGGCCTCGGCCACGTCTGCACCATGGCATCCAGTCCCAGTGGCGCTGGATGCGAGAGAGAAAACCACAGTATGCAATGCGTGGTCTCTTGCAAAGCAAACAGGTCCACCTGCGCTTGCCCGAATTTCTCCCAAATGGTCTCCACCACCTCTGCGTGAAGTCTCCATTCCCCAGATCTCACCCCCTGCCTCGACAGGAGGTCTGCTCCCATATTCAGATGGCCCGGAACATACATAGCTCTGACAGACAGAATTTTGTTCTGGGCCCACAGCCTGCATAGCAGTCGTGACCTCAGACCCCCCTGATGGTTGATGTAAGCGACCACCAATGTAAAACATGATGGTCCCTTAAATCTGGGAGAAAGTGTTTTAAGGCCAAAAACACAGCCATCATCTCCAAGCAGTTTATGTGCCACGAACGATGATGTTCTCCCCACTGTCCCGCTATGGGAAGGCCCCTCAGTGTCGCTCCCCAGCCCGTAAGAGAAGCATCTGTCATAAGCATGACGCGATGACAGACAGCCCCCAACACTGGGCCCTGAGACAGGAACCAGGGCTTTTTCCACATGCTTAAGGCTCGAAGGCAGTGCCACGAGACCTTTACCTTGCGGAAAGGATTCCCCTTGAGGGAAAACCCCCTGGATTTGAGCCACCACTGTAGGGGTCTCATGTACAGCAGACCGAACGGAATCACGTTGGCTGCTGCTGCCATGAGGCCTAACAGTCTCTGAAACTGTTTTACAGTGATGAACTGGCCTAGTTTGACTCTGTGTATGGCTGACTGAATCGAAGCGATTTGTGGCGGGGACAGACATGCTCGCATCGTCATGGAGTCCCATAGCACATCTAAAAAAGTGATCGTCCTGACTGGAACAAGCGCACTTTTTGTGGTGTTCAGCCGAAACCCCAACCTTCTAATATGAGCGAGAACGACACCTCGATGTCGAACTGCCATATCGTGAGACTGAGCTAGAATTAGCCAATCGTCTATCTAATTTAGGATACGTATCCCTTGCATACGAAGTGGAGCTAACGCTGCTTCGACTATTTTGGTGAAGGTTCGAGATGACAAAGCTAGGCCGAACGGAAGAACTCGATACTGGAATGCTTTGCCCCCGAAAGCGAACCTCAGGTACCTCCTGTGTTGGGGAAGGATAGATATATGGAAGTATGCGTCTTTCAGGTCTATTGTGACAAACCAGTCCTCGGGCTGAATTTGTGACACTACTTGTTTGATAGTTAAAATATTGAACCTGAGGGCCCTGATGGACCGATTTAGACTTCTTAAATCTAATATGGGACGCAGTCCCCCATCCTTTTTCGGAACGATGAAATACCGGCTTTAAAACCCTGACTCTCTGTCGAGTGGGGGAATACGCTCTATCGCGCCTTTTTTTAAAAGAGCCGGTACTTCCCGTTCCATAACCAGAGCCTGTTCTGGCTTCACTACGGTGGGTGTAACACCATTGAAGTGAGGTGGGCGTGCACAAAACTGTATTCTGTAGCCACGTTCCACCGTGAACAGGACACACCGAGACACCATTGGCAGGCGTTTCCACGCTACCAAAAAATTTGCTAGGGATACCAGCCTCTCGAGACTGGCCTCTGGTTGCTCTTGGACCCTCCGAAGAGGGGGCGAGGCCCCCAATGCCCTCAGACACTGGGGAGCGCCCGCCCTGAGAGACGCAGAGCATCGTACCACCATAAGTGGAATAGTGGTCTGCCCACTCCTCGACGGACCCTGGGTCAGGGAGGGCACCAAGTGGTACTCTCACTGTCCAGGGGGGGTCCTGGGAAGCCTGACCCCCAACACGTCAGGACTTCCTTTTATCCTTTGCCTTCCTCGAAATTACTATCGTTCTCGTAGGTAATTTCGAGAAAGGCTCAGGCTGAGAGCGTGCTCTCCAGGCCCTCTTTTTTTGAGGGGGAGCCCGAGACGCGACGCTCTCTTTTTGCACCGCCCGATATGAGGAGCTCGTTGACGGCTGGGGCTGTTCCCTAACAGCTCTACGGTCTTTAGATCGTGGGGGTAGAAAACCTCCAAGGGAGCCAGAGCACTTTTTAACTCTGTCGAAAGATTCTGCGACGCGATCGACAGCCCTATATTGGATACGGGCGCATCCATAAAGATGGCCCTATCAGTTTCGGACACCTCTGCCTGTGTGAGCCAGAGGTGCCGTTCAGTAGCCACCAAGGTTGCCATGGACCGACCGATATTTGAGGCCGCCTCCTTGGTGGCTCTTAGGGCTAAATCTGATGCCCGAAGAGCTTCTCGAAGCTGTTTGGGCGTTGCTCCCCCACCATCTAAATACTCTTTTAATAAGTCAGCCTGGTATGCCTGCAGCACCGACATTGTGTGCAGACATCCGACTGACTGACCAGCCGTCATATAGGCTTTGCCCACTAGCCCTGAGGTGACCCTCAGGGGTCTAGATGACAAAGGAGGGACTTTCGCTGTTCTTAGATCTGGCCGCAAATGACGTGCCAGATCTTCCTCTATAAAAGGCATATTTTTACAGGCTTTCTCCCCCAGCCCCCGAATTGAAGAATATATATTTGTTTTTGGTGTTACTAAACGGTACGCATAAGGATTATTCCACGATTTAGACACCGCTGCGTGCAGCTCGGGGCAAAAGGGGAGGTCCCTCTGTGGAGGATCAATCCTACTGGGCAGTTCTCTCTCATTTAACATGCCCAATAGACGCAGCTCTTGCTGCTCACGTGCTGGTTGCCAATCGATGGCTTCAAATCTATCTGCAGCACGTGCTATCACCTCCACTAGCTCCTCATATTCTACAGATTGGGGTGGCAGATCCCCAGACCCTCTCTGTCTGTATCGCGGCGACATAACCGTTTCCTCGGAAACAGCAGACGCCGCCCTCCCCCGCGAGGCAGAAGAAGCCGTAGAGCGGGCTTCTGACACTCCCGAGAGAGAATTAGACCTCACGGAAAGAAGCAGAGAAAGGACAGAGTCCGTCTCCATTTCATCGGCGAGATCTAACTGCGATCCCCATGATCTAAGCCGACGCTCAGCCTCAGCATGAGCGGGACCTGAACCACGGGGAGCGCGAGCCGCGGGATCTTTCTCAAAAAATGCCCTCTGGTTCCGCAGCACTCTGCGTGAGAGAGCATCGCAATGCTGACAGTCAGCATTCTCTAATGCTCTAATGCTGACTGGGCATGCTCTGCTCCCAAACACTCTAAGCACAGTTCGTGTGTGTCACCTGCTGTAATGAAGCGAGGACACGGTGGCACACACATTTTAAAGTTTTTCTGTTCTGCCATAGTGACTTTCGTCAGTTTTTTTGTTATGTGCGTGTGCTTTGTCAGTTTGAGTGGCCAGAGAGAGGGTGCATTCACGTGCGTGCTTCTTGAAAGCAAAGAAGTTAACACTGAATGTTCAGTGCAGGCTTTTATACTTTCTGGTCTGACGTCACCGCTAAATTACATTAGATTGATTTCACATGTGCCTCAAGACGTGTATAAAAGAGGTGTTCCCCTAGCGTTCTGGTTAGACGCAGTGTTGAAGTTCCCTTGAGGGGGAACCCAAGGTCATTTAGATATACAGATTCACTTAGAAAGATCTGACTTTTAATAGAATTGTAGACATTTATAATATGTTTATGGTGCTTTTGGCCACAGCCATATCACCCTGCAGCCTAAGACCGGTTGCTCATTGAAGCAAAGCAGGGCTGAGACAGGTTATGAGACCACACACACTGAAAAAAATGGTTCATTTAATTTATTTAAAAAAACCTTAAGGTAAGTGGTTGCAAACAATTTCTATGGGCTGAATTTAAACAAACAAATTAAGTTGAACATTGCTAAATTACTAAATTTGTTTAAATTTAGCTCATATATATTGTTTACAACCACTTACCTTAAAAAATGTAGTAAATTTAATATATCATTTTTTTCAGTGCACTGGAAAACTAGGTTGCTTTTGGAAGCAGGGGGTGCTTTGTGTGTGAGTACTTGCATCCCCCCACCGGTACAGTGACAGGAACATATGATGTCCTGGTCAAATTATCTCTCTCTGCAGTTACCCATCATGGCCTCCCAATCATCCCCATCCACTGAGTTGGCTGAATCACAGTCCACCTGCCAGGTGTGTGGTGAGTGCACTGGTGCTGTTGTCCTGTCGCATCATCCAGGTGGATGCTGCACACTGGTGGTGGTGAGGAGAGACCCCCCAGTATGATTGTAAAGCGCTTTGGATGTACGGCCATACATGATAAATGTGCTATAAGGAAATATCCACATGCACATGCTTTTGGATGCTTTTCTTTGGGAAAGAGCAAACAGTACAATGTTCAAAAGCCATTTAACTCATTCATTCATTTTTCTTCGGCTTAGTCTCTAATTTATCAGAGGTCGCCACAGCGGAATGAACCACCAACTATTCCGACATATGTTTTATGCAGCAGATGCCCTTCTAGCCGCAACCCAGTACTGGGAAACACCCATACACTCTCTCATTCACACATACACTCATACACTTTGGCCAATTTAGTTTATTCAATTCACCTAAAGTGCATGTTTTTGGACTGTGGGAGAAACTGGAGTATCCGGAGGAAACCCACGCAAACACGGGGAGAACATGCAAACTCTAAGCCATTTGATTAAAGGGTTTATTACGAAAGACTAAAGTAACCAGAACTTGTGTGACCAAAACTAAGCTCACAACATACAGCAGTCCAGTATATGCTGGGATTCAGTCTAAACTCACCAGCTTAACAACACCAGTGACTGAAGCTAAACCTCAGCACTGTTAACCAAAAGATCCAAAGTAGCTTCAAGTACTGTATGGTGTTCAAACACACAACAGGTTAAGAGCTGGTCATGCAAGCCAGAGTGTTTGCTGATAAGGTTACAGATATCTACAGGGAACAGGGTTGGCGTGGGAGAACTTTCAAAATCCTGAAACTAACACCACCGAAAGGTCAATCAGAGTAAGATCCAAGCTGAAAGCCCTACCAGGGCTTCAATGACCTTTCTTTTAACTCCAAATGCCACTGAAATGCTGTGAAACCCTCACACTCTAAATGTACATCAGCTGGCCTATTAGTTTTATTTGACTCGATACACTAAAATAACTGATAATACAATAACATTTAATTAAAACTACAGAAGCTTTCAAATTTGTTCTAAAACTTTTACATATACATATACAAACACACACACACACACGTTCATATAAATTCATTTACATACACAGACATAAATTCATTTAATCAGAGATCTAGAGTATTAGTACACTGAATCCACATAACATAATTTTTGTTATGCTTATCATTTTCATTTATCTTGATGTATTAAAATGACAAAAATAAACATTAAAATAGAAATTTTATCGATATACAAAACATTTTTAACTGAAAATGTAAAAATAGGAACTACAAAAAGATCAAAAATATGTTTCTAAAGAGATTTTTCAGTGATCTTGAATGTTAGTGTGTAAATATTCTATTCTTGTTAGTCATTGTAATTCCCCAAAAACTCAAAATATTTCTACTGATAAAGCATGAGTTCTTTCACCTTTTCTTGCAAGCATGAGTGCTGAGTGAATCACTCCAACTGGTTTAGCATCAAGCGATCCCCCTGGGCTGTGATTTAGTCTCCATTAATTCCAGGCCAGTAGCGACTGGGCAAGAGTGGGTGTTTTTTTTCTTCCTGCTGTCTTTGAGTTGGGCTGTTTCTTTTCTGCTGAGTTTCAATGTCTTATTAGCAGCTGTGACCCTAATTCAAATGCCCATCTCCTGTGTCTTTCTGCAAGTGTTCATATTTAATACGGAAGTGAGATTTAAGTCCATTTTCAACATTTACTACTAGTCTGACAAGCAAGGCAACTTTTTAAGAAGTATGACTGGTGTTAATTGTTATTATTATTATTATTATTATTGTAGGGCTAGGGATTTTAACAATAACCTCATGTATTAAACTTTGCCATGCAAGTTGTTCTTTTATGCTACAGGTTTGTCCATGGAGGGTTAAGTGTAATTTTGGAGCACTTTTACTTTTTTTTCTATAGACAAATAGCTAATTTTCTTTATAAAAGTGAGTGAATGATTTTCTCTATTTTTTTAAATTTTGGGTGAATTAAATAAAAGAGGAACCTGAGCTATATACAGATTAAATATAGTATACACTTTAAAATTGTATTTACATACATTCAGACTCTTTCACAGACACAAATTTTAGCACTTTAGCTTCTGCATAGCAACACCCTGACAACCCCCTACATGCATCAAACAACTCATCGGTTCACAATGTAAAAATGTAATAACCATTCAATAAAATTAATAGTTAATCTACAATCAAACACTTTTATGATAAGTCAAAATATCGTATGATTAACTACAAGTAATACAGCATTTACCAAATTTAGCACTTTAGCTTCTGCATAGCAACACCTTGGAAACCCCCTCCATGCATCAAACAAACTGCCTTTTCAAAATATCTAACTCTTTCATAATGAGTTATAATTGTACATGATTAACTACAAATAGTACCACATATTATTACCACTCATAGAAACACCTTGGCAACCCCCTGCATACACCAAACAATGAATCTGTTCAGAATGTAAAACTTGATAGTTAATCTGCATTCAAACACTTTCATAACAAGTCACAATTTTGCATAATTAACTACAAATACACAAACTATATTTAGCAGCTTAGTAACCCATGCATTCTTTAAAACTTGATTTTTTTTTTTTTAATGTAAGAATCTAGTTAATATACATTAAAACTCTGTCATAATGAGTCGTATGGTTATTTTTAAGGACAAATATTACCACATTTACCATTTTTAACACCACAGCAAGTGCATAGCAACGCCTTGGCAACTCCCTGCATGCAGCAAACAAATTGTCTTTTCAAATAATTAAAATCTAGTTCATCAACATTTAAAGTCTGTCACGATAAGACACTTCTGAATGATAAGCTACAAATATTACTGCATTGACTAATCTTCAACTCTATGGATAATCTCTGCACCAGCATTCCAGCACCTCTCACGTCAGCTCCATCCAACCAGAGTAAAATGTCAAATCGTTTGTGCATCATCTGTCCTCGGGACTCCATAAACTGTGATGTAACAGCACGTCTTTTCACATTAAAGGCAAAAGTGTGTGCAAGATCAACAAGAACTGACACGACGTAGCCTAATGACGTTAGATGGAACATTAAAATTCTCAATAAAAACCTTTTTTTCTCAAGGAACAAATGTGTTTTTCTTGAAATATTTGTGCGCACAGAATAAATGAGCCTGTGGTTATTGGTGACCTCTTTACTAGTTGACCATATTAGGAACAAGAACTCAACTCTGAAATGTAATGTTGTTTATAAACAGTCTAAATGTGGATCTCGACTTCTTACATCTGCTGTTTTGCTTGCTGGTCTTTGTGTTGCTGATATAAGCATTTTGGTAGTGTCCATCCAGGTGCATTCATTTTTCTGATCATCATTCCCACGGGAATAGAGTTAGCATGCAAACTAAGGCCCTTTTCCCACCTGGTATTAGCATGCTTTTTCAGTGATCTGATCATAACTCAGACTGAACTGATTATGTATGGAAAAACATAACAACAAAACATTGCATTTTGTGCATGTTTGTTTGCTATATTGTGTCTAAACATGCATGACCTTCAAGTTGCGAACTAACATTATACTAACGAGAATTTAATGTAGTCTGTGTTGTGTTTCTTTTACTTTAGATTTGGATGTATGCAATGAAAAATAAAAAACTTTTTCCCTCATAGCTTCCTAGTAAATTTTGCTACCAGTTATAAAGAAACAACAAGCAACACAATTGACTCAAATGTGAAATTGTGACGTAAAAATTCTGATTTAGTGTTCTCATATAAAACAACTTTGAATTTTTTTTTACTGAGCATGACCATGTTAGCATGTGCCTAATTTGGCTAACTTCTACCAAGTGACAGATTGATTTGCATTGCACAACCACAGAGTATGAGTGGAACCATAACCTTTGACAACAGCAACAAGATATATAATAGAAGCATTTTCTCCTTGCTTTAAAAGATTATTTAGCTATCCTAATCTTACATGATTTATTAAAAATAAATATATTATGGAAGTTTTCAATATGCTTAACAAAGAAACTCAATAGAGAACAAATAGAGGATGAGTAAATCGTGATAGAATTTAAATTTTTGGAGCAACTGTCCGTTTAAGTCTTTAAATGTGCAATAGGAGATCTTGGAAAATGCTAACGTTAGCCTGATAGCACTGAAAGCCTACGTCCCACCCTGCAAAACACCATTCGAAGTCACAGCTTATAACAACATGAACATGCACTAGACAATATGACTACAATACACTACACTACAATCATTGTTCCACACTGATATGCTCACATTGAAAGTCTTTATTTCTATATTTTGAATTAAAAATATGGCTGAAAAACATAAAATAAGGCAGAGCACCAGAGCCACACTCACTTATTATGACATTACAATGGACCAATGGTAGTAAGTATGGTAGTAAGTAAACATTTTCAGAAAGTTCGCTTTGGCAAACTCTTTGGAATTCCTGAAGTTTACTCCAAACAAATGTCCTGTATGTAATTTACCTTATATCTTAAAGGTCCAATAGGTGATTGTCTTCAGAAACAATTTTATTATGCTAGTTAAAAGTCTCTTCACATCCTGATAGCAGTCTTTAAATTAAGTGGTCCGAATGTATTTATATTCATTTTAGTATGCTGTGGAGAGTGTAGGAACAAGAAAAGTTTGTCCAATCAAAACATTCGATATGAACATTATGATAGGCTGTCCTAGCTGCCTGTCAAAGTATGTAATTGCATACCTCTGCGCACCCTGTTTGTGCAGAAATGATTTTTTCATCGACACGTTCATGGATGTGGTTCAGACAGAATGGCAGGCAACCATTGACAACCTATGTTCTGTTTTAAAATTTGGTATTGCTATTACTATATCTTTACTATAATGTTTTTCTCTCTGGTGAATGTTACATGATGTATTGTAGTGATGTTGTCTAGTGCACATTCATGTGTTTGTGGATGTCGATTTGCAGGGTGGGATGTAGGATTTCAGTGCTCTCAGGCTAACGTTAGCATTTTCCAAGATCTCCTATTGCACACTTAAAGACTTAAATGGACAGTTCATCCAAAAATGAAATTCCGTCATGATTTACTCACCCTCTATTTGTTCCAAACTTATATTAGTTTCTTTGTTAACTCATGTTGGAAACTTCCATAATATATTACTATTTCCTACTATAGAAGTCAATGGCTACCGTTTTCATTAATTCTTCAAAATATCTCTTTTTGTGCTTAACAAAAAAAAATCATAAAGGTTTGGAACTACATGACGGTGAACCAAAGACTCTCATTTTAGCTTGAGTGTAGAATTATTACTGTCATTTTGTGTTTTATACATTGGATACGTCATATCTAGCACAAAGTTTTGTCCGCTTGACCCATATATCGTGATATGGGGAAAAAAAGATTTGATCTGATCACTCCGGGACTCTAATCTATGCTTTTCATTAAGCTTTGATAGAGCTGCGGACTAACAGCCGAGGACTAATGGTCCTGTTTAATGGGGCTTGTGATGCGCTGTGTGTGGACCAATAGGTAACGGGTTGTCGTTTTGTGGGATGGGGGGTGGAGGACAGTTGCAGGAGGGCTTTCTTTGTGTGATACAGTGACATATGGGGTCTTCATTTCCACAGCCACCATCCCCCTCACTCATAAGAAACACCCCATGAGACAAATTTACCATCAATCAATCAATCCCAGGACCATAAGAGCAGGATGTTGTCGGGTCTGCTGCCGACAGGAAATGAAGAGCGGGATCTGATTACAGCCTCAGTGGGGGGTTGTTACTTTTTAGCACCAACATCACATCATAAAAATTGCAAAAAAAATCACTGTTGGCAATCATCCAGTCATCATTCATAAAAACTAAAAGTTGTTACTGGGGTAATACCCTTTTAAAAGGTACTAATATGTACACTTCAGGTAATGTTTTGGTACTGATGTGTACCTTTTAGGGGTAAATAAGGTATAAAGAGGGCAGTGCGGTGGCACAGTGGGTAGTGCTGTCGCCTCACAGCAAGAAGGTCGCTGGTTTGAGCCTCGGCTGGGTCAGTTGGCATTTCTGTGTGGAGTTTGCATGTTATCCCCGTGTTCGCGGGGGTTTCCTCCGGGTGCTCTGTTTTCCCCCACAAGTCCAAAGACATGCGCTATAGGTGAATTGGGTAAGCTAAATTGTCCATAGTGTATGGGAGTGCATGGGTGTTTCCCAGTGATGGGTTGCAGCTGGAAGGGCATCCGCTGCGTGAAACATATGCTGGATAAGTTGGTGGTTCGTTCCACTGTGGCGACCCCAGATTAATAAAGGGACAAAGCCGGAAAAAAAAAAGAATGAATGAATGAAGGTATAAAGATGAACCTTTTGTGATATTTGTACTTTTTTCTATAAGTCTGAGTTATTGTGCCATAATATGAGTGTGTGCAATGACTCAACTCAAACGCACACACATTTAAGAGCATCCTAATGTTAACACTGAGATGCCAAATATTCTGTTACGGTTTTGTGTGATTTTTTTGGAACTATTGGTTTTTATTTAAGTTTCAGAAAATGGCAAAAATATTTAGTATAGTGGGTAAACTGTACACATTTTGGAAAACAAAAATACTGGAGTATGTTTTACAAGAAAATATTATTATAAGATTATATAAAAATAAATAGATTATATACTTAATTCCATCAATTCCATCACAAATGAATATTTTTTTGTCAATAATTTAACAAAAAAATACATTACAATTATAATAACAAATGATCCATTTTGCAATTATTTTTTCAAAATTTCAATATTTCCTCTTCAAAATTTCATGTTCAATTCAGTGTGTTATTTCTTATTTCGTAAATTTACAAGCATTTTTTAAGTAAAAATTATTCAAAGCTAATCCTAAACTAAATCTATGTATGGTTTAAAAGCACCTAGACATTGTGCAAAAATAAAGAATTTGAATTGTAAAAAGACAGAGATTAAAATAAACTACCAGAAATTAAGCCCAGAAAACCACTATAGATGTTGAAACTGAATTTGTTGCAACACCCTTTAGTCTGTGACTGTGAGTGTTTACTGTTTTCCAGGCGCCTGCTGGCATCCCAGAGCTCTCCGCTCTCCATGTAAGGAAGCAAACACACCAACAAATCTCGACAGCATCTTTAAGCATTTAAGATCAGCCCCCTGATCTTGGGAACTGGACACACTGAGAAAAAAATTTATATCCTAAAATATCCCAAGACACAGGAATGTGAACTAATTAGATATAAACTGTTAACATTTCTGCATTTCAAACATTTATTTCAAGCCTTCCAGGAGAAGCGGAGGAGCAGCTTGATGTAACTTTGTGCTACATTAACAATAAGCTGGGTCAAATTACTGTTAAAAGCATTAAGAGATGCAAATTCCATGTCAAGGTGTGAGGTACAAATGTTCACAACTTGTGTGGTTTTGTAAAGGTTTGCTGATTTCTTAACTTTAATCTCTTAAAATTAATGTTTTTTATTGGCATTGGTGGTTTCGTGGTGAACTTTTAACATTTATGGAACTTCTCACTAAGAATTTGTTTTTTTAATTCTTAAAATAATTGGTTGTTTTAAGAAAGGTTCTTTGGGGAACCAAAAAAAGGTTCTACTTTGAAAACCCCTTTTTGGTTCTTCCTACACTGTAAAGAATGCAGGGTTCCACACAATTCATTCATATTGTCCCAACACAAATCAATTAAGCTCGCTATTGATGATTAGTGGATTCAACATAAAACTATTAAGTTGTCCCAAAAAATTTCAAGAATTGTGATGTTTCAGCTCATTTTAAATAAGCAATTTGAACAAGCAACAAAAATATTTTTTGTGTGTAGCATCTTTTTTAAAAGATCAATACATTAGGTGTATTTGATGTAAATGGAATTTTAGTGTTATTACTGTGTAACTTTACAAATAATTAAAATGGTACAACACACACACACACACACACGCGCGCGCGCGCACACACACACACACACACACACACACACACACACACACACACACACACACA
>CAIGQV010019070.1:20063876-20089865 GCA_903798115.1 Danio jaintianensis | reverse complement strand
ACACACACACACACACACACACACACACACACACACACACACACACAGAGAATATAATATTTTAAATGTACCTATTTTTATTTTCTTCACTTTATCAATAGTTTCTAAAAAGTGGTCTAATATTTAAGTATACAATGCTGTATGTTTAAAATGTGTTTACACAACACACTGTAAGCATAATGTTGAAAACATGCTGGGTATACGCACTATCCTTCTGAAGAAGAAACAAACACACACACACAAAATAAAACTATATATATATGACATAACGTAATTTGAGTTGTTAAAAAAGTGCATGTATTTGGTAAAGGTTGGTTTCAGCTTGTCAAGTCACTGTTTGCACTGTTTATATATTCATGAGGGACACAAAAGGCTGCTGCCTCGAGGAATGACCCGAGAAAAGGTTCACGCCCTTCATGAATAAACGTGCTGAACAGTCCGTGATTTGCACATCTAAAGCGACTCAAGCATTATTTTCGAAACTGACTAGTGGAATTAATAATCCTTTATCGCATTTAACCACCTCAGAACATTTGCATTTAGTTTTGGATTAAAATGTAGTGACACCTGCTTCACATTTGAGACACGTAGACTAAGGTGCACATCTCCACGTGGATAGCGAGAATTTTAAATCTACCCCTCACTCATATAAAAACTTTCATTATTATATAAGAGAAATACAATCTGGCTACTACTAACGAATGATTTACTTATTAATAGCTTCCACTGACAGCGCAAAGAAATAATGAGCAATTAAGAACAGATTTACCACGCTATTAAAAATGCAGTAGTTTATAGTAGCCTGTAAAAACCGTTAAAGTCAATTAGTGTTTCATTTATTTTACTTTACTCATGTAACATTATTCTTCATTAAATGAGGACTCACCCTTCCCAAATACAACTCGTCAAGTCCACAATCTATCCACTTTTCCACATCCAGGCGCCTCTGGAGTTCCTTTCTGTTATATTTGACGGTGACTCGCGCTTGTCTCTTCTGCACACTCAGTCCAGCTTCCCGGCTGGTTCCTCGGTTCGGCGAGTGGATTTTATTGTTATAACGCCTCCCCACCCGATTCGCAGCCATCTCCAGACTGACCCTCCGGATGGACACTTGCATACAAATAATTGATCCAGAGTCTGGCGGAGCAAGTGCGCTCCTCTGACACCTCCAGAGCGCGCCGGGTCGCTGCGGGGTCCTAGCGCTGCCACATTACCGTCCTGTCGCTCTCCGCTAGGGGGACTACGACCGACCCCCAGGGGCCCGCAACAAGATGCTGCTACAATGTTAGGAATAGGAAAATAGTGCGTAAAAAAGAAAGTCTTTATATTTATGCCATATATGTTTATGTTGCACAGATTTATGGTTAGCACTGGGAAGAGTCCAGGCTGGGCCAGTTGGCATTTCTGTGTGGAGTTTGCATGTTCTCCCCTGTTCGCCTCCAGGTGCTCCGGTTTCATCCACAGTCCAACGACATGTGGTATAGGTGAACTGAGTAAACAAATTTGGCCCTAGTGTATGAGTGAATGAGAGAGTTGCAGCTGGAAGGGCATCCGCCACATAAAACATGTGTTACTATGCCAAAGTAATTGGTGGTTCACACCGCTGTGGTGACCCCTGATAAATCAAAACTAAGGATAGTGAGAGAGTGAGATTGCCGTTATTAATATTATGAGAGCAGTACATTCCTGGTCACTTTTACTTCAGCACTGAATCCGGAAGTTTGTTTTGTCATATGGATTTTGAAACAAAAAATTAAAAATGTAGGCAAAAATTGTGTTAGTTTTATAAGCAACAATTACACACCTTTATTTGAAGCAATAGACTATTTGAAAAAATAAAAATGAACAAGACAAATGTACAAGACTTGGCTTTAATAAGGTAAAGAAGTACAATTCCATGAAAAATTGCTAATTAAAAATGATAGTTAAGTTTAAAATTACTGAAGTTTTTAGGTGTGTTTGTGTATTTACATAATTTGAGGGTATAAGGAAATTGACAAGTCATTGTTGGAGCTCTATGGAAATGAACAGACCTAAAGATCGCTTTTTGGCACACTTTGCTCACTGCAACAACATGACTGGTGGAAATTTCTGTGCAGCATCATGGATATTTTTTTTATATGAATTCCATTAATAAACTTGATTGTTTCCAAAGTATGTTGAACAATTGATTAACAACCTTTGAGCAAAAAGTTTCTGTTAAAAATGATCCATCATCAAAAATAATCAAAATGTATTTTTTTCCATGATATCTGTTGTGATTTTAAGGTCATAATGCACAGGGTAACCTTTGGAGCAATGTTGCTTGGCTACTTTGCTATTGTGAACGGGTAACAAAATTGCATCTTAATCTGGTTGCCTATGTCTCACCTGACTGCATCATTGGCAAAAGTTGCCCAGTGTATCATTACCTTTAAATGACAGAATGCCTATTGCGAGATATATTATAGTGTCTTATAGTTGTGTTAAAGGTTATATGTGGCATTGTTATATTCTGATGTTATCCATTAATCCTGTTGAACAACCTAAACATTTACAGAGCACACACTATTTATCCATTTATATCTCACAAACTGCTTGCCACATCACTATTAATGGTTTTATTAATGGAATTAAATTCATTATGTTACTTAAGCAGAGATGCATTTTAAGAGAGCGAAATACTTTGACACGATCATTGAAGATTGGACTTAGCTGATGATTGATTATAAAGCTTGTTTGGCATGCTGTCCCGGGAGAGAGCCCTGAGCTCATAAGATCCTCGAGCCCAGGGCTCCCTCCCGTTTGCAAGGCGAGAGGGGAGTTTGAGCCCAGGTAGATCTCGAGAACTCCCCTGCTGTAGTAGCTAATGAACAGATAGTGATAGCTCTTAAGAGATAACTACTTACTAGGAGCATGTCTATGGTGCCGATTTGGATTAGTCAATTAACTTAAGTTTTGGATGGTGGGAGGAAACCTGGGAACCCGGGGGAAACCCACGTGAGCACGGGGAGAACGTGTAAACTCCACACAGAAACGTCGGCTGGCCTGGTAAGGATTAGAACCAGTGACGTTCTTGCTGTGAGGCAACAGTGCTAACCACTGGGCCACCGTATCACCCATCTAGGAAAGGAGGAGGAGTAGGGGTGGAAGGGGGGATTCTTCAAAATGAAGATGGCTGTTATATGGAACTTAGGGTATTTATAGTGGCTTAGGAATCATCTGATTGGTGAATCATAAATTGAATAATGCGGGACCAGGCGCAAGCAAGCACGTGATCCTCTCGAAATTAGTTTATAAATGAACTTCACTTCAAAGAAGTGGTCATTTTATCCAGTTATCTGACAATACCTCAAATATCAATCAATAAAATTTTATTTATAAATATTTGGTGTTTATTAATAGTATATTTATATATTATACATATATATAAAATATTAAAATATCATCATTAAAATATTAATATATTATTTCTAAATATATAGGGGCATCACGGTGGCGCAGTGGGTAGCACGATCACCTCACAGCAAGAAGGTCGCTGGTTCGAGCCTCGTCTGGGTCAGTTGGCATTTCTGTGTGGAGTTTGCATGTTCTCCCCGTGTTCGCGTGGGGGAAAACGGCGCTCCGGTTTCCCCCACAGTCCAAAGACATGCGGCATAAGTGAATTGGGTAAGCTAAATTGCCCGTAGTGTATGTGTATGAATGGGAGTGTATGGGTGTTTCCCAGTGATGGGTTGCAGCTGGAAGGGCATTCGCTGCGTAAAACACATGCTGGATAAGTTGGCGGTTCATTCCGCGGTGGCAATCCCTGATTAATAAAGGGACTAAGCCGAAAAGAAAATGAATGAATGAATGATTAATATATAGTTACCAGTACTTTCCTACACACATATAGTTTTCGATATCCACTGATGTCCAGTGTTTTTATATTGAACTAATCCCCTTACCTAAAACAATAAGAATCATTTTATTGTCAGTGCACGTAGAATGAAACTTAACGCAACTCAGTAAATTAAAGTCACAGTAGCAGAACACACACACACACACACACACAGATGGAGAGAGAGAGAGAATGATTTTAGTGAATTATAAGGACTCTCCATAGACATAATTAATTTTATACTGTAAACTCCAATTATTATATGGCCTTGCCTTATCCCTACCCCTAAACACAAACTTCTAAGGAAACCTGAACATTTTTGAGCATGAACAAACCCTGCAAAATATGATTTTAAACAGTTTTAAATTAGGAGGACATATAGCATATCTTCAAAAACCACATCAACACTGTAATACCTAGGTCATACCCATGTCATTAGACAAATTTGTGTCCTCATAACTCACATAAACAAGCACGCACACGCGCGCGCACACACACACACACACATTGTCCTTCCCACAAACATTGTAAATTTAGCCAATAAAGACATTATTTGCATGACTGTTTTGCAGTTTGCTTGGTTGTTATCAATTTTATCATGGATTTCCGTTTTTGTTTTTATTGTGTTTCTAGTTCCTACTATGATAAACAAAACCTTATACAATCTACAAAGTATAACAATGTATTAATCAACAGTGTTATCAACAGTACATAATTGTGACCTTGAGCTTAGTACACTGTGCGTTCATATCCTGCTTGCACGATATATTATAATTTGAGGAAATTACTCTAGGTCTCGGCAGTTTTGTGGCTCGGTGTGAGGATATTATGAAAGAGAATGACGTCACTGTAGAGGAAGTTGTTTGTTGCTTTATTTCCCAGGCGCGAAGACGCTTACCTGCTGTGTCATCCGGGTTCGTTTTAACAGGTGTGGTCATTATAGAGTTCGTTTAACTTCCTATTGCACTCGCATACAGTCGGTCCTTTACTAAAACAGCTGCTGGGACAGGTAAAAGGCAAGTAAAGAATGGCTCAGGTGTGGTTTACAGCCTCCATCGTCGCTTTTCTCGGTTGTTTGTCGGTTATAAACGCATGTTATTGGGACCTAGACACGGAAATCAACCAGGGTCTGGATCCGGAATCTTTTAATGACAACGCGCCTTACCTGACCAACCTGTCGGAGATCTCGGACGTGGAGCAGTGCCAGAGGGCTTGCTGTGAGAGGGAAGACTGCCAGCTTGCCTTAATCGGGAGACCAGCTGACGGCCCGCTAGAATGTTACCTTGTTAACTGTATGAAGGACGGCAGAGACGTGTGTGTTTTGAGCCAAAGCACACAGTTCCAGGTGTACCGCAAGATCCCGGAGACCGCCGAAGAAGAGCCACAAAATGGGGCGGAAGTTCGGACTCTGAACACCACAGGTAAACATTAAAGCGAGAAATGAGACAGGGGAAAACTACTTTAGTAAAAAGGTTAACGATAAAATGTCATGTACTTTCTTAACCTATTATATTAATTTTAGCTTATTTACTTTATTAGTTAGCCTGTTGGTTCTTTAAAATAGTCAGGCAGCCTAGCCTATAAATTAAAGTGTAACCCTGGATTAGGCAGAAAAAGTACCATATGCAAATTAGCCTTCTCTACGGGGAAGTTTATTTGGGCTTTACTTAGAGTTTTATTTAGGCTAAATGTTTATTTTTATAAACAAAAAATTATTCTCATGAATGTACAAAAGGTGTATGGCTTTTAAAGATATTTTACGCTGTTTGACTTCACCAAAATGCGTCTTAAAAAAATTATGTCAACATAATAGAATACATAGAATACACAAAAAAAGTTTATTGACCTTTAGGCTGCCTACTCAGTTTGTTTCATGTTTTTTTTGTCACATGACAACACAACAGTTGTCTTCATGATCAGTGATAATTCACGAGTTAAAATATGTCTTTTTTTTGTAAGACTTAATAAAAGTCAATTGATTTACTGTACTGTTATTGTATTGTTAGTTCACACTTTAAATAGTTTGGCTATTTACAATACATACAAAATATATATTATTAACATTTTTTAAATATTTTAGCATTTATACACAAGGTTGAAATTGTATCTATAAATGTGTATATGTAATAAAGTTTACAATTTAGCTAATAAATAAACCTAGCCTCCACAAAAACTCAGAAAATGCTGTCTAAAACCCTTCCCTTCTTCCAGGTAGTGCTTCAGCATTATTGTCCACTTACCTGATCAACCTGTACTTCAAGTTTTACAACCCAGTACTGTAAACAAAACTCTTTTAATTGCATGAGGGAAGGTTAAGTCTCAAAATGCCTAAAATACATATTTGTTACATGTGTTACAAGTGACAGCATAGTCAGTCTGATCTTACTCAGTCTCATTGGAAAACATAAATATTGAACGTTTTGTCAAATTTGTCTGACTCATCCAATCTTGTTTGCATCAAAATGTACTATTTTTAATAAAAATCATGAAGGTTTATAATTAAACATAATCATCAGTTGGGTGTGATGGTATAAAAATATATCAATTAAAGACAAATTCATAAATAAAAAATCCAATAATTCGCCAATACATATAATTGATAGGAATTGCTATGAGATTGTGTTGGCTGATCTGAGGTCTGCAGTAATATCATGACCCAGAGGGAAGTGTTCAGATCTTAGAAGTATTTAATGATTATTCCTTTTCTTTTTTTATTATTAGATCACTGCCATTTCCCAAGTGCGGTTGGGAACTGCCGTGCTGCCTTCCCAAGATTTTTCTACGATATCACTGATCAGACCTGCAAGGCTTTCATATATGGTGGCTGCGGGGGGAACGAAAATAACTTTAACTCTCCGGCAGAATGTGAGGCATCCTGTCTCGGGGTGAAGGGTAAATATCAGCTAATATTTACTAAAAGTTAACATTAGAATTTTATGCAAACCTTAATTTTGTGTTTCAATGCTCTGATGTCACTAGATTTATGATCCCAAATGAAATTGTGATGTATATTCTTTGAAATGTATACATTGTTACAGTTTATTTTATGTTTGTGAAAGTCTCTTATGCTCACCCAATCTGCATTTATTTATTAATGTGGTAAACCTGATCTTTTTTTCTTGCCATGACATAGCCATAGAAGCTGATATGGCAATAAACTCAAAGTTCTCTCTCACTCTCTCTCACCCTTCACTTGTTCAAACCCTATTTGAGTTTATTTCTTTTGTTGAACACAAAGGATATTTTGAAGAATGCTGGTAGCTGGCACCCACTGACTTCCATGGCATAGTCATAGTCAACCATCAACCAGCATTCTTCAAAATAGTTTATTTTGTGTTCAACAGAAGAAACAAACTAACTCATAAAGGTTTAAAACATCATGAAATAGAGAAAATGAGGTCATTTTGATTAGAGTGAACTATCCCTTTAATTAATTGTGATCCAAATGAACATGTGATCCTTGAGAAATTATCGTAATATGCTGATATTACAAAAAAAGCCAAAACAATAATTAATTTATCTGCTGTCTTCTGATTTTGGATGTCTTGCCTTGCGTAGATTTGCGTCATTTCCTTCACAGTTATCATTGTTTAGGATACACATAGTGAAGTGAAGTGAAGTGAAGTGAAGTGTAGTGTGGCCAAGTATGGTGTCCCATACTTGGAATTTGTGCTCTGCATTTAACCCATCCAAGTGCACACACACAGTTAGTGAACACACACATACCGTGAACACACACCCGGAGCAGTGGGCAGCCATGCTGCGGCGCCCGGGGAGCAGTTGGGGGGAACGGTGCCTTGCTCAAGGGACTCACCTCAGTCGTGGTATTGAGGTAAATGCATACATGCATACTGGTAAAGCACAATGTCAAATCAAATGCTTGGATAGCAGATAAAAGTAATCTTAAATGTTTTTCAATTAGATTTGTTGTTGTACAATATGATATAAAAGCTCCATGTATGTGTTTAATATACATTTTTATCACTGAAATCATTATAAATGAGCTGAGACGTTTCAGAGCACCAGTATTTATGCTACTAACAATGTGTCAGCAGCCTAGTTGTATGGTGTGGTATGTAAGAAATGCAGCTCAATAAATGCAAATCAATAAACACATCCTGGATTCGGGGATGGCTGACATTTGCATCTAGGCAATGTTTGCAATAGGACACCAGAAGGAAATGCAGATAAATTTAGCCTACCCAAAGAAAAACATCAAGTTTTATTGGCTATTTTGGGTTTAAATCTTGACACACTGGTATGTGAGGCCCAGGTTTTAATATATCCCATTACAATCAACAAAAAAGGCACTTGGAAAAGTTTTTAGAGCATATCAGTCTATGATCCCACATGTCTGTGGTGATGAAAACGGGTTTCGACAAGGAGACCAAAATATGAGCTTTGGAAAAAACCATACAAGTTCTATTACAGCCCTTCTCCATTGAAAGTGGGCACAAATCCAGTGCCCACATTGTAGTTTGTGGTTGGCTGTGTGCTCGGTATGGTCAGTCTGCTGGTTTATGTTCTGCTATATTTTAAGTGGCATTGAGTAGATTTTCACTAAGAGTTCATAGCGAAGTTCAGCCAGGTAACTTGACATGAGGCCTGTGTATTAAATCATTCTCAGCAAATTCCCAGAGCAAAGCGTATATTACTTGTCTTCATTTTATAGGCTGAAATCAAAACGGCTTCAGTCAAAGTTGATTAGGTTAAATATCTCTATAGGATTTCAGTGAGGTATGTGATAAATTCAGTGAGTTTCAGTGTTTTTTAAATGCTCAATCTCTACGAAAAGACTCTGTGGTTTCAGCTTACTCTAGGTTGTTGAATAACCGGTTTGGTGACCTCTGTTGCAGATGGATTACTTGTCCTCAGCACAAACACATTAGTTGTCGCCACATTAGTTGTTTTCAGTTCCTACTTCCCCCTTTTACAGGTATTTTTGTGTGAGTCATGAATTCACTAAGACTAAGAGGAAAGGGAGAATTTTTTTTTCTTTTTTTTCATGATTCACTGGGTCTTTGTTCTTTGTGCCTGCTGTATTCGAGTGACTCTGTGATCCACAGAATTACCATATTTATAAGTTGAGGTGATGTTTAAATGGAAAAAGATGCCATCTGCTTTTAATAAAGACGCACTATGGCAAAATCATATTATTGTCATCGGGAAATCATACAAAGAATTTTATTTACAACACTCCAGGCTGTTTTGTGTTATGCAATCTGTATTGTGCAAGGGTGTGTTATGAATTGTGCAACTGTATTTTTTTTTTAAAAAGAGAGAAAACTCCTTACTATTTATTTTTCACACAAATACATTTATGATATTACAAAATATTTTTGCTGTTCTTATGAACTTTTTATTTATCAATTTATTTTAACAGTAAATGATTTCTGAAGGATCTTATGAGACTGAAGATAATTCTGCTTTGCTATATCTCAGGAATAAATTAAGGGTTTTAAGGGTTAGTTCACCCAAAAATGAAAATTCTGTTATTAATTACTCACCCTCATATCGTTCGTATCTCCTGAGGCATATAGTATAATAGTATGCAAATCGAAACTAAATTTGAGAGCTCTCTGACGCTCCATAGATGGCAACAGTTCGGAGACGTCCAGAAAAAGGAGCCAAAATAAAGTTAAAACATTTCATCTGACTTCAGTGGATAAACTGTGATCATATGAACCTCCAAGAACACTTTTGTGTGCCAAAACAAAATACTGTTAATACAATTCTGTTCACAAGTGTCTTCTCTGCTGCAACTGAGGTTGCCAGATGCTGTATATTTAATTTAACTGTCTGTTTTCAGGTGCTGTTGAGGACACTCATTCTGTCTCTCAGCGGAGCCGAATGTCTGGACCTGAAATCAAGAATGGTAACCAAATCTATCTGTATTCAAGATATCTCAATCAGGGCTCGCAAAACTGCTAGCTCGACGTCTTAGGCCTATTATGTTTTCTCAAAGAAAAGAGTGATTATGCTTTAAACATTAATTAAGCAACATGAAGGCTGATGCTTAAATGACTGCATTATAACTTGATCTGTGAGATTTCTCTGAATCACAGTCCAGGTCTGTAAAAACAAAAAGTGTTTGTATTTGGAGTAGTTTAGCAGTTTTATAGAAGAACACGAGGACACATTAATTAAAAAAATAGGATAATTTATTTATAATACTACAATATTACATAAAAATAAGTTGCCTGTTTTGTTTTTATGGTTACTTTTTAGTATTTTAATTGACCATTTTTTTAACTTAATTTTGTATCCTCCTATCAGATGTTGAACCCAAGGCTCCGACTGAAATGACATCAGAGGAATTCCAAGGTATTTCATCAATAATATTTATAGTACTTAAAATGAAATGAGTTGTTAATTTTATGTTTTCCACATCTTTAAGATGAGTACAGTTAAACACCATCGACTCTGATGTCTTTCAGAGAAATGCCAGTCTCCTGCAGAAACCGGACACTGCAGAGCCTCCATTAAGCGCTTTTACTACAACAATGGAGTCTGTCAACAGTTTATCTATGGAGGCTGCGGTGGCAACAAGAACAATTATGAAACTGAGGATTCATGCATGACAGCCTGCACAGGTAATACTGTGTGACAGTTCATTTTCCCCATCACCAAAATCAGGAAATTTTAACTCTGTTTGTTTGCATCCCAGTGAAGGTCATTCCCAAAGAACAGGAGGGCCCTGTCGTTTCCTCTATTCCAAAAAGCGCCCACAGCTTTGAAGGTAAGGCAAAAAGTGGCTTAGTGACGTGCCCTGTCAATCATACTGTCACATTATCCACATCTTTCATATTTAAAGTGATGGTTCACCCAAAACCGAAGTTTCTGTCATCATTTACTCACCCTTCGCTTATTACAAAACCTGTTTGACTTTTCTTTTGTTGAACACAAAGGAAGATATATTAAAGAAAGTTGGAAACTGGTAACCATTGACTTCCATAGTATTCATATTTCCTATGGATCTCAATGGTTACTGGTTTTTGGCTTTCTTCATTTGTGTTCAACAGAATAAAGAAACCCATAAAGGTCTGGAACCACCTAAGGGTAAGTAAACAGTGAGTAAATTTTCGTTTTTGGGTGAACTATGCCTTTAATTTCCAACCATATTGGAGATATTGCAGCAAGTTAATCTCCCATTCATGAGTCTCATTCAGAAATCTCCTCGGGTGTTTGGATAATTATGCATTCAGAAATTAATGACCAAAAACATCTTCCTAAAACTTCAAATTCTTGTTGCAGATGAAATATAACGTGAAATATGTTAAATAAACATGTTTAACATTAGGTTTCAACCATTAGGTTCAATATTAATTAACAATCATTAACATCTTTACCAAACCCTCTGTCATCCCACTCGCACATCCACCATGTTTGTAGTTTAACACTTTTTTTAATTTTAAACCCATGTTCTAATCAAAGTCACGTCCAATGCAACAAGCAAACAGACTGATTTGAAATAGAATAAAACAAGTTTTTGTTAAAAAAAAAAAAAGGTTAGAACAAACAAATAGATTTAAAATGTAATTGATTATTTTAAAATAAAGTACAAATGAAAAACAAAGGGATTTAGAATAGAAGTGTTTTTTAAACCAACACAAAGAACAAACAGATACAGAATAGATGTTTTTTTTTAAACAAAGTATAAATGAAGAACAAACAAATGACTAGAATAGAATAGAACAGAACAGAATAGTAGAGAAGATGAAATGTTCATGCTGATGGACCCAATCCAAAATGAATTGGTCTTCAACCATTTCTTGACCATATCCAAATACTTTTGCCAAATAGTTTGGCAAGTCATTCCACAAGCTTGAAACATTAAAAGTCAAAGTCTTTGTAAGTGATTTTGTGCCTCAATTTGGCTCCCCATAAAGTGTCATTAATTTACAGAAGGTTTTGCTGGGCCAATAAACACGAAGTAGGAAATTCAGGTAAAGGCTTGCGTTCTTTTTTGTAGGCAAATGATAGCACCATGAATTTGATGTGAGTGGCGGTCAGTGTAAATTAATGAACAAAGGCATTACATGTGCTGTCTTTGGGTCATTAAAAACCACTCTTCTGCTCTGGATCAGCTGTAGTGGCTTGATGTCGGTCAAAGAGAGCACTGAGTCCAGCCTGGACAGAACAACGGCTTGGACAAGTGGTTGAGCAGCATGCTCTGATAGAAAAGGCCTAATGCTCATCTTTTTCAACTCAATAGAAACCTGTGTTGTGCCGTCTGACTCGGGGCCGTGCCGTGCATCCTTCCGTATGTTTTTCTTCGAGGCCAGCAGTCAGTCCTGTCAGCCTTTCATCTATGGAGGCTGCAGGGGAAACATGAATCGCTATGGCAGTGAGGAAGAGTGCATGTCTGCTTGCTCCAGCAAAGACGGTAGGAGGACATCTGCTTCTGCTAGTGAATGCGTGTCTTTCCTTTCCTTTGCTGTGTACTTATTTTATTTTAAATCTTTTAAATGTAGGCCGTTATGATGAACATGGACACCAGAAAAATAGGCGCTGGACTCCAGGTAAGGCAACTGTGTAAAATAATATAATTAAAAATATATATTATAGTTGATTAGGTATAATTTATATAAAAACACGCTTATGTTAGAAAGTTTGGGTGGCCTTTTCTCTAGATTTAATAGGCATTAGTTTGAGTAAAGAGCAAAATGTTGTTTTTATCCTGTAAAGGACTGATAAC
The DNA here is from genome assembly GCA_903798115.1 of Danio jaintianensis. Lineage (NCBI taxonomy): Eukaryota > Metazoa > Chordata > Actinopteri > Cypriniformes > Danionidae > Danio > Danio jaintianensis. Next base: position 20,077,308 of record CAIGQV010019070.1, on the reverse strand, counting down.
TTTCCAAAAAAGAAAAACTTGAAAATTTGAAAGCTGTAATTTGAAAATTGACAGTTAATGCATGTATAGTGTTATAAAATATTTCTATTAAAATGAATGAATAAGGGCGTCACGGTGGCGCAGTGGGTAGCACGTTCGCCTCACAGCAAGAAGGTCGCTGGTTCGAGCCTCGGCTGGGTCAGTTGGCGTTTCTGTGTGGAGTTTGCATGTTCTCCCTGTGTTCGCGTGGGTTTCCTCCGGGTGCTCCGGTTTCCCCCACAAGTCCAAAAACATGTGGTATAGGTGAATTGGGTAGGATAAATTGTCCGTAGTGTGAATGAGTGCGTGTATGGATGTTTCCCAGTGATGGGTTGCAGCTGGAAGGGCATCCGCTGCGTAAAAAATATGCTGGATAAGTTGGCGGTTCATTCCGCTGTGGCGACCCCAGATTAATAAAGGGACTAAGCCGAAAAGAAAATGAATGAATGAATAAATAAAAATGTATCACAGTTTCCATTAAATATTAAGCAGCACAGCTGTTTTTGGTGAAAATTCTGCTTTGACATCTTAAGCATTTAAATATACTTAAATATTTATTCATTTGTAGTTATTAATTAGTGAATATTGTTTATTAATAGTTGGTTAAATTGTTGTTGTTATTATTATTGTTGTTGTTGTTGTTGTTGACGTACCAAAATTATAATTACTAGTTTATTATTTATAGTTTTTAGGGAGAAAAACATTAATAGTTAATAGTAATTAGTAAAAAAAATAATAGTAATAGTAATTATTATTATTGTAACAATATTATTATAATTTCTAATCTGTTATGTATAGTTTTTAAGAGAGAAAACATTATACAATACAGATGTGTGTGTGCGTGTGTGTGTGTGTGTGTGTGTGTATATATACACTCAAAAAATAATTTTTGATGCATGTTCAAACTGCTTATTTAAAATTAGCTGAATCAACACAATTCCTGAGGGTTTTTTGGGGGGGAGGGGGAACTTAATTTTTTTATGTCCCTTCTGTTTACATTTGTAAAAACAATTAAGCTAACTTAATCGATTTGTGTTGGGACAACGTGAAGGAATTTTGGGGAATCCTGCATTTTTTTTAACCCAGCATTGTATAATTCATATATTAATTTTTTTATCATTATGCATTTATTTATCTGTTTAACTTTATTATATATATTAATTACTTTTTTTTTTTTTTATAAATCCTTTTTAATACAGAGATCTGTTCTATATTAATATTGCAGCTATAACCTGCTAAACGTAACATGTTTTTGCTCTCAGCATTCTTCCTAGTGGCCACTCTGGCCATCATGTCTGCCCTGCTGCTGGTGGGTCTGATCCTGATCGTAGTGCGCAGAAACTCCCACCCGCACTTCAGGATTCTGGATGATAAGGAGGAGTTGCTGCCAGCAGAGGAGCCCGTGTCTTTTGAGAAACTACCCAAAGAAATCTAAAACCTTCGCTGTCTGGTACAAATGACCATCTCATGACACTCCAACATTCAGCTCACTTTAAATTAGCAAGAGTTTAAATTACAATTGGAGTACATTTTGCAATAGGCTCCAAATGAGTAACATCTATAAAAAGTGTGCATAACTGAGAGGTTTGTTTCACTGTTGTTCAAATTTCTACACAGTTTTTATGTTGCACTAACATTTAAGTTGGCTGATACTTCTGTTACCTTATTTGTTACTTTTTTTAGGGTTATTATATCAGCATATAGAAGTAATTTCACTTTCAGGGATATATTTATTATCACCGCCTCGATCAAAGACAATTAAACTAATTAAGGGGTTTTCCTTGACTTCTGTATACATTTAAATTTTACAACCGATAGACGAGTTGATTATCTATGGGCTTGTGATACATTTTTAGTAATTGAAATTTTTTTTTATAGGCTTTGATTGTAAACATATATGTCAGTTCCATAAATAAAAGTGTGTATTATAAACTGTGACCTGTAATAACTTCTTACCACTGTACTTTATTTCTTTTTTCTGTTTTTAAATATTGTAATTTTCATATCTTCAACAATAAACATTTTTTCTTTTTTTAGTCTGATTTATTTTTGTTACAAGTTTCTATTAGTAATCAGTATAATAGCTCTCGGGTAAACACGTGAACACAATTATAACCATTGGAGCAAGAGTTAACTATGATGAAGGTAGATTATACCCAGAAGGTCATGACAGGTGTTTTTCATAAATGTCAGCGGCAGTTTCACGTGTTATATGGCCTTAGGTTTGACATATTTTTGGAATGTGTCCTTTTCCTTGAGTCATCAGTTTCCTGATCTGTTTATTTTTTTGGTAGCACTTTAAAATAATGGTCTGTTAGTTAATGTATATACTAACATTAGCAAACAATTAGTAATACATTTATGATGATATTTATTCATCCTATTCATGTTAAATAATGTTAGTTCATGTTAACTGACTGTGCATTAACTAATGTTGACAAGGACAATTTTTGGGTTTTAATAATGCATTAGTAAATATTGAACTATGATTAATAAATGCTTTACTACATTATTCATACTTATTTAATGTTAGTAAATGCATTACCATTAACTAATAGACCATTATTCTAGTGTTATCATTTTTTCCTTATTGTTTTTACTTTTTAAAGAGAGCTTAAATGTTGGCTTTTAATTATTGACAGTATTTCACATTTAATATTACCTAAATAATAATAAACAATAAATAAATCAGCGCAAATAATGAGCAAATCCCTTTATGATAACATTCTGCTATTGAGCCAGTGCCAAATCAGATGTTTTTTCATAGTATGTTAACAGTTATACAAATGTTTTTTTTAATTTTGTGTATATGTAGCACACAAATATGATAATCGTCGCAGACATCAGTATAGTTTCTTACATAAATATCTCATTTATCCTGTGAAAAAATGGGTCTAAAATACATTGTGGAATATAAGTAGATTATAATTTATGGATTATTTTACATATAGCACTGTATCTATAGACCATTTTGAGGGATGTAAACAATAACAATGGTCCCAACGTATTTCCTGTTTTACATTTTTTATTTCTAAAGCTTCCAAGAATCCAAAAAGAGCCACATATTGATAAATAATGTCATGGCAGCTGCTTTAACATTAAGCTATGATTAAATTACCTCTTGTTACTGTTATGAAATAGTTTGATAACAAGCAGGAAATGTTCATGGGCCAATGACATCACCACATTGAAATGGTCTATTTATTTACATAGTTATTTAAAAAATGTAATCATTGATTTTAATACATTTTGTATTTGTTTCAGTCTAAATGTTATTGATATTGATCAAAATAATTAAAAAAGATTTCAATTATTTAATTATTTTTTTCATTATGGAATTTTGTTTCGTTAACTGGAGGATTAGTGTAAGAGTTTATCAAATGTAATAACTTAAAATATATACATACTTAAATTAATTTAAAAAATAAAAGAAACATTTTCTGGAGAAAACAATCGAATTGACATTTTAATGGCCACTAGAGGGCGATGGTGCATTTAATGTTGGCACGTTTTAAGCATTCAAAGAAATGCAAAGTCAGTGCTGTATTAATTTGGTCTCCTTTTTAATTAATATCACATGCATCACAATCCAATCATGAAAGAAAATCTTTTTTCAAATTTATCCTTTAAATAAGACTTACAGCTCTTGTAAACCACTTTAGTATCTAGTAAAACAAGAAATGCTTTTCAATTCATCTTCAAACTGACAATGTTTTTAAACTACTCTTTTAAACTGCAAAAGCCTTGTCATCAAGCTCAGTTAAATTTAGTTATAGTCAGTTACAGTAGTTTTCAGAAGAGAAAGTCACAAACCGAGCTGCATTTAGAATGTAGTTTCTGTCTTTGTCTCAGCAAGCGGAGAGCTCCGAAATTAGGTCATAAAGACCAAGCTATTAGCTCATTTCCCAGTCATGTAAAATCACCCCCTCTGCTCACACACAACAGGCAAAGAAAAAAGGAAAGCAGGAGAACATGACAAAAAAAGCCTAGCTGACACACTACTAAATCTTTGTGTCGAACACTAGAGGAACAACCCAACTGAACTTGGATCGATACAGTTACAGTTGAGAAGGTGGTAAGTGGAAATGTCTTGATGGAGGTGCTTTTGAAAAACATGAGAAAGTGGGAGGAATGACGGGGGTCGTAGCTCACACTTAGATCACGAAAAGTGCAGTGTGGGAAACGCAGTGTGTTTACAGAGCCTCCCCATCCATCTACTGCAGGGCTCCAGGATGTTGTAAGGGTCTTTTGTGTTTGAGTGTGTATCTGAGCCTTGGCCTGTTTAACCCCTGGATGTTGTCAGTGCCCGTGGTCATCTGGTTTCCATCCCGCAAAAGTGTAATTGTGCTTATTTAGTGTGACACCCACCTCTTTCTCCAGTGCTTGCTCCTCAGCCGTCACGCCAGCTGCCTGACCGACTGCAGAGATGCTCAGCATTCCATGAATGTGAATGCGCCAAAGCCTCCTGATGCACCCAAACACACAATGATCTCCAATCCAGTGATTGAAAGTTGTGAAGACAGATGTTTCCAAATAGACTGCAGAATCACATGCATACATTGACTTCATTGATATCTTGTGCAAGTAGAAGGAGGGTTCTCATTGTAGATAGTGTTTGGACAAAAACTTTGGTCACGCCCACAAGTACAAGATGAGTCATCAAAATATTTGCTAAGTATTGGATAAACTAAATTGGCCATAGTATTGGAATGAGAGAGTATATGGGTTTTCCCTATTGGGGGTTCGCATCTGCCAGTAAAACATATGACAAAGTAATTTGCTGTTCCTCTGATAAAGCAATGAGTGAGTAAAAGTACAAAATGTTAAATAAACAATGAATACCACTGTCCTGTAACTTCTTTATACCATTCTCCTTTTATTCACACATAATCCTCACAGATTATGAATTTGCATGTTAATGTTCTCCTGCATTTCCCAGTACTGGTTTGTGGCTGGAAGGGCATTTGCTGCGTAAAACATATGCCAGAATAGTTGATGGTTCACTGTGCTGTGGCGACCCCTGATAAATAAGGGACTAAGCCAAAGAAAAATGAATGAATGAATGAATTTTCTCCTGCATTGAAATGCCTACAAGCAGTGAAATTTCCACCAGCTTGGACCAATCCCAAGTGGCACACTTCATATTCACTTGTGGTCTTATGATGTTTGGTGTTTGTTAAATTTAAGAGTTTGTCAATGTTCCATTTAACATCCTTGCATTCAGAAAGGTCCAAGGGCCTACAAACACCCCCTGGATGATGACAATATGCCCTTGATACCAATTAGGTGAGCTCCAAGCAGACTATAATGAAAGTGACATTGTGTAAGAGGGTTTAGGGTGGCAATTAGGATCTTAAGGGGTTCAAATTATTATTATTTTATTTTTACAATTTTACCACAGAACTTTTATCTTATTAATGCTGTTTGTGGCTTAAACAATATTTGGCTTCTGTCACCCCAATAAACCTCATTCCCATCCAGGTCACGACACCATTAAAAATTCCTTCAATTCTGCTGACCCCCAACGAAAGGGATTCGGACCTGTGATTCAAGCATGGGAGACTGGGACACTAATAAGGACTTAAACATAGCATGTAAGGTCTGTCACTAATAGATCTCTTGAGACCAAGGAAGTGAGGTTTACTTACAAAGAAAATACTAGCTCGTCTCTGTTACACTCGTTCTCTGGGTCACGGCACTAATGTAACATTTTTGGTTATACACAACCTACTGTGAGTGGGATTCAAACTATCACTTTTGCCACGGGAAGCAGTCACACTAACAAGGAGTGAACACTAGATGGCCTGTTACGCTCATACCCCTAAACCACATTCCCACCTGGGTCACGGCACCAATGTAACTCCTTGGGGTCTTCTTAGCAAGTGGGAATTCAACCTGGAGCTTCTGAGAGCTTCACAAACTGGCCTCTGTTACATTCACTTTTGGCATGGGAGGCAGGTTCACTAACAAGGAGTGAACACTAGATGGCCTCTGTTACACTCATACTCCTAAACCTCATTCAAATCTGGGTCACGGCACCAACGTAACCCCTTAGGTTCTACTCAGCATACACCAAGTGGGATTCAACTTGGAGCTTCTGGGAGTCAGATGCTCTAACAAGGACACTCCTGAAGTTTACTCGTACAGTGAACACAAGCTTGCCTCTGTTATGCTTACTCACCCCAAACCTCATCACCATCTGGTTCACGGCACAAGTGTAACCCCTCCAGTTATACTAAAGTGACTCTGAGTAGAATTCAAACCAGTGATTTTGGCATTGGACACTAAAGACTGCACCGTCTGCTATTAGTGTGTCTCTTAAAGCCCATGTGAAATCAAAATTTTACAATGTTTCTTTTGCTAACTCACGTTATTCTTAAGGATGAATAATTTATCAGTGCAAGTTAATCCACTGAAATGTTTTGTTATGGTAATCTTCAATCAAAGTCTGACCGTTTGCTTCCACCGTTGGTGTGGCGATCCTTCAGTTGACTTTAACTTCAGGGCTTCCATAGCAACTGTATATTGATATCCTTAACCCCACCCCTCTTACTGTAAAGCTGCAGTCACATTAGAGTTTGAGCATGTGAAATTCTGTTGTATGGCGCAGCGAAAAGGGGCGGGATTAAACAGGATGATTAGATATTTTAAAAAGCAAACGATTGGTCCATATTTTAAATTTCTGCCCAGAGAGGTCATGTTTTAATCATCGGTTGGTCTCAAGCAGTCATATAATGCAATTTCGCAGGTCAGAGTTCACCAAGCTTGAACTTTGCAACACAGCGAACTGCGAAACTTGGCGCAAGAGCTTGCATTTCTGGTCTGACGCATTCGCGTGCGTATGAATGGAAGTCTATGGGGAGAAAAGTTTGCTATAAGGAAACGATTCGCAAAAGAAAACCCCTCCCCCTTCTCAATATTTGGATCAGTTGGAAGTACATCAACATACGGCAATAAAAGTCTCAGCAGTGAGTTTAAGGCCAGGGGAGTGAGGTTTACTTGTACAGATCTCACTACTTAGCTTCCATTACAACTAAGGCTACTGAATTCTTATTAAAAGACTTATGGAGTCACTCTATATTAATAAAGCTGTTAGTTTAGTTTTCTCACATGTGGTACGTCTGTTGTGAGAGCTGTTGTTTACCTAGTGAAACCATGCATCAATTCCTGCACCACTGCAGCCCTCTGCACCTTTCAGGCCTGTCACCACGTCTTTAGTGCCTGACAACAGACCTCAATGAAGAACACCAGAAGACCAATGCAAACCCCAAATGACTCAAAACAGAAAGAAAGAGAGAATGACACTGGAGAAAGACACTAAAAAGACGTGTAAAAACAAGGTTATGATAAATGGCACAGAAGAAGAGGAAAGAGTGCACTGGGTTAGAGAAAGCCACTGGTGATGATGTCATGGCTTTGGCTCTCCAGAGCGTAGAGTGGGACGGGCCTAAGCACAGCTTTCAGGGGGGATGGGGGGCCGTGGATTGGATCTTGGCGGAAGGGGGACTGTAATTTGAGTGACCCCCATCTCAAATTGAAAGCAGTTGTGAATTCTCTGGAGGGTAAAATTTAGCAATCCAGACTCGGCTCATGGTTCCCACGACACAGTTCGACCTCCCCCCTCTCTCTGTCCCGATGTCCGCTTATTCTCTCGTTCCTTCCGAAAAATCACTGGTCTCCGTGCCTATAAATGGGAAGTCTGGTGGCATTTTCGGGGAATGGTCTGCACTGAAAAAGGCAATAAGGCAATACTCACAACATCCATGCTTATTAAAAGAAATCTGGAGATTATAAAATGCCTCTGAAATGGAAAATAGTTGAGGCAGATAATTTAAGAGACGGTTGAGTGGCTAGACCGCACCCGGCTTATTTTGCTCTCGATTTTCTCTATAGTTCTGTCTTAGACTTTATCTGTCTTTTTTTGTAAGACAAAGCTTTGTTTTTTGCAACATTTGGGTCTTGGACATGACACTTATTCAATTTTTTGTTCAGATCTGATCTTTTATTCAAAAATATAATCAATTGCAATTCACAGATGAAAATGAATTGAAAACACCAGTTTAAAAAAAAATTTGTTTATAAATTCATGTTGATCCTTTTAAAGGGGACCTATTATGTCCCTTTTTACAAGATGTAAAATAAGTCCCTGATGTCCCTAGAGTGTGTATGTAAAGTTTCAGCTCAAAATAACCCACAGATAATGTGTTATAACTCTTTGAAACTGTCCCTGTTAGCCTATGATGCAAATTGTGCCATTATGATGACTGTCTCAGTGTTTCAGTCAAAGTGTTATTATAGAAAATATATAATTAATTAATGTTTACCATTAGAGGATGGATATATTCACAGACTATTGCTACACAACTGTGTATAAACCCCTTATAAAAGGGATGTTTGCATAATAGGTCCCCTTTAAGTCAAAAATGTCTTTCATCACGAAGAAAAATTCATTTTCTCCAGAAAAATTCATTTTTCTTCAGCTTAGTCCCTTATTTATCAGAGGTCACCACAGCGGAATGAACCACCAACTATTCCGGCATATGTTTTACGCAGCGGATCCCCTTCCAGCCGCAACCCAGTACTGGGAACATACACTTTCACATTCACACACACACTTATAAACTACGGCCAATTTAGTTCATTCAATTTACCTATAGAGCATGTCTTTGGACTGTGGGGAAAACCGGAGCACCCGGAGGAAACCCACGCCAACACGGGGAGAACATGCAAACTCCACACAGAAATGCCAACTGGCCCAGCCGGGACTCGAACCAGTGACCTTCCTGCTGTGAGGCGACAGTGCTAACCACTGTGCCACCGTGCCACTATTATTATTATTATTACAAAATTAATTTTCTTTTAATTTTCCTTTTATTAGCTTTATTTTTATTAAATAACTAGATTTTAAGTCATTAAATCTCTTTTAAAAATTGACCTTTTATTAAAAGGCAAGATTTATTCAGTTTATGCATTATTTATTTATTTATTTATTTATTTATTTATTTATTTATTTGTTTGTTATCTAACAATATTTCAAGTCTATGTAGCATTTTACTTAATGGTTGTACAACATGACGTTTTTAGATTAAACCTTTCAAACATAAATGTAAGCATTTCTTGAGAATAGCTCTTTGTGTTTTGTACACTTCAGCTGTACATCATTTCCTAATAATTCAACAACCCATGGTACGGCCCATGCACACCCACCATTTATTTTCTAATAGGCTAATTCAATGGTCCAGACTCAATTATTCAACTGTGTTTACACACCTCAAGACATTCACATGTTTTGGACTGCTGAAGTTCATCACTAGCTAGATCTGCCTTGCACAAGCCAAGTCTGATAAGAGAAATTAAAGGTCTAAAGTCATTTGAGTTTCCCAATCCATCCACCCACTTGCTATTAAGATTGTTATTTTAGGAAAGCATTAGCAAGTCAGCGCATATCAGACACCTCTCACACAAAATTAGTTGAACAAACTACTGGTTGCAGTGTTCGTTTTGGATTGACAAAACTAATCCAACCTGGTTAAGATCAGGTTCAGGGGTTTCACAACACTTGACATAAACTTTCTCTGTTAACTCGGGTTTAACCCAGTTAAAGCAGCTGGAGGTGTGACACGTGCAGCAAACAGCCAATCACATGGCACATAAGAGAGTCAGTATGATTTATTTCTAACAACAGAGTCAGCAATTAATTGCTTCGTTCACGATTAAGAGATATCATTATCGAATTTATAATCGATTTAAAGACATTTACAACACTGCTGATAAAACAAAAGCTTAACAAGGCAACATAAAATATTAGTATATCAGTGCAACTCGATCCACTCAATCAAACTCTGATTTTAATAATGTAGGGTCACAAAGTCATATTAAAAGCTTTATATATTAAAGCAAATTCACATCTAAATGTTTAAATGATTTTTTATTTATTTAAAGCTACTAATGAATTGACAATTTGAAATAATATTCACATATAATATAAACAATTATAATTAATATAATATAAAGAAATTATTAGCACCAAAAGACAATTATATATTGTCCAAATATATGCGCATGGATTGGCAGTGGCTTTGTTGCATCAGATATACAGTATCTGTTACTTTACTCACAGCCAGAGTTTAGTTACACGTTACTTCCGAAATGTAATACACTATATATTACCAGTTGTTGTCATTTAAATGTAATTATTGCAATACAATATTACAATATTCTCTGAAATGTAATTCGTTAAAAAAAACTTTGTATTACTTTTAAGTTGCTTTCACCAAAATAACTAGTATGACTATATTTACTAACATTCATTTGGCCATTAATTGTAACATTAATTATTCAGTGAGATTTTTTAAGGAGTCTGACAACAGCCAGTACTCCACACAGAGATCTGATCAGCTGACAGCTTTTGCTTTAAATGTTTAAATTAAATAAAAAAAACCATACAAATTAAAAGTCTTCTTTAATAAGCTGAAGCTCTTTCATCAATAAATACAATATTCATTTGCTTTTATTACACCAGAAAGCAGATGACGTCTTTAGTTGTCATGGTAACCATATACAATGCACATTACGTAATATCCACACCTAAAGGAGTAGGAAATATCTATCTAACTATAAGATCATTTGTATGGAACATTATCAGACTTTAGCAATAGTTCTCTCAAATTTATGTGCTTTTTATTATAATTAGTAACACTTTACTATAAGGTTGTATTAGTTAATGTTAGTTAATACATTTACTAACATGAACAAACAATGAATAATACATTTATTACAGTATTTTTTCATGTTCGTTAACATTAGTTAATGAAAATAAAGTTGCTCATTGTTAGTTCATGTTAACTCACGGTGCACTAACTAATGTTAACAAGCATGAATTTGGATGTTAATAATGCATTAGGGGCGACACGGTGGCTCAGTGGTTAGCACCGTCGCCTCACAGCAAGAAGGTCGCTGGTTCGAATCCCGGCTGGGTCAGTTGGCATTTCTGTGTGGAGTTTGCATGTTCTCCCTGTGTTCGCGTGGGTTTCCTCAGGGTGCTCCGGTTTCTCCCACAGTCCAAAGACATGCGCTATAGGTGAATTGAATAAACTAAATTGTATGTGTGTGAATGAGTGTGTATGGATGTTTGCCAGTACTGGGTTGCAGCTGGAAAGGCATCCGCTGTGTAAAACATATGCTGGATAAGTTGGTGGTTCATTTACCTGTGCCGACCCCTGATGAGTAAAGGGACTAAGCCGAAATAAAATGAATGAATGAATAATGCATTAGTAAATGTTGAACTATGATTAATAAATGCTGTACAAGTATTGTCCATAATTAGTTAATGTTAGTAAAAACATGAACTAATGAAACCTTATTGTAAAGTGTGACCTGATCATTTCTTTCAGGACTGGATTCGCAAAAGTAGTACACTACAGTCCCCATGTGTGTGACGTGGTTTATAGTCTAACAATTGAAAAAAAAATTCTTACATGAAATAAAAATTACCAAGGCAACAAAACCAACCTACTTTGTTGAGCCCGAAAACTCAGACTTTGTTCAAACTAAAGCTGAAATTACTATGGTAAAAACCCAAACCAGCTAGGAGCAACAGGCCTCTGATCTGAATCACATTTATTTAGAAAACAATGACATATCATTTAAGTGATGCCCAAAAGAGCCTTCTTTTAGAAATGATGATATTGTGCTTGGTAAAAATACAGCATTCAGTCCTACTTTCTGTAGTCTTCTTGTAGTCCAGCTGATTGCTGCATCTACAGTATGTCCTGTCCAAGTAAACACAAGCGCACACAGACCCAATGGGAGCCTCTGCATTGTCCTGGATGACACATTGCCAACATAAAACTAACTGTAGGCTAAACGCTTCCAGAGCACAGCTGTAATGCTTTTCCTCAGTTATATCTACTGCTACGATCGCTGTCCAGAATACCAGCTAGGTAAAATGCGTGCGGTAGGCTCAATGACAGCCAAGTAAGTGTGTGGCAGACTTTATATGCAATGAATCGCATTTATGGTTCAATAAGAATTACAGGCTTGTGCCATAGAGAAATGAGACGCAGAAGGGAGAGGCCGTCGGTTTGATGTCAGACTTGAGGAAAGTTGTTTAAGGTCATGGGTTTGAGTCCGAAACCTCGCTTTCTCATTCCTTCCCTCTTTACATAAGCGCCATTGTGTTTTTCGGTGATAAAATCAGGAGGAAGGAATGTTTGGGGCTGATTCAAAAATGTAAATAGCATTTTAATTGACAAAAAATGTGTTATATGTTGACTTGGGAGAAGCCTGTTTTTGTGTGTCTACGTTTATTTGTTGTGTAAGACTGTGGTTGAGTCTGATAAGTGTGTGATATGTGAAATAACTTGTTGTAATTGTGAAATTGACATGTTGTTCCTCTGAAGGGAGTAAATTAATGCTTCGTTATTTGATGGCATTTCTCAGTACTGGGTTGTGGGTAGAAGGGGCTGTGTAAAACATATACTGGAATAGTTGGCAGTTCATTCCGCTGTGGCGACCTCTGATAAATAAGGAACTACGCCAAAGGAAAATGAATAAATATTTGATGGCAGTAATGGCAGGTTTATTTTCCCTCTGTGCTGTGCGTGCTCACCTTTTTTTTGCCGGGTGTGCTGTTGGGTTTTATTAGCCAGGCCTGTGTTCACATCGTTTTGGATTCAAGGCCTCGGAGACGCTGTCTGGGTCTGTAACATCACAGAAAGGAGCATGATGAAGTGTTTTGGTGTGAATCAGAGACACACGGAAGGTCAGAGTCTCTTGGATGCATTTATCATCCTAGCGTTTTTCACTTTGTTGTTGAATAAATGTGCACAGCTGCTGATAGATTCATTTGGAATGTCTTTAGAGTTGAATCCAATCAGCATTCGCTCCCATCTCTAGGGACTCTCTAGGGAAAGAGGTCAGGATTGCTAAGTCATTTTTCAAATCTTAATATACATTCATTTAGGGTGTTTTTGTTATTATTTATGCATTACTGTTGGATTTATGGTGATCATTTTTGGAATTAGCTTTAGATTTTTTTATATTCAGCTCCTTTTATGTTATTTTATCATTGTAATGTTTTAAAGTTCTATAAGATTTAATTGATTAATTTATTTAGCTTAAGTTTCCTTTTGAATTCAACTTGAAACCATGGAAAACTGCTGAAAATGTTTTAATTTGCTAAAACTTATTGTCATATTGTATACGTGCATAAACTCGGGTCTTGATGCCCACCCTTCAAAATTAAAATGTTTGGCCTCACTTAAAATGATAACAGAAATATCTTACTACTGCTCAGTAGAAGGGCGACGCGGTGGCGCAGGGGGTAGCACGTTCGCCTCACAGCAAGAAGGTCGCTGGTTCGAGCCTCGGCTGGGTCAGTTGGCATTTCTGTGTGGAGTTTGCATGTTCTCCC
>CAIGQV010019070.1:20042057-20063476 GCA_903798115.1 Danio jaintianensis | reverse complement strand
ATAATAATAATAATAATAATAATAATAATAATAATAATAATAATAATAATAATAATAAACAAAAGTATCACACTTTTTGTCCATGTTTTAATTTATAAATAAATAAAAAAATAAAAAAATAAATAAATAAATAAATAAAATCAAAGAAATTGTAGTTGGTAAAATGTTTTTTTGTATGGTTTTAAATTTGATCTGCTCCTGTGTTAAAAAACTTAAGTTATACTGCAAAACCGCTAGTATCTTGAAAAATCCCATGATGCAGATTTTTGGCCATACTGTGCAGCACTAATATTCCAGCTGTTCACTGACCTGATTATGTCATAGGGTTAATTTAGGATAATTGCTATTGTTTTTCCTCCAGTCATTTCAATGTCAAAAAAAAAAAACTGTCCCAGTTTCCCAGATTCACCAAACCCTGGACAAAACCAGACAAACTTAGAGTTGAGTTTTTACGATGCATCTCACAGACTTCGGTGAGAAGACCCTTTTGACATTTGACCTTTTCAGCTCTGCTTGAGGTGTAAGAAAGTGAGAGTGAATCTGTGTGGCATTATCAGTTAGCATGTTCGAAAAGTTTAGCCCCAAAGCCAAGAGTACCACACAAGAAACTCTTTCTTTCACGTTGCATTCTGGTATTTTTACCAGTATGACCTAATAAACAAAACCTCTGCCAGCAAAACAATCAAAACACAGTCTTCACATGGCCAGATATTCTCCCACACAGAGTTTTCCTGTATCATTTCATTACTCGTTAGAGGATGTGACATCATTCGCTGAGAATGCATTTCTCAGAAAATATTTCAGATGAAGAGTCACCTAATTTACAAAGGATCAAGCTTTTTGGTGGGCAGTATATCAGACACCAAAAATAGCTACTTGAGTGGAATCTGATAAAGAGCGTGTCGAATAAAAGTCTCATTTTGGAGGAACATTTTGAGGGTGGAGATGTAAAAGATGATTGGCGCAGGTCTTGCGGAGCTCTGGGTGGCCACTGACTTCCTCACAGCTGTCCTTACAATAGAAGGCTTTCGGGATTATGGGTGGACAAATAGGAGATCTGAAACATTAGAGCCCACCAAAGATGCCTGTTGTATCCTTTTGAATGTTGGCCTACATTTTTTAGAGCAACAGTCCAAGCTCAGGACAAATTAACTTGAATTGACAGCATGTGTGGCATATTGTAAAATTAATTTCTCGTTTATTGTTTTCCTTAAAATATAATAAGTCTGGGTTTCTGTGAGGCCCTTACAGTACAATGGGCCAAATTGCAAACATTACAATGTTCAGTTTCAATATTACAGCCAAAGTAAACAATGTGAGCTAATACGGGTTTAGTATGAAATATTGCGTACTAACCTTTTCAGTTTAAATATCCAATTTTACAACTTTTTTTTGCTATGACAACATAATAGCTAAACCCCTACAATGATGCTATGATTTAAACAGCTTTACAGCTCAATGTCTTTATAAGCTTCATATTTGTAATTTAGAAAACGCCAAAGTAGGCTTTCTCACGCAAACATTTGGCATTATGTGTATAATCAAACGCATAGCCTTAACAGTGCCTAAAACCAGGCCCTCAAGTCAAAAATATATAATCTGAACTTTCTTTTCAGAAGAGAAAATGTATTTGCACTCTTTTAAAGTAGAGTTACTGTGTCTGAAAATGGGAAGAATTCAATGTCAATTTCACTATCTGTGTTCTGAGATATTTCTTCTGATGGATTTTTAAAGACAGAATTGATGTATCATTTGGCTGGTTTTGATATCTCACAATCCTAGTTGTTTAATTCTGTGAGATTTGAGCTAAAGATTACAAATGGCATCTGAAAATTGGGGTTGGTGGTTATTTTGTTAAAATGAACGTTTTTTGACAAACTTTTTCTGTTTTTTTTATGTAATTTCTAGACAGAAATTTGTATTGTAGTACTTAAAAATTTGCTTAGTTATCACATGAACATTTTATATCTTGTTTCTGAATTTATAAACCATCATGTCTGCATAAGTTTGTATTTATAAATTGCCAAGACCTCAGATGCAGCTGCACACTCTCCAGAATGAAAGCTTTGAAGGGATTAGGACATAGGGATGAGCACTTCCAAAAGGAACACCAATCAACATCCCTGTTCAAAGGATCATACGTGTCTGAAGTGTCCATCAGTGGTACCCTTCGAAATCCTAAAGTTCTAAGTAGCCAGTTTGAGCACTTCAGTTTCGAACATCACTTCAATATGGCGGCCATGATTGTTTTCACCCCGAAGTGCCCTTTGGAGGATGATATATCTTATTTAGAACAAACCGACAGTCTCCAATATTTTGTTATTATTGCATCTCCTACATGTTTTTTTATTTTTATTGAAACAATAGACCATTGTTGCCTCCTTAAAGACAAACAAATGAATGCAAGAAACATAAGGGTGCATGTGTAAACTGATTACAGAAAAATCTTGTGGTCACAAAAAAGGGTTGTGTGCACACCAAACACTTCAATTTCACAAAAACTGCAAATAAAATAAATAATAATAATAACAATTTACACTCACACAAGGTGTTTTTTAGCAAACCTGAAAAAGGAATATTACACAAAATACATTTTGTAATAATTTTTTATCGACATTCAGAAAATACCACAAAGGTTTTGCACAAATCTGTAATGGAATCAAGGCTTTTGCTTTTTAATATCCTTTCCAGAGATAGCAAATTGTCTATTAGACGATTACTTCATAATCTTGGCATAGTTTTTTACTACTGTCTTTATAAATTCTATGAATTTGTACAAACAATTCAGCAAATTAATTCTGGCATATTCAGACATAGCGTCAATATTCTGAGATGGGCTCTTGGAGCATGAACATTGGCTAAAATATTGCTTTTTTATTGTAATTTGAGCTTGAGAAACAAGCATTAGAGTTGAGTTCACGTCAAACGTTGTTCCTGAATTTAAATATGTTACTTAATTTGCGAGTTTGTCAAGCATTTTTGTTTAAATTCTGATGCCCAAAACAGGGTTGCCAAAATATGGCCGTATGCACTGTACAGTATCCGGATACTGCACTGTAAAAAATGCTGGTTTCCACACAATTCCTTCGTGTTGTCCCAACACAAATCAATTAAGTTAACTTAATAATTTTGAAGGGTGTCACGGTGGCGCAGTGGGTAGCACAATCGCCTCACATCAAGAAGGTCGCTGGTTCGAGTCTCGGCTGGGTCAGTTGGCATTTCTGTGTGGAGTTTGCATGTTCTCCCCGTGTTCGCGTGGGTTTCCTCCGGGTGTTCCGGTTTCCCCCACAAGTCCAAAGACATGCGATACAGGTGAATTGGGTAAGCTAAATTGGCCGTAGAGAATGAGTGTGTATGGATGTTTCCCAGTGATGGGTTGCACCTGGAAGGGCATCCGCTGCCTAAAACATATATGCTGGATAAGATTAATAAAGGGACTAAGCCGAAAAGAAAATGAATAATAATTTTGATTAAACATAAAACAATTAAACTGTCCTAAAACAAACTTAAGGATTGTGTTGTTTCATCATAATATAACATAACATAATACAACTCTTATTCAAATAAGTAGTTTGAATAGGCTGCAAAAGTAATTTTTTTAGTGTATGAACCAATTCACTATGTCCACCATTTGGCACAAGTCCAAATGACTTTTATAGTAATCAACATTACGCCACAAATGCAGTCAAACCATAATTCCTCTACACTGTTTTAATAAGGTTTAGGCATGCTGCTAAATCAGTCACAAAGTGTGTTGCCCTTAAATGCTTCAACATCTGAGGCATTTATTTACAAGGCTGGAAAATGAAGGGACTCAAACAATGTTACTGCCACCAGCTGTGGGAAGAGATCGCTTGCCACGCAGCAACTCCCAGTTCCCATTTGCCTCAGAGTAACAGGTGTGGAGCCGTCGCCTGCATTTCACAGAGACTTGTGGTGTAAAGCGATCAAAACCCGAAGCCACAGACACAAAACTGCTCTCACGCTGAGCCGTCATGGCCAGCTCAGAGATGGACAGAGACAGGATGTAGGCCCTCTGTTTACTTTCACAAAAGGCTCCAGCCATTTCCTGTGGGTCATTTTGTGACTGAAAGCCATAGTCTTGGGTTCAATGGTTTGCCGTTCGGCTGACCGTCACGCCATTTGTGTTGACCTGTCCCCTCAGAAACAATAAAACGATGTGTCTTCCCTTGGCGGACAACTCGCAGCAAATTATATCTTGTTTGTAAGGTGATAGTTATGCAAGTTAAATGAGTGTGGAGTGTTGTTTATTGCTTCACAATGTTCTTGTGGAGCTGCCTGGACAATCGTGCATGTACCAAAATAAATCCTCGGTTTTATTTCTTTTCTGCCTCCGCCTAAGCAGACAAATGACATAATCCTCAGTTTGGTTAAGTGCTTCATTTTTAGCAGTCGAATGTATCTGATTTGAACTTGAACTATCACATTTGATTATATTTGATGAGTTACAGTAGTTTAATCCCAGTTAAGACTGATCTGCTTATATTTAATTCGCATGCAAAACTGATTTGTCAGTCTTTTGCGCAAACAACATGACGAGATGCAAGCCGATTAAAGATATTTGAAGAAAGAAGTGAAATATAAACTTTGACGTGAAGCAACAAAAAAAATGTAGCAGTAATGATATGCAATAGAAAGTCCAGTGAAGGCAAATTGAAGAGTCCAAGTACAGTTTAATAAAATAAATTTGAAGAAAACAAACAAAGCCAAACCAAAAGCAGATTTGAGCTTAACTGGATTCTAACATGAACAGACTTTATATGAAAACACTCATCAAACAGTGGGTACTACACAAAACAATAGACAATATAAGGGCTATATATACAATACCAAGTGGTCACATAATAAATAAAACAACCACATGATTTGTGAGAACCAATAAAAACTAAAACAAGAGCATTAACAGGGGAAGCACATGACAGGAACACATGAGAAGACACATGAAAATCCAAGGAAAAACTAACATATTTACAAAGTATTTGTGTGTTCAAGTCATGGCAGAAAGATTGTATTTAGAAGTCATAATTATGAGTCTGGAAAACTGGATTTTTTTAGTGTCTGAGTTGGTGGTGTGTTTGTGAGGAAATGTCAGATGCGATGGATGAAGTACCTGTATTGATAATAAATTTGTTAAATTGAAGGGAATAGTTCACCTAAATTCGGTCATTAATGACTCACACTCTACTTGTTCATAACCTGTTTGAGTTTCTTTCCCGTTTAACAAAATAAGATCATTTGAAAAATGGTAGATAGAAAAAGCCATTCACTTCTGGAGTATCTTCTTTTGTGTTGAACAGAAAAAAGAAACTCATAAAAGTTTGGAGAATGGTGAGGATATTTTCATTTATGGGTGAAATATCCCTTTGATTGAATTTTTATTATCATTATTTGTCATTTAAGATAAAACTTTCTAAGTTGCCTCCACAAAATACAATGTTCTTATGCAGTTATGATATCATAATTCAGGTTGCAGAGCCCTCATAAACTAAATAAAAACAGAAAAAAGCAAAAACACACTAATACACATTGTTTATTGGTCATTTTGAGGATGGTTCACTCAGAAATAAAGATACGAAAAGGTACACTTTTACATAACAGGTTCATATTACCTTAAAGAGTACAAATGTGTACCTAATACTACCTTAAAGGTACAAAATTGTACCTTTACGGTACCCATATGGACATGTAAGGTACAAAAGTGTACCTTTTGAATTTTAATGATAAAATGTGCATCGCTTTGCTGCAACCAAATTGACTTGAACACATTTGAAATTTGTAAATAAGATTGTCCCAGAATTAATTAAACATGCATTAGTTTCTAAATAATCAACTATCTAAAGAATAATTGATTACAAACCATTGAATTACTAGAAACTAATCCACCAGGTGATGTGGTGATGTGACCATGACCCAAAGTGGAAAGTAAGCTTGTCTTGCCATTGCAATTTTATCTTACAGTTATGACTTTGGATCTCTCAGTTGCAACTTTCTTTTGAATTTTTTTTGAAAAAAATCATGCAGCTTTAATTATAACAAATATTACTTTACATTTACCATTTGCTATTTTATGCATCATCTACCACAATCTCTCAATTGGTGAGTTTAGTTAACACACACAGCTTTATTTTTCACAGTTTTCTCAATAGCGACTTCTTACAGTTATCACATTGTCTAACAAATTATACTTTATATTTCACGATCGTTACTTTAAATCTCATAATTTGTACATTGATATCTCACAACAGAGACTTTTTATCCCACAATAATACCTTTATTCCTTGTAACATCCAACTAATCCAAATTACAACTTCTAATCTCTAATAATTGTGGAATTATTTTAAACTCTCACAGTTTCCTTTCTTTTTTACTCAAAGGCAAACAGCTTCCACATGACCAGAAAGCGCTTCATAAAGATGTCTTCAGATCTGTTCAACATACCTTTCATAACACCCTCCGTGAACATGTTCTCTCACAGCTGTGTTGCTGCTCCGCTGATCTACAAATGACAAACACGAGTGAAACAAATTACATACATTTTCTAATGCTCAAAACCTCCTGTTTCAACCTTGAGAGGCCTGTAATTGGCCTTCACCGCTTTAAAAGCTCATGCACTGCTGTTCACCCTCCCACTGCGCACGCATGAATCATAGATCATTTGTGCAAGCCTGTGGCTTCCTTGTGGCAACCCCACCGGCCTACAATTGACTCATGCTTAAAGGTGACTGTGATCCCTGCCAACATTGCCCTCGCTGACTACCTGGTTTCCCATGAACATGTGCAAGATTAGTCAAAACTGGATCATTAAATTCTCATGCTGAGGTGTGGTGGTCACCTCCTGAAGGCAGGCGCTAACTGACTGTTGCCAGTCATTGTGGTTTAATGGCGTCTTAGGCTGATCAACAGCTCCAGGTCAGAGCCAGGGACCAGGCTGCTGAAATTAGAGAAATATGAGCCTGTGTTTTCTCCTCACACTCCCCCACTCCAGCTCCTCTCCATGCCAGTGGTGATGCGGGTAGAGGAACTGGGCCCAATATCTGTTTTTTATATCTAGGTCATTGGGATGCGTGTGGCTTTGGATGGGAGTGCAGCCTAATCTATGGGTTTTCTACAGTAAAATGCTTTCAGCTGTGGTGAGCTTTTTCGCTCCTTTACGCCTGGATCTTGCACACTAACACGTCGGATCATTAGAAAGCAACTCCCTGCGCTTTCACCATCCAACCTGATGTTTTTACCGTTAATAGTTGACTGTCTCTTGAATTTAAGCCTGTTTTCGGCTCAGGAATGCAGTGGAGACAGATGGGAACATCTTTGGTAAGCTTCCTGGGATTTAATCTCTCCATGTTGGAGGTCTGTGAAATACATCTAACAACCTCAAGTAGAGCATCGCTGTTTAGGCCATCTTCCTACATTATAAAACTACCGTTTGGCATTCAGCCGTGATTCCTGCTGAAATGAAGACTTTCTTCAGCATGTCTTCTGTTTGTTTGCTTAGGGATTTTTACGTTCTCTTTCTCTCTCTCTCTAGAAACACATTTGATTTTTGGTTTCCTGCTTTAGAATTGAGTTTCCTGGTGCATTGAGAGGACATTTGCCACAAGATGACCTGCATGGTTGAAAGTGCTAATATTAAATAAATTATGTAAGATGTAGTGTATATAGGGGTAGTGTATATAGACTATAGGGCTAATTACCTTTTTTTTTTTTCTTTTTTTTTTTTACTCCATTTGATATTTTTTAAGGATACATTTATTTTTGAAAGTCAAGATCTGTATAGATACATAACTCGAAGGGATCTCAAAATTGGCTCAACCTCATATCATTCCAAACATGTTTCATTTTCCATCTCCCATATTTTGAGAAATGTTTCAGTTGAGTTTTGTCTTAACAAAATAAAATCTTTAAAACTATCTGATTACCAAGCATTTTCCAAAACATCTTTTGTGTTCTACTGGTTTGAAATGACATGATTTATAAGTAAATTATGATAAAATGTTTATTTCATTCATTGACCACAAAACGAATGAAAATGAATATTTTCAGAATTATTTTGCAAGAAAAAAAGATATAGATTGTGGGTAACTCTTTACAATAAGGTTGTATTAGTTAATGTATTTATTAACATGAACCAACAATGAACAATACATTAATTACAGCAGTATTTGTGCATGTTTGTTAACATTTTTAATGAAAATACAGTTGCTCATGGTTAGTTCATGTTAACCAAAATCCAAATTCATGCTTGTTAACTAATGTTAATGTAATGATTAATTGTGCAGTTTTACACTGAATGCATTAATGCAGGCTAAACAAGTAGTGACAGAAAACACCTGTAATAACCTAAGAAAGCATTTAGGTGCCACCACAACTTCTTCCATCATCACTATATTTTACAGGAAAGCCAAAATACTTTCATACATATGATTTGAATGCCATGGAAGGTGATCTCTCTGCAATCGTTAGTTTAGGATTATTCTGCAAGTAAAAAAAAAGTTATCCGAACTGTGGGTTGTGAACCGTATGGATCACGGATCAACTGGGATTCGTTACACCCCTAGTTACCATTGGTGAAAAGTTTGCCCTGTAACTTGGTATATTGAATCAACTGAACTTTTTTAGTCATCTCAACTTAGAAAAGTCAAACTGACTAAAGATATTATAGTTAAACTTTGTATAACTAAAAATGGTTTGAAAACAATTTTTACTGATTAAAAAACATTTGTCTTTTTGTCATATCATTGCTTTACAGTGCAATGGGAAGAAGCTGTTTATCGACTATAATTTGGTTACAATAATTGGTCATTTAGAAATGTCAAAAACATTTTCTTCAATATTTTCATATTAGAGCACTTTTTTTCAGTAAACTGTAAACAGATATGTAAATGAAAAAATGGAAAATTTGAAAAATAATGAAAAATAACTTGAGATTTATGAAAACTAAATAATGCTTTAATAATAATAAAAAATCTGGCTTTACGGTATGTCATGCATTTTATTGTGTTCCATTAGAAAAATCCAGTATTGTTGAATTGTTGTTTAAGAAACAGAAATCTCAAGAATGTGGTCATTTAAAAGTCTAAGTATGTTTTGGAATCCAGCAAAGACTTTGCTAAACAAAACAATATGCAATTGGACTTTTGGATTTTAAACCTCATTGTTTCTGTTATACAGACCGCTATGCAGTTTTATCGTTATTAAGCACAAATGATGATTTTTTTTTTATCTGTCAGCATCAGTTGCACAAACAAAGATGAGTTGAGCCAGGAGTAATATTCAGCCAGAAAATGCAGGAGAAACAAATTAATCAATGCAAAATATCTTGGGCATTTATGTGACATTGTTTTCAAATAAAAATGTTACACTTCTTATGTTTTGGCCATTCATTTATATGACAACAGCATTTTAGGGACCTGAAATGGGATTCAAACTGCACGTTTTTAAAAAATGAATCTGCATACATCAACTGCATACGTTTTTTTATATCAAATTATGTGTTCAGCCTATAAGCATGCACAAGTATTCGACAACCTAAACAACAACATCAAACTACAGGAGGGCTCATGTGCAGGTATGTAATCTTTCTTCACAAAATGACATTGCCAACTTCAGGCCATGGAATGCCTAATGCAGCATTTCAGCCATTTTTTGCAGATGTGTGTGTTTTTAGTACTACTTTGCTGTGTAAACATGCCCTTAATTGCAAAAAGAACCGACCAAATGAAGTAAATCCGACACAGGTGTCAAACATAATCAGTAACCGTAGCAACAACTGAGAACATACTTAAGGAACTAAACACAGCAAAAGAGAAAACAAAAACTATTTGCACTTTCAATGGAAAACACAATGTCCTGTAGTATAGCGGATGGTTGTGAATCTTCCTCGGTAATGGTGTCTCTGTCTCAGACTGGCAGTGATTCCACTACATCTCAACACTAACATTCTTCTGTTATTGCTCAGCCTGTTTGCATGAAGACAATTAAGCTACAACTGAGGACAAGAATTCCTAACATGGAGCAGAAGCCTCATTCAAACAATGCATTTCTCCTTATCTGTTTAAAATAAAGCCATTCCCCATGTGGAAGGTCAGGCTCCTCGAAGCTCTTCAGATCCAGCAGGCCGATTGTTTGTCTAGAAGTAAAATGGGGCTTTGGAATGTCTGTCATTCTTCACGCTCGTAAATATTTTGAGCATAGTTTACCTTCCTGACGAATTCAATAAGCCAGTATGTGTTTTATCTTATCAATTTAACTGTATGAATTCAGTTAATAGGACTTAATAGGATGCATGAGCTTTTTCATTGTCTAATCACTTGTTTTAACGACAGCTGATAATATTGTGGTGCAGTAATTGAGCATGACCATCAATTTAATGTTAGACTGTTTCAAAATGAGTCTTAGTGGAGTTTGCATAAACACTTTTAAGCAGACTGTGTAATCCAATTTTTGCTTTTTTTTGTTCTCAATCTAGTTGCTTCCAAAACATTGGCTTGATTAAAGGGTGAGGTGATCTCATAGATGCATGACAAACCGTTATGGTGATGATTTAAGACTTTACTTGTGCTGGCATGTCTGAGTATTCCTCACGCTATAAATATAATGTAGGCTTATTATTCAAGCTGAATGCAATGACGTGATGGAATCATTTCAGTTTGCAGGAAGTTAGACTGGTATCTTGCCCCAATATCAGCCCTAAAGCCATTTTTACAATTCAAAGGAAATTAATAACTATCATAAACTTATGAGAAATCACACTGACATGCACATTCAGATGACAGGTCATCTGAATTTAACTGAATTGTTTCTGTATTCTGTAATATTGTTTAATTTGATATATGTAATCTTTATTCATTTTCTTTTTTTTCGGCTTAGTCCCTTTATTAATCTGGGGTCGCCACAGCGGAATGAACCGCCAACTTATCCAGCATATGTTTTACGCAGCGGATGCCCTTCCAGCTGCAACCCATCACTGGGAAACATCCATACACACTCATTCACTACGGACAATTTAGCCTACCCAATTCACCTATACCACATGTTTTTGGACTTGTGGGGGAAACCGGAGCACCCGGAGGAAACCCACGCGAACACGGGGAGAACATGCAAACTCCACACAGAAACGCCAACTGACCCAGCCGAGGCTCGAACCAGCGACTGTCTTGCTGTGAGGTGAACGTGCTACCCACTGCGCCACCGTGCAGCCATATATGTAATCTTATATAACTTTTTTTTTTTAAGTTTAATTTCATAATAAAATATAAGTAAAATTTCAGTACTGTTTTATGTGAAAAAATTAAATATGAAATTTCCAAACATTGGTGAATTAATATATTGTCATTTCATACATATTATACAAAAAAAGAAATTCAGACCTTATGTTTAAGGTTCAAAAAACATGAAATATTTTACATTGACTTGTGGTAATTTTTTCTGAAAATATATGCACTAAATGGCAACATTTGCAATTGAGAATTTGAAGACACCTTATCAGAATGTTTTATATGAAAAAACGTTTTATGGCAAATCCAGATAACTGATGTTTTTTTCAGAGCCCTAATTATACCAAATTTTATTAGATTTCAAATTATTTTAAAACTGCTTTCCTGTATATGTGTAAAACTGGGTTTTACAGTATGTGCGAAGTATAAAGATTTGAAATTACAATTCATGTTTGGGGGCTCCACTGTTTTTTAAATATGTCATAAAATTATTATTGATCTAAAAATACCTCACAACCCTTTTTGATAGATTTAAAATGTTGTTACTAAATGACATTTTAATGTGTCTTCTGTAAATTATAGTAAAAATGCAACAAAAAACTTTTTTTTTCAACGTCATTTTTTTCCTCTTTGACAAGGAATACATGTTATTTCTTTATTTTACTATTTATTATTTCTCTAAATTAACCCATCCTAAAATATCGGACTAAAAATGTGACAAGCCCGGTGTCACTCTCATTACAGTATTATTAGGGTCTCTGAGTACGTAAACAAAACCCCAAAATCTCAACAGGTTATTTTACCTCAGGAAGTTGGCACCGTGACTCCAAACCACTTCATTACCTCTCCGGTTAATTTAACGCGTTTTTAATAGCTCTACAAATTTGACAAACTACCGCTGCTCACAGAGACGCCGTCATAACAAAACAGAGCTTTGCCTGATTTCGGCAGTCATGCGTCGTAATTGTTCGCTTTTGGGGTGACTGATTATATTCCCTGAAGCAAAATGATGAATGAGGACAGCAGCAGTAAAGGAGTTAACGCTCACAGGAAGTTCAAGGAGTCCGCGTCCACAGGGGGCACGTCAATACTCCAGTCCTCACTCGCGCTCACTTCACTTACTTTCAAGGCACATGCAGCCTCTCAACTCTGTCCACTCTCTCCGTTCTCCAAAGACAATTTCTGACGTTTTTTTATAGTAACGCACTCTTTACGAAGTCTTACTCTTGTGTGTACAACTGAGACAAAGAAACCTAAGTCAAGATGTTCAATGCGTAATTTTCAGCGTTCGCGAGCGCGTAACATCTGTAGTGCGTGACGCGCTGTGTTCGCGTGAGCTGTAAGTCCAGTGAAGATGATACCTCAAACTCAGTGGAGAGACTCGAGAGAAAGCTGGAAACTGAACACTGGAGCATCCAGCGTTGCTTAGGAAAGCGAGCAGGAATACGCACTGATGCGCGCAAGCTGGGAAAACTGCTGATCCTGTTCATTAAAGTGGGATGTAGGATTGTACGTACTTTGGCTGCGTTACTTTTGATGTCTCCGATCAGCACACCTGTAAAGGTATGTGTCACAGCTTGTCAGCTATTCCAGACCTGTGATTTTTCTCACGATCGAAGATAAGGAAAATATGAGCGCACCTACCAGCAGACAGTTAATTAAACTGAGATTGATATATACACTGAAAGATAAAGACATCATGTGGTTTCATGAAGAACATCCATGTAACTGTAATCTCAAAAAAGGTTATTTACAGTTTTAAATGGTTCTTTAGATTGAGAAAATGTTCTTCACACTATGAAAAATTGTTATTCAAAAACTAAAATCTTCTTTTGCTAACCCCCAAAATCTTTTTGGCATCACTGTGAGAAAAAAACCCTTTTTGGTTCTTCCTGGCACCTTTATTTTAAGTGTATCACACATTATTGGTGTATTAATATGTGTGCAATTCAGTATGTGTATAATGGTACTTTTTCATCATAATCATCACCATCATGGCTTGGACCTCTAAAACCCTTTTGTTAACTCCAACAAGTCCTCCTTTTGTCTTGTTGTAAAACTGGGTCTGTTTACTCACCCCAGAGTAATTCTTGTCATCCAGTTCTTAATTATGTTTGCCTAAAAGGTGTGCTTTCATTTCATTTAAGCCTACATAAAGCTTAAATGGTGTCAATTGTTCTCCCAGTCTAGACAAATCAGACTGTTGTCTGATTTTTAGAAGGATTTTTCATACTTTTAGATAAATAAAACAAATAACCTTAAACCAGCAAAATATCTTAGGTTGGATTAAGTAATTTCTTTCAGCAGGACATTGCTGTACAACTTGTTGCCAGTTCAAGATGTTTTTTAAGTTCACAAAAACGTTTACCAATCACAAAGGACCAGTCAGCCAACTTGGGCTGATTCAAGACATTTTTTCCATCAGGGTATAGACTCATTCCTTGGGATGTATATTACCTCAGCCTTAGCTAACGGACAGCAGTGGAAAACCCTTCAACATGGGATTGCTTTGAGCATCAGATCTTTTGTCAGACATTTAAAGTCCAGGTTTTCTCAACTGCTCTTACAGCCCCCCTCTTGCTCAACAAACACTATTTTCTTTAGCAGCTGGAATGCTGACTATTCAGGGTGGACAAATAAAACTTCCCTTCAAATCCCGTCTGGTCTCAATTTACTCACTTGTTAGTTCAGCCGGGAATACAAACTCATTGAAAAGATGTCAGTCGTTACAAGTGGGGATCTGTATGTGCAAATATTTCCTGCATTAAGACTGAAATATGCCATTTGCTATTCAGATAGAAACTCTCCTTCAGCTTGAATCAGTGAAATCATCTGACTGATGGGGAAAAAACATATTTAATGCATCCCAGCTCTTCTCAGTTACAGTACAGTGCTGCTGTTTTGTAAGTTCATGCTGTTGTACTTTATGATCTAAATACACATCACACAGTTTGTCTGTCATTTCATCAGTCAGGAGAGCTGTGGGGTCATGTTTACTTTTCTTTCAAACTTGAAAGACACATGTATACTCGGTAAAAACTCAATACCAACCAGCTTCAAGGTCCAAATTTAAAAAAAAATGTCAACAGTCATAGATTTGAGCTATGAAAGCTCTCCGCAAATGACAGTTCAGTGTTTTTCCATCTTATTATGTTATTTTGAAAATTGCAGCAAGTCTCAGGACAAAAACAATCTTAAAACTCGCCCATTTGGGGCTTTAGGGGGGAAAAGGGTATTGTTTGGTCATTTTCATCATATCAAAGAGAAGAATAGGCTTCAGGATTGGTCATGGAATCTGAACTGAGAGGCAGGAAGTCAGCCAAACCCTCCCTCTGGATGCTTGGACCTTTCAATGTGAAGGTTAACATGCAAAGCTCTGTTTGCTTTGAAAGCCAACATCCCCTTTTCAGCATCCACTTATTCACTTGGAAAACTGTCCTTGCTAATGCCGACCTGCTGCTTAGTTTACCATGATTTTAGGAGACAAACCTCGTCTTCCTAAGTGCTCAGAGGGAATATGCCAAATCCCTGTTTCCTCCCAGTGCACCTCAGCTACAAGAATTGGGTCTGATGAGCTTCCCAGCTCCATACTCCACGTTCCTTATGGAGAGATGCTGTATAGCCTGAGGTGTAAAGTGCAGCTTGGATTCTTTGTGTCATCTTTCATAGTGTCGTTTTTATGCAGTAGTTGATCTGTGATGCCAGAAGTTTACTTCAGGTTTATTTGTATGGCACACTCTTAAGGCCCATTCACGTCGCACTGACACATGACCAAAAAAGTGGGGACAATTACAGCACATTACTTCTCAGACATTTTACAACCCAACAGATGCCTATTCAGCATGTTCAGTTAGCAAAAACAAGCTTCAACAGACTCAGACAGACAGTGTCAGGGGTAATGTACAAGCTGTTGATGTCATTCGGTGCAGTGCAAATTGGCACTGATTTACGAGTTGTTCGCTGGCATCTTTTCGCACTGGGTAGTTATAGGAACTAGCCACCAGGATGGTTCCCCAAGGACTATATTTGCACCTGGGCCATTTTCCAGGTCACATCTTCACCATCACTAGGAACTCTGAAGTGACTTAAAGGAAAACTTCACAGTTCAGGATCACCAAAGTATGTTCTGAATCTTCTCTCACAAATGTCTCTATGGTTACAAGGCACACTCCCTATCCAAGCAGGTGGTCACATTACTTAAATTAATGGAAGTTAGCTAATTTTCAGGCACTGCATAAAATCATTGCATCTGCTGCAGCCATTATACAGCAGCAAAGTTCCTTGATTATTATGCCAGAATGAGAGTTTAGTTTTTAGCCATTGTAGCCTAGAAAATAGCAAAATGGCGTTTTCCATCAGTGTCGTACACAATGTAACTACAGAAGAGTCCTACTTTAAATAGGACAATTATCAAAAGTCTTTGGTCATTTTGAGCAGGATTCTAACAGTCTAATCCAATTCAATGCTTTATGCTACGCTAAAACTTCTTCCACCACTCTCGGAAATAGTCTGAATGGATTCACAAATGTTAAAACTCAACTGTTTAACTCTAGGGGACTTATGAACCTATTTCCAAAAAAAGGGGAGTGTTCCTTTAAACTGGCCGACAGTTATTTTGAGCAATTCAAGGTAATCAATGACTGAAGTATGTAGGATGGCATGATCAAAACAGCTGGTATAAAGAATTTTGTTTATCCAGTGATAAGTGGACAATGTTAAATGCAGGTGTACAAGGGTTCTCAAACATTTTGAATGATGCAACCCGGGTTGGGTTTTTGATGTGTTATTTTCATCTCAAATGCAAATGCTTTCAGATTTTTCCAGATAATAGCAGCTGTCCAGCAGCTGTCCATGTAGAGGTTTAATGGAGGTAGTAATGCAAACATTCCTCCCCAACTCCGACCTCTGAAGCCCACAGCATGAATACAAGAGCAGAGTCCCTTAGCAGCCAACAGCCTGACTTTACACCATCTCCCTCAAACAGTGGCATTTCCGACACTGGCGGAGAAGAAGAGAGCTGGAAGTGGTTCAAAGAGCGGTTGGTTTTGGGAGGAGGCGAGGTTGTTGATGGTGGAGTTTGCTGACTCCATCTCAAGGAGTCTTGTGTTTGCATTGGTGACAGAGTGGTTGTGTTTGTGAGAGTTTCCAAGTGCAGGTGTGTGAAAGCGCACAGCTGTGAATGCTGTCCTCTGTCTGGTGACTCAAAACCGCACTGTCTTTCTGCCCAACTTGGCAGCATCCTCCGTAAGTAATAATAATACGTCTCCACCCCTCTGCACTTCTCTGTCGCTTTATTGATCTCCCCAGATTTCTGTCTTCACCCTTGCCATGTGCTTTCATCCATGTCAAAGTTCACACCAGTTCTGCATCATATCTTCGGTCTACACTTTACCCTGTCTGGATAATTGTCCATTTGTTTTCTTTTATCTCTTATCGCTGATCACTAGAGACATTCCTGGTCATAATATATTACTGTTTAACGTTCCAGGCTTGGGAACTCTATGAATGACACAGAGTTTCCTTTTCCTGGTTACTAAGAGGTCCATTAGCCCCCCTTTTCCCACCACTGATAAAATTGATGAAGCTGCATGCTAGTTTGTCACCTTGAACTTTATGGACAGGCACTTATTATTTTATAGACACCATTTACTGCACAGCTTTTCTGCTATAATTAGTTGCATACACTAAGACAAAGGGAATTTCCCCTGGTGGAGCAGGCAAGAAGTCAGGGCTACGGGCCCTTTTTTTATAGCCCCACTCTTCAGTACACCCGATGACACGTTTATTGAGCCCTAGGAACTTGGATGTTTCAGCCCCTCGGCCAAAACTCTTTCCCCTTACTGTAAGTTCTCTGGGGAATTATTGTCTTTCTGTGCAACCCTGACATATCTCTGAAGAACCATGAAAATGGGTCTTTTGAACTGTATAAACTGCTTTCTATTGGCCATTGTGAGGTCACTGGCCTTGTTTCATACTGTGAATGTCAGGGAAAGCTCTGCTCTTTTTCTGGCCAGTTGATGATGGACAAATTTGGATGTTCTCACATGGTCTGCATTACTGATGCACAGCTGTTTTACTCTGCGTTAATGGGGCATTTCAAAATGTAGGCCAAATTCCCAAAGCTACGAAATCCAAAGCTACAAAATGTCCATGAAATAAATTGAACATTCAACTTGATAGGAAGAGTCTGAAAAAAGGAATGGGATGCATTATAAACCTGATAGAATTTATATTTTTGGATAAAGGAAAATTACTTAATTTTTTTTGGGGGGGGAGGGCAGTGTGCTTACCTTACGTCATATCCCAATAAAGAAAACATTTCATTGATAGAGTAAAATGAAAAAACATTGAAATGAAGTTTATTTGTATTTACCTCCTTAATTGACTACAAAGGCAAAACACAAAACCTCGACAACAGTAAAACTTTTTTTGATTTTTTTTATTGATTTAATATTAGCTTACATTTAAGCATTTAAGTTACAGAACATAGACCAAAACACATTATTTTATCAAGTTAATTTTGACTAAATGATGTTCTGCCTTTGCTAGAATCTATTTTGATGTGAATGACTGGCAGATGCTTGGTTTGAAATTTAACCACTTAAAAGACTAGCTACAACTGTTGTTATAAAACAAAGTCCTGAAGTATAATATTGTTGTAGTTTTTATACACAAAAAATGGTTGCGTCTCCTAAAATCAGAAGTGACGTCCATGTCTTCAGTTAAACATTCTTGTTTCACCTCAAACCAATCATGATTTACTTTCAGACTTAAAACAAAAGGCTCCTCAAACTCCTGTCGACAACATATGATTGTGGACCGCATGCAGTGTGGCCTGCATTGCTGCTCCTCCCTCCTCAATGCCCATTTACTTTCATGCCCACTGCATTTCCTCAGCAGCATCTGTACATGCAACCACCCCAACTGAACATTATCCATTGTGTTGGCCAAGTCTTTGTTGTTTAACCGAACAAGGAAAAAAGAATAAAAACTCTGGTGGTAGACATGTCGGGGGGAGCGGCGAGGTGGATGGCAGTGCTGTGGTCCGGCTCCAGGGAAATGTGAAGGTCAGCTGGAAAAAAAACAATAACCTTCAAAACTGTCAGTGTAAGACAATAGAGCAGCAGGGCCTGTAGTGACCCTTCCTCGCTTAGGCTACAATAGTCATGCTTCTGTTTATTTATGTGTTTGGGTGCATCAGCATTGACCTCATTCTGTGAACAGGTCAGTTTGTGAAATCAAAAAAGATCTTTAGCCCTCCACACAAACACACACACACCTCTGTTTATATGTGTTTGGTAGTTTCAGATAGATGGATGTTGAATTGGGTGTGAGTGTGTTTACAGTAGTGTGCTCTGTTAGCAATATGAATTCATCTGTTGATCATTTTTTCAGTTCTGTGTCAAAAGCATTAGTTTTCGATGTGTTTCTAAATCGTTAAAACCTGAAGTTTTGCTTTTTATCTTTTTGGTTGCCATGTAAATGTGTGGACAGTTAATGTGTGGCATGTTAAAGAAGCTGTTTGTAAAGAATAAAGATTTTTAGTCGACATTAAAAAAATTCTGTCATCATTTACTCACCCTCCACTTGTTCAAAACACCCTCCTCACCCTCCACTTGTTGAGCACAAAAGAAGATATTTTGAAAACTGTTGTAAACCTGTAACCATTGACTTCCATAGTATTTCATTTTCAGGCTGTGGAAGTAAATGGTTACAGGTTTTCAGCTTTCTACAAAATATCTTCTTTTGTGTTTAAGAGAATAAAGAAACTCATATAGGTTTGGAACCAATTGAGGGTCAGTAAAAAGTGAGTACATTTAAACTGTTGGGTGAACTATCCCTGAAGAACCATGAACCATATCCATGAAGAACCTTTATTATTCATAGAACCATTTAATTGAACAAAAGGTTCTTAAAAGTGTCTTTTTAAAAAAGTTCCAAAAGGCAGATTTAGCAATCATAGAAGAACCATTTTGTTTTTTAAAGAACCTTTCAGTAAATATTTCTTTTAGTAAATATTTTGGGAAACCCAAGAGTTATCTTTACAGGGCTTCCCAGGCTGTTGTCAATTAGACTTCCATTAGGCTTGTTGTCAATCTAACCACTTATATACTGTTTTTGTGAACTGCAAATATACTGTATTTGGTTGAGATCTATTATTTATCAAATTTTGTGATATGTTTGCATGTTATGCTTCTCTGGTGTCAGCAAATGGTTGAATGACATGCGATTAAACAATTAAAATATTGATTTATTTAAAAGAAATGTTAGAGCTGTACAACATTGTGATTATCATTGTGATTATTTCATATGAAACTGTCCCTTATTGCTACTTTGAGTCATTAAGACACAAAGAACAAAGACTGCCATTGATGCACCTTTGGTTTTTGAAAAGTTTCATGTACAATTGACAGCCTGGGTAAAAAGATCCCCATTGACATGGATCTGTGAAAATGACAATGAAGTTGTATGTGGATGCCAGACCAGAAGCTGGCGATGTAACTTTGTAAAGAAACACTATGCGTCTGCACACAGGTGTAGTCCACAATTGTTGTTTTATGTAGTCAAGTACTCATGCATGACAACAAATTGAACACATAATATTGTA
Organism: Danio jaintianensis; assembly: GCA_903798115.1. Lineage (NCBI taxonomy): Eukaryota > Metazoa > Chordata > Actinopteri > Cypriniformes > Danionidae > Danio > Danio jaintianensis. The sequence continues at coordinate 20,043,634 of CAIGQV010019070.1, read as the reverse complement.
ATACTGTGGTGTTTTATTCCTGAATGAATCTGTTTTTGAACAAATCATTTGAGTCATTTGCTGATCCATTCATAAAGACAGTCACTTGCTACTTTTCTCAAATGAATCAGATATTTAAAAAAAAAATTGAATGAATGATTCAATTAATAAATCATAAAGTTATATATATATATATATATATATAGTAGGGGTGTGACAAGATCCCGTATGACGAGATCTCGCGAGAGTAAATCGTGACGAGATTTCTCATCGAGGTGAAAAGTTGTCTCATGAGTTGTGATGTTATGATGGAGCGTGAGGGTGAAATTAGCATTGAAGATTGGAGGCAGGATTGGATTTGATCTGCAAATTAAGTGCTTTGCACATACCTGGCAACCCAGGCTGGCCTCGGAGTTGCGCTTGTCACTCGCTTGGGCGGGCGAGTGTGACGTAACCGCTTTTTTCACCTGAGTTCAGCGGGTGCCGCGTCACACATTATGGTTTGTATCCATGCAATGGCATAGCACTTCAGATATGATGAAAGTCATAATCGTCGTAAACACAAATGGAATTAAGACGTAGAGTATTCCTATTTTAGTCGCATTATTGAAGTGGAAATATGTAAACGCTGTAGTCAAACTATTAACACCGTGAAGGACTTTTAGCCGCATTTTGCGACAGGACATACACACCTAGCGAGTCAGTAAAGCACCACAGACACACACATCTCTAAGGGCGCGTAAACAAACACACACACACACACACACACTCACTGAACGATCTCCTGGAGACTCATCGTCACATCATCATCATCACGGAACACATGTTTATGCTGTCCGGGAAAAGCTGAATTTTTTTTTCATTGGCGTGCGGTATCAAACTCCATTAAAACAACTCTCTCCTATCAGTCCTTACTTCATATTCGCATGATCGCATCCAGTAGCTCAGAGAGAGTCACGGGGACATAAATGAAATTAAATAAAAAATTAAATACAAAAAATTACATATATTATTTTTAAGTTCAGTGTGTGGAAAGAAGTTTGATTTCTCATGTGAAATTGTACAGGGGAGAAGCCAGTCAGTAGAGTTTATAGCTAAATATTTAGCAGTGTTTGCATGTCCTTTACGTCATACAATTAATTTAAAATGAAATAGAATACTTTTTTTTCTAGTTCAATAAAAATCTATTTTCCATTCATATATTAGCAAATATTTTGCTAATATTTAAAATTATATATAAAAAGATTATTTTCCATTCACATAGGCTATTAGCAAAATATTTAGCAGTGATTGCATGGTCTTTACTGCATATAATTCATTAAAATAGAAGTAAAATAACATTCATTACAAGTTTATTTAAAAAAGTTAAAGTTTTAAAAAGTTCAGTTAAATAAAAGACTATTTTCCACTCATATATTTCATCATTGAGGATTTCTTAAAAATAGTGTAAAAATCGTTCTCGTGAACCCAATCTCGTATCTCGTCTCGTGGAGTAGGCATTTCGTCACACCCCTAATATATATATATATATATATATATGTGTATGTATATCTAAATATATGTGTATATATATATATATATATATATATATATATATA
>CAIGQV010019070.1:20023934-20041957 GCA_903798115.1 Danio jaintianensis | reverse complement strand
TGTATATATATATATATATATATATATATAGATAGATAGATAGATAGATAGATAGATAGATAGATAGATAGATAGATGTATTTAATTTTTCTCGCAGTGTCACCCACCTTAACGCCCATTTGTGAAAATCTATTATGGTTATTATAATTAGTATTTTCAAGGGTTTGACTCTTTATACAATACAAGAAACAGTGAACTCATTCATGCCAATATATAATTGTCATTCAGCTTTTCTACCCTTAGACACGCAAAAGAAAACTCCCCAACACACACACAGACACGTGTGCAGGCAGGAACAGGCACACATCAGCCCAGCTGTCCTCTCTCATGTAATAGGACTCTGTCAGCAGCTAGTTCTGTCTCTATGACTGTTGTACGGATGCACCTGGAATGATGCCATGAGAGATGCAACTGCAATGAAAATTACAGGGTGGAAAAAGGCCTCCCGCTCCACATTTTTCATTATGACAAAGTTGCAATTTTGCTCGAGGAGCCCGTCAGGGTGTTTGGAAGACGTATGAGACTGGGTGCTCTGTATTAGGGAGAGCAGAGTATCGCTAACCTCATGCTAACCTCTGTGCTGGCTAACCAGATGTTAGCGGCCTCAAAAAATACTCTCAAACTCCCCTCCTCGACAGAAACATTTATTTGCTATTAGAAGCTGTTGTCGGAAAGCGAGTTAATTTTAACCACAATTCCAGTTCTGGAATTTGGGAATTTCACAGCAAACAAGCTCTGGAGCCAAAAAGGCGCATGGGGTTTGAACCGCAAAGACTCGTAGTGCTCGACAAGCTTCATGCTAGCAGTTACAGGAAGCGAGATGCCTTTAATGAGGCCGAGCTGGAAACAGGCCCTAAAGGAGCCGGGGGACTGCGGTGAGAAACACTCTGAAGGACAGTGTGTGGAAAAGTGCCAGGGTCATTTTTAATTTCGGCTGGTTACGAGACATCCAAAACAGATCATTACGCTTGGCTCTGAGTGTTTTCACTGCAATTGAAGTGTGGAGACAAACAGAGCTGCCTAAATAACAGGAGCTAGTTCATATGACGCCCAGGCGTGCTCTGGCCTCTCTGGGTTATTGGATTATTTTATATATAAATTAGTGAATTGTGACTTAAATGTTGCACATCTGTTCTGACAGTAGGTGCTGCATGTGAGGAATAAAGTGCAACTAGCCATATAATGGTTAGGAATGCATACAGTGTCTGTATCAAATTATTTCCCGAATTCACTGGCAGAAGTTTTATAATTTTATTTTATTTTATTTTATTTTATTTTTCTAAATAAAACTTGTTTCACTTGTTTCATTACGTATATTACATTTCCAATTTTCTATTTTGATTTACTTAACTGTAATCAGTGTTTGGTGTAATTACAGTACTGTAATTAAATTACTTCTCTGCTGAAAAAGAAAAGTAAGGGATTACTTTTCATTTGTAGGTAATTTAATTACAGTTACCTATACTTGCCTAAATATTGTACAGAAATTTGACAGTTCTATATTAACAAATTCAGAGAAGCAGAGTAATTGTATTATTTGTTATACAAATATATTTTGCAGAATCATTTTATTGGCAGTTCATTCTGCTGTGGCGACCCCTGATAAATAAGGGACTAAGTTAAAGAAAAAAAATGAATGAATGATTAAATTTTTTTGCTGAAGAAGTTTACATTTATCTAGACAATTACACACGCTTAAGAAACTATGAATTGAGTCGGAAATTATTTTATGACAATATATAGTATAAATTCAGAGCAACAGAGTAATTGAATATTTGGTGTTGTTCAGATATTTTCTTTGATTTTTGAACTAAAGAAGGACAGATTTTTCTGAAAACTGAGCATGGTCAAGAAACAGCTAATTTAGTAAGAAAGCAGTGACATGGAATTTATAAAATATGGTGTTATTGCTTTGAAACGTTTTATATTTTTTATACATGTAAAATTGACCTTTTCTTAAGTATAAATGTTTTGTAATTTAGCTAAAATTGCTTATTTGACTCCAATGAATGAATTGAATGTTTCAATTCTATAACCTATGCTTTGAGATTCATAGGGATTTTAGGTCTCTAAGAGCCATAATCAAAGTAATTAGACAAGTAATTAAGATACTATTTTACCTTACATAATTAGTAATTAATTAAAGTAATGTACCTTCAATGTAATATTCAATCAATAACATTAAGTAAGATAAAATTAGTAACAATATTATATTTTCTTCATTTCCGAATTAAGGTATTGAATCTATATTAGATTTTGTATATACAACATTTAATATATAATATTAAAATGATTTTATTAATAATATATATATATATTTAAATAAAATCTTTCAACATAAAAAAAGTCTTTAGTAATATTTTCATTTTTTGCATTTCTATATCTGCTAGTGTTTTTTTCATCATGTGATTTCTATTATACAATGCTGCTTTGGACGATAGAAAACTTTATTGAATTCATAAATCAAAGCCTTGCAAAAGACCAGTGTCAATTTTTACTGCAAGACAGAGCAAAATGAGAAAGGTGAACTTGTACCCTATGCTGTGCTCTCTTTCTGAGTTATGGGGGGCTGCTGGATGAATGTAGTTTTTTCTCCTCAGATGTTTTGCTCTCCTGCTGGTGTTGTCTGGCGAGTGAAGGCCGAGCCGCAGGTGTCACGATATGATAAACATTAACACATCATAGAGGAGCCCTGTCTTTCCCCATTGTTTCCTTTTCCTGCAGCAGCACCAATTGCGCTGACAGGACACATGCTCAACATTTGGGAAAAAGAGAGCTGCAGATTTTTGTGTCTGTGCCAACCATGACATACGTTTCATTTTCTCCTCTTTTTTTTATTTTAGAACGAGACGAAACCCCCCTCTTTCTCAAGCAGCATCTATCCAGTTTCAGCTCTTTAATTGCTTTGGCTCAGACCTTTGGTATTTTTTTTCATTGTCTTCCTCTTCACATGAAAGAAGCGGAAGGCACTATTGCATTGATAAAGAAAGCAAGTTTGCCATAGTTCTTTATTATGTACAACATTTGTTTGATGGTAATAATGTTCTGACTTTTGTCAGATAAAAGTTGAATGAGGTGGCAGTGCTACCCTAATGAAACATTTTATTGTTTATTAAAATAAATTATAATACATGTAATTTAATACAATGTTTTTTTCAAAAGGAAGGTCAGTTTTGAAAATTGAAATAAATAGAAAATATATTTTATTTTTCATTCATTTTCTTTTCGGCTTAGTCCCTTTATTAATCTGGGGTTGCCACAGTGGAATGAACCACCAACTTATCCAGCATATGTTTTACGCAGCGGATGCCCTTCCAGCTGCAACCCATCACTGGGAAACACCCATACACTCCCATTCATACACATACACTACGGGCAATTTAGCTTACCCAATTCACCTATAGCGCATGTCTTTGGACTTGTGGGGGAAAGCGGAGCACCCGGAAGAAACCCATGCGAACACGCGGAGAACATGCAAACTCCACACGGAAATGCCAACCGACACAGCCGAGGCTCGAACCAGCGACCTTCTTGCTGTGAGGTGACAGCGCTACCCACTGCACCACCGCACCGCCTACTGTCATTATATTTTTCTTTAATATAAAAAAAAAAAAATTCTTTATTTTTTTATTTTATACGTATTTTTTCTTTTAGATATCTTATTAAAACATTATACATTTTCCTAACTGATCTCCATTAAAACGATGAGCTATTTTAGATTTTTATTTATTTCATTTATTTTATTCTTTTACTGCTTATGTTTTTGATGTACATTTGCCACTTTGCATTTCATTATAGATCAATTGAAATTGATTTCTTTGTACCACTTCTGCATTTGTTTTGCAGGTTTCTGCTTCCTGTGATCCAGTCACACCATGCCTGAAGGTGAGGGACGCAACAGCCAGAAAAAAAACAGCAACCAAGGTCAGACGCCAATCAAACGATATCAGTGTTTGGAAATCTGAGCACGATTACGTAACATCCCAATCAAAAATGTAACCGGGAGGAACCGCTCATTCATGCTTTGATTTGACATTTTTTTTGTTAACTGTTGTGCTTCAGTTCAAACCCACAAACCAAGAGCATAGGAAGAAAAAAAACAAAAAAACAATGACGAAAGATATCTTTTCCAAAATATTGTAAATTTTCAATGGAGATAAGCCATCAAGCCTGTCCCAGATAAGAGTGTCTATTAGAAATGAAACGCTTGCTGTTATCAGGTTCAGATTTCGACGCCCTTATGATATTTTTGGACCTCGGCCTCTTTTACAAAGAATGGTTGCTTACATTATCAATTCAAACAAACTGAACATGACTGTTGGAAATGTACTGACAATCGCAATTGTTTAGGGCTGGTCACCTCTTTTTGGATTGGACTTTCTAAACAATTCCTGATTGAGCAGTTTCTTTTCTTTTAGTTTTGCATTTTCTGTCAGATAGAGCCTGGAATATGTCAAGTTGCTGTCGATATAATATACATAACACAGCTAAAGGGAAATAGATCACTCTTAATTCATATACAGCTATGGGGAAAGATTAAGAGAGCGCTTGAAAATTCTGCTTTTTTGGGTTGAATGGATCTATTAGGTACGGGTTTGGGTAAAATGTTAATATTTGTTTTATTCTGTAAAGCTCTGATGACATTTCTTCACAATTTCAAATGAAAAATACTGTCATTTAGAGCATTTTGTTTCAGAAAGTGGCAAATACTAAGCAATGGTCCCTTTTCACAAGACTGTTATGATGCATTTAAGGGTCATCAGCACCTTAAATCCTTGAAAGTTTTCAATATTTAGAAATTTAAAAAAATGTATGTACATTAATATGTATTTATTTATGTATTATATAATCATATAGCATCAAAATACAAAAAACAAATGACTGCTTATGCAAGGTGTTTCTAACACAGTGTCTATGGGTGGGACAGTAAATTTGACGTTGTTCTCTTTTCTGGCTGCCGTTATCAGTCTTACACATTTTTTTCCTTTTTCTGAAAGTCTTGATAACACCATTGAGTTTTTATTTTATTATTTCAGCAAATAGGCTTGTAAAAAAATATTTGTTGTACTCTCCCATTTACTGTGCTCTGAGTTAACCCAACTGTGACGACGTCCGCTACTGTGAAACTCGAAAATGGTCCATATTTCTTTCTTAACCCTTCTGCAGATTCATTCATTCATTTTCTTTTCGGCTTAGTCCCTTTATTAATCTGGGGTCGCCACAGCGGAATGAACTGCCAACTTATCCAGCATATGTTTTACGCTGCAGATGCCCTTCCAGCCACAACGGGAAACACCCATACACTCCCATTCACACACATTGTGGGGGAAAGCGGAGCACCCGGAGGAAACCCACACGAACACACGGAGAACATGCAAATTCCACACAGAAATGCCAACTGTCACAGCCGAGGCTCGAACCAGTGACCTTCTTGCTATGAGGCGACATCGCTACCCACTGTGCCACCCCCTTCTAAAGATATTGTTTGATTTTGAAATTGATGTGGTTTTGTCTAGAAACAATCTATTCAAAAAAATGATTAGCCTTTATTTTGAGCCAAAAATGCTCTAAATGTTGGTTTGTTTATGCATAAAATAAAAAGGTGTCTTGTTTATATTCATTTTAGACAACACAATATCAATGTTTTAACTGAAGACGAGATAAGAAATATTTTTTTGCTAGAATAATGTAATTTTCTTTTTCTTTTTCTGCCTTTAAAACATTTTATTTGCATATTGTATAGTGACATATTTACATTACGGCATATTTTAGCAAAACATAACATTTGTGTACATGAAAGGAGGAGTACAGAGAAAACGAGAAAAGAAAAAATGGGAGGAAAGTGCACAATTCCAGCAAATCCCAGAGAATATATGATTGTATTAAATTGTCCTTGTGCATTTAAACATGGTTTTGAAGGTAATTTATAAGGAATAACCTATTTTTTTCTATCACAACAAATTATTATTTTTTTATTTAGAACATGGGTCTAATTAATAAATCGTTACGTTTTTATTTAAAGTCTGAAAGAAATGTTATCAGATGGAATAAAACAAATATTAACGTTTTACTCAAACCCATAGGCCTACCTAATAAATCCAGAGAATGTTCAAGTGCTCTCTTAATATTTTATCTTAGTATTTTAATATTTGTTCATAGCTGTACAGTCAAACCTAAAAAAAAAAAAGAGTTGGCATGTGATGTAGATTTGCAACAAATCTATCCCCAAACTAGCCCAATTTTTCTGTTTGATCATGCTAGCAGTTTTATCATTGGTAGAATATACATTTGGAAGAGTGAAATAGTTTGATGCATTACATTAATTATTTGATGTCAAAAATGTAACCTGGTGACAAAAAAAAAAAAAAAAAACACGACAAGTGGTTAAACGTAGGTGAGTTACTTGGCAACCATGTGGCTGGGCTCTGTTGAGCTAGTATAGCACCTCTGGAAGGAAGTGCTTGTGTTTGGTTTCAGCGTCAGGTGCAGACTGGCACAGCAGCACACAGGAAGCTTGAGCACCCAGATGCAGATAAACACTCTTAGTCTGTGAGTCATCGCTGTTACGCAGCAGCTTCTGAACTCTTCTCTTCTCTGACCCTCTTCGAGGGTTGGGGTTGTCATTTCTACAAATACAGAGGCATAGCAGACTTTCAGAAATATGCTGTGGTCATGTTTAGGCACTTTAAGAGATTTTTCACCCCCCAAAAAAACACAAAAGAAGAGATTTTGAAGAATGCTGATATCCACTGAGTTCAGCAGTATTTAATTGGTTTACTTTGGATGTCAATGGGTCAATCAGTTTTCAAAATTTATTTTTTAAATTGCAACAGAAGAAAGAAACTGAGTAAATAGGTCAAGGGTGTGTAAATGAGGTGTAAAAGTTCATTTTTGGGTGACCTGTATCTTTACACTATATTAACTTTGACCACATTCAATGGCAAGACTACAAACCAGTTAAAATCTTAAGGTAAATATTGATTGATTGATTTTGAAGATTTTAAAAGCTAATTAAATATATATTAATATGTATTAAAGGGAAAGTTCACCCAAAAATCTAAATTTACTCACTATTTACTCACCCTCAAGTGGTTCCAAATCTTTATGAGTTTCTTTATTCTCTTGAACACAAAAGAAGATATTTTGAGGAAACCTGAAAACCTGTAACCATTGACACCCATAGTAGGAAAAACACATACTGTGGAAGTCAATGGTTACAGGTTTCCAACTTTCTTCAAAATATCTTCTTTTGTGGTCAACAGAAAGAATCTCTATAAGGTTTGGAACAAGTGGAGGGAAAAATGATGACAAAATTTTCATTTTTTGGTGAACTATCCCTTTAATACTGAAAAGATTTTTTGGTTAAACTATTTTAACACCGAATTACATTTTAGTGTCTTCTGGAAATGCGTTTTGGTCATTATTTTTGACTTAAAGAAAAATAAATAAATAAAAAACTATTAAATTTAAAGAAAAAAACAAATGCTAATTAAAACTGAATACATTCTATCACAAAAACACAAACAAACAACAACAACAACAGCAACAAATATTTAGACTTTTATTGTTTTGATGCATGACCCATATATACACCATTAACAATAAAGTTTGGATGAAGAATTTAAAAATAGTTTTAAAAGATGACAAGGCTGCATTTATTTAATCAGAAATACAATGAAATAATAATATTGCAAAATATTATTGAAATTTATTACTATATTCTATTGTAATTTTTTTATTTGAATTTAAAATTTAAAAAAATTCCTGTGATGCACAGCTGAATTTTACATAATAATCTTTTAGTTTTTATAAAATTGATGCAGTCTAGTTGAATAGAATTATTTATTATTTTCAAGAAAAAACTGACCCCATACTAGATATGTGTATAGCAGGACTGACCTTTGTGGTGTAATCAATCTTGAGCTTCCTGTTGTAAGAGAACAGAGATATGGGAGGTCAGCTTCTTCTCCATAAATTATTTCGGTTTATCTTGATCATGTCATCAACATTCCTGTTTAAGAAATATGTTATGTTGCACAGGTATTCTGAGTGAAGAAATGGGTAAATCTCACGAAACTTGGCCACAGCATATGTCCAGGTCATATTTCATTCAAAAGTAATTTAATAAAAGAATGCATACATACATACATACATACATACATAAAACAAATTTATATTTTTCTTTACAAAAAGGAAGTCACCAGGATTGTATGCAATTAGGGATAGTTTGCCAAAAATGAAAATTGACAAATTTCAGTTTCAATTTTTTATTTACTCACCCTCAAGTGGTTATAAACCTTTATGAGTTTCTTTATTATGTTGAACACAAAAGAAGATATTTTAAAGAAAGCTGGAAATCTGTAACCATTAACATTCATAGTCACAGAATAAAGAAACTCATAAAAATTTGAACAAATGTGAGTAAATGATGACAGAATTATCATTTTTGGGTGAACTAACCCTTTCTTTCTTTCTTTCTTTCTTTCTTTTATATTGTAAATATGCATATGTCATGCTTTTGTTAGATTTATACACACTTAATTCAGAGGTTTCTCATATGTTGTTGTCTTGTTTCTTAAATACAGAAGTGCTCTACAGTATTTCCTGGCAAAGAAAAAAAAACTGGCACGGTTTTGTGGCTTGCACACTAATACACACCTAGACAGGATATCCTTCTATGAGAGAGAAGTGTGTGGATACGAACAACTCACTCGCATCTTTTGCACACATCAGATACGGTGCGTGATTCCTGTCAGCTTTACGACCGATGAGGTCTACAATTGTTCCGTATCTGCTGGAATAAGACTAGGTTTTAGAAATCTTGAATACCCGATGTCTATGGTAGGAAATTGCTTAAAATTAGCCACAGCATGAGGACTAACTAAACTCCAGCGAGACGACATAATTCCCAGCAGTGCTGCAGCGTATTGCGGATCAGGTATGTGATATCTGTCTCTTGGCTTTCGCTCATCTGGCCAAACGTTCTCCACAGACCTCAGTGATCTACAAAACAGGCCCGGTTCTCTGTTAGCAGAACCTTGTTAGGGCTAAAGAAAAGAGCTGAACGGTGCACATGAGATTTCTGACAGAAATACCACAATTACTGGAACTTATAATAGTAGATGTATCCCTGACTAATAATTTATCACAATTACAGGCACAAAGATCATTTTAATGTGTCTTTTACATTATTTCCCATGTTATTATGAAAATTTCGCAAGGAAATGAGCTCTAATGTATTATTTCAGATCTCTGAAACAGCTGCACAATTATTCCCTTTTCCATTAAGAATCATATAATTTTGAAGAACAGAATATGTGTGTTGGCTCGCGCACGTGTTCATCTGCCTAATCTAGAGATGCTTCAGTTTTGTTGGACATCTCAAGCAATTTATCAACTCTAATTTGTTCAGTGTGCTCTTTAAACTTAATGACGGGGATAAGAAAATCCATTGGGATGAGGTTTAGGGTGAAACACTCCCCTGCCTGCGGTTCTTCTGTGCCACATGAAGGTTTCTGTCTTCATGCCCAAGTAGTGATGGAGATCACTGTCTGTTTGCTTTCGTTCCAGAGGATGCTCTGGGTTTACATTGTCACACTTCATGCATCTGTCTGGATGAATTTATGCTGCACTTTTAACATGCTCTTACACCCAGCACAGCCGATCTCAAGATCGCAAAGCAAAGCATGGCTGTGGTGTATGACTGGCCGTAGAGGATTTCACAAAACATTTTTTCCTACTTTTTTCATCTGCGACTGCCGCCACTGTGGTGCTGATCTTGGACTGTGGCCAGCAGAAGATAAACACATGCCTTCATGGTCTTTATGAGTGTGTTTAAATCACATTTCAAGCAATCAATATTACAGAAGTTCAGTGTATAAATGGAGAAAAGGCTTCGAGTGGTTTCAGCTATCGCTCAGAAGAAAACTTGATGGATGAAAGGCAGACTTGGCGAGAAAGCGAGCGCAGAGAGTAACAGACTGCGTCGCCCTGCCTGCGAGGTCAAAGGAAATGGAGGATTGTTCGTCTCGGCTGGATCGCACTCTGTAACTGGGCCACCATTGTGACGAGCACAGCTTAGCATTGAGTGCTGAAACAATGCCCGTCCTCACAGCGCTCTGTACCGGCTGGTGTTCGCTTGCCTTGACGACCAGACTGTTGTGTTCAGCTTTGATACGGCTCTTTAGGCAGAACGCTGCTGCTATTTTGTTTTAGATGTTCTGGTCGTGTGAGGGCACGGCTGATTGAATGACTTTTGTGTTCTCAGGCTTAATCGTCCAGCAAATTGCAGTCAGGAAGTTGTGATTTTAGTTTCCTGTCTATACAGGGTGTGTACGACACTGTTCGATTGACAGCCGCTGCGGTTTTGCTACAAACTAGCGTGTTGTAGTTTTGCAGAGTCACACCTTTGAGGCAGGAAGGAACATATTTGCAGGAAACACTTTGCAAGCACTCACAGTTTGTCTTTGTACTTTAGAAGTCTTATCTGTATAATCACTAGTCTTTCACACTGCTCTGGTGAGGTCTTCACTCTGAAATGATGAAATGGCTAGACCACAGTCCTGATCTGCTTGACCCATTTTGCTGTGTGACGTGGCTCATTGTCCTTTACAAAAATTGCTGGCTGATTGAGCGATGAATGCAGGGAAGAAGAAGAATGTTGCAAAAGTAGCACTTGATAAACATTTGCATTCACTCTGCCATGTATCTGTATAATGTTGAGTTTACTCCAAATGCGGAGCACCGCATCACATGCTCTAGTTTACTTGTGGGTTGTTTTTCACCTCACACAAATTTTACACTCAAGTTGGCTTATTTACACTTGAGATGAATCCCACGGGATTGGGGCAAATATGCTTGTCATTCTATCCACCCGGTGGAAATTCACTTCTGTTCACACATTTGCACTTTGTAAGTAATCTTCTCGGACAAAAACTTAATTTCACTTTTTGTGTGAACCCAGTAAAAGAGGTTCAAGTCCTGCTATAGAAAACAATCCTTGAAACCATGACACTTTACCTTCACCTTTAATGGCTTCTTTACACAATTGGAGTTCAGTCGTTCCCAAGATTGACAAAAAATGTTTTCCATTGGAAAAAAGTTATCTTGGGTGATCTGAGTGATCTTGGGTCAGTTTTCTGTCCACACAACATGCTCCTCATTAAAGTTTAGTCTAGTCTTTTGATTTTTGCTGCTGATGAGAAGTTTAGTTACAGAAGGGCTTTCAGTCCAAATTCTCTTAAATGCAGAGACACTGTATGCTGAGATCCTTACCCAATTCCAGCTGCAGTGTTGTACTGTTTGCCTATTGAGACTCTCTGCATTAACCTGTCCTTATTTTATTTTTATGTTTTATTTTTTTTAGATGACCAGCCTTTTTAGGAACATGAATGAGTTAGTCACATTTGAAGAGTTAAAATGCAAAATTCTCTAAGTGCCATCTGAAACTTTCTATCTAAAATGAGTATTTTCTCAGCCTGTTTTTGTTCAGGTATTTCACTTTGAAGGCAAAGAAAATAACATATTCTTTACCATAAAACTGCTGTAAAATTGCTGAACCTACACACCTGGAGGCTGAGAAAAATGCTCATTTTAGAAGAAAATTTTAGATGGCTCTTCATCTACATTTCATCTACATTTGTAAAGATAAGATGTAATAATCTAGATATCACAGATTTTAAATGACCAATGTCTTTTGCAACGACTGAAAGGTTCTTCCCTATTGTCTTTATTTAGAAAACATGCTGATATATGCATAAAACTGCTCATGTTAGGATATACAACAAAGCAGTGACCTTGAAATTTAGGAATTGTAGCATGTAAAACAGTAATATCATAATTAAAAAAATATTTATATCAAGACACAGACAAATATGAGCACAGTTTTTAGATGCTGCTCTTAGGCTATTTTCTGAAACTTTAGAGTAGATTAAAAGTAGATTAGATTAAAAGTTATAGTTTTGGGATATTTGCTTTTGAGGGTGGCACGGTGGCTCAGAGACATGCAGAATAGGAGACATGCGGTAAAGGAGAATTGGATGAACTAAATTGGCCTTAGTGAATGAGTGTGTTCTGCTGTGGCGACCCTTGATAAAACCTAATGGAAAGTGATATTTGCTTTTCAAAATGGTTCCCTGACTGTATATTCATTTTACATTTAATGATCAAACTGTATTGTGTAGTGATCATCCATAACATCTAACTTGTTTCTGTCTTTCACTTCTGCAGCTGCCAAGCGCCCCTCCTCTGTGTCCTCGCTGAGTGGGATTGTGAGCCGCATGGCCTCCTCAGGGGGCACGTCCCGTGGGAGCTGCACCTCCGTTAACACAGTGTGCTCTGACAGTGACCGTGCTGCCAGTCTCAGCTCCTCTGCCTCCTCTGCCTCACTGCAGGATGGACACTCTTCCTCTTCCTCCTCATCGCTCCCCTATGGGGCTGTCCCAGCCTACCCCGGGCCACAGCGTAATGGCTCCGACATCAGCCTGGACCTCACCCCTCTCTCCCTGCTGCCGGGAGCCAGCCCGCTCTCCACCTCCACAACAACACTGCCCAAACTCACCCGCCTGGAGAGGGTGGCGTTGGAGATATTGGAGACCGAACAGGCCTACGTGAGGGACCTCAAGAGCATTGTGGAGGTAAGGGATAGACATATGCGGAAATTGTAAGATGCAGTATTTAATTTCTTCATGGAAATAATGTTGAGTTAATGTTAAAATGGTGATGCAGTAATATTTCTTAATTTCATTTACCTTGGATAGTTTACCAAACATAGAAAAACTTACGCATTACTTACTCATCCTCGTTTCATTCTACGCATGGCTACACGACAAGTGCCATCAAGTACCCCCTAGCAACCTCTTATCACTGGCTTAGAAAACACTAATAACATTATAGTGTGTTCCTAGCAACACCTAAAAACCACTGATAGCACCCTAGTGAGTAATGTACCTCACCCTAGAAAACACCTAGAAAATTATAGTAAATACCTAGCAACACACTAGAAATTACTGAGAGCACCCTAATGAGAACTTAGAAATGAGTTTCAAACTTTTTAGTATACTTTGGTCAGTATATAGCATCCCTTTAATGCACCATTATACTTCAAACAAAGTTATTTTTTGAGGGCAAAAGAAATGTTTGAAAAGGCAGTGACTGTATACTGTATCCTGAACTCAAACACCCCGTGCTGCAGTAGGTGTCATTGTCCTTCTAAAGACAATGATGTGGGCTGAGAGAGAAGAACAGTTTCATAAACATTTACACAACCCAAGTGCCACCATGGTATATCACATCTTTGTTTACATTGTTTTCTGTTTGGCGCGGACAGACACCAAATTAAGTTTTGGATGTTGTTCTCCTGTCTAAGCCCTGAGGAATGAGAAATTAATCAGGGGAAAGGAATTGGACGTCAAAGAAGTTGGAGTTCCAGAACACACCCACCGATTGTGTAATCGTCACAAACCAATGGGAGGTCAAAGGTGTTTAGGATCCAAAATTAACTCCCACAAAAGTTTGTTTCAGTGAGGTGTTTCGAACTGCTGAAACAAACTAAAAAAAAAACAATAACATTTCAGTTCATTGTTCGATTTCATATGAGGTATATCGGGGCCTTTGAAACTAGCAAGAACACTGTGCCCTAATGAGAGCCTAGCAACACTAGAAATAACCAAGAACACTCTAGTGAGCACCTAAACCACTTAGAAAACACTAGTGAGCACATAGGAATGACCTAGACACTATCCAGAATAGAGTAACTCAAAATGAACACACTAGAGAGTATCTACATGTATGATGTTCTAAAAACCACCAAGAATAGCTTAGTGAATACTTAACAACACCCTAGAAACCATCAAGGGCGGATCATCTTAGGGTGCATCTAGCAAAACCGTATAACACATTTACATACAATTTGCATTGAATCATTTAGCACACCTTTTTCCAAAGCAACTTTCAAATTAGAGCAACAGAAGCAATTAACCCTCTACTGCACGCATTATGATAGATTTATGAAAAAACATATTTGACTTTTTCTTTACTTAGAATGGCTTAACTTGACGTGCTGTAAAAATTTTTTGGAAAATAATTTTTTTTTAAGGTACTTTATGATATGTTGCCATATGGCAACAACATCTAACAGTGGATCTAACTTAAAAATTTCTAATTTAGAACTGTCCTTATAATTAATAATTTTGTTGTTTGAAATGATTTAATTGGAGTTGCAGTATTATAAGCTTTAACACAGAACTTATAAATGACACCTTATACATACTTTCCAACAACTGATATTCCAACAGCTTTCATTTATTCCATTCTTTTTTGCTGAATATTATTGAAAACAAACATAATATTGTATTATCATGTATACAACATAGAATAAATATAAATATTTTCTCCAGTAAATATTATAACAAATAAATAACAAGTCTAATATATCCAGATGCATCAGAATAATGTAGCTACTTGCTAACAATGTTTATGTGTTATACTATATTCTATACTACGCCTGTCTTTTCTGCCTCTGAGCTAACTGAGCTAACTTACCTGAACTGTCGCCATCACTGCTCTTATCAAATGTCCAATCTGCATCATTCTCATGATCACTAAAACCCATCTCATCCTCACTTTCATCTGCAGGAAGAGCCAGTTCTGTCCATTTCTTCTTTCACTTACCTAGAACATGGCGGTCCTCACTAATACACTGTTCCCTGTATTTATTTCTAATCAAAAGTATTGCCATTAAAATGAGATTTTATCCATAATACAAATGCCAATAACATATGACTAATCAACATTATATTACTAGCATTCATGTTGTTATTGTTACAACTTAAAAGATCACAGCTGACCTTGCTAGCTAGCTAACCCATTGCAACGTCATGTGACTTAACCAAAGCACATCATTGGCTAAACTAAGGTCTTCTCTTTCCAACAAATAAATTAGAACGTTGGTCTTAAAGAAACAGTGGCAGGGAAATGAACATAAATATCATGTTGCCATATGGCAACAAAGCAACAAAAGAACAACACTATGTAAGAGTACTATGACTGTGCATGTAAGTACTATGATTTGTTTAACACAATACACAAAGGAAGAGCACCCTTGCATTGTGACTTTCTAAATATGATTTTTTTTTATGAAATCTGAAATGTTGAACTTGCATAGGATGACTTTGAGTGAAAAAAGACTATGGTATACCCTATGTATGCTATTGTCTCTGCTGGTCCAAACCCACCCAGGTGGTGTTGAATTCCTTTGAGCTCTAGGATTGCTCAGTCATGGAAACTCATCCAGATCTGCATTTCAGCCATCATTTCTGTTCACCCATCGCCCACCCCGAATATAATCCAGGACTCTGGATATAATCGACAGAAGAGAAAGCCAAGCTCTCTCCCCCTTGCCAGCGGCGATTTAAAATATGATCATTGTGAGATTCTGTTGTGCCATTCATCACACATTCAGGTGGAGCAGAGGAGGTCATGGCACTGGATGAAAGCGGAGATAAATTCAGACTGTCACTTCAAACGCATCTCTGCACTGCTTTTCGCATGCACAGCGCTGATCCGGGACAATGAGGAGGCTGTTGCTCAGCATTTCAATCGTTACATACACACAAATCTGAGTGTGCTGTAAATATAAGAGACTCTTTGTGGACACTTCTCAACACATTTATCCTATTTTCAAGCACAGGTTGCTGGAAGATCAGACCTCCACTGTGACCTCCAGCAGGGGTCATTGACATTTACAAACACATGCTAGGATTTTATCATTCCCTTATCTCTTATTAGCTTAATGGTAGTCACAATACTGGACATTCCCAAGTTGAAAATCACTAAATAGCCAATTCTTATTGAAAAAAGCATTTCGCAGAAGCTGTAAATCACACCTGTCCTTTAGTTCAGGGCTTTTTCAACTAATTTCAATGGGTTGTAATGGGGAGTCTTTGCAGATCCTACAATACTGTTTCTTTTAATAAGCAGGGATGGGTTAAATGAATCCAAGGGGACTGTTTGAGCCAATTTGAAATGCTACAAAAGATTTTATTTTAAATAAATGCTGTTCTTTTACTTTTATTTGACAATATATTCTTGAAAAATTATCCACAAGATGAGCAATTATATATTTTTTGCATGATTTCTTAAGGATTATGTTATATTGATGTAACGATGCAAAAGATTCTAGACAATTAGATTTTTAAATGTATAAAAGATGGACAAGGTATTTTAAACAAATAATATCTAACAAAATTTGTATTTTTACTGCATTTTTCAAGCAAATACGTGGTAATTTTAAAGATTTGCTTAAAGTAAGTTTAAAAACTTGTTGTTTTTAGTACGTTTTACATCAATTTTATGTCCATATAAAGTAAATATTCAGTATTAATTCAGATTAATTAAGTTTTTATTGTGACTGCCATAATCTTAAATCGCAAGAAGTTATAAAAGTCTCAGTTTTCAACGTTTAAGCTTGATAATAGGTAAGTTAAAAATAAATAATCAGACCTAGATGCATGACAAAACAACATTTTGCATAACTACAGTATTTTATCATTTAGAATTTTTTTTTTATTTCATATGAATTCGTGCAGTCTTGTTTGCAGTGTTTTACTTTTTCTTTTTTTTCTTTTTTTTATAAAAATCAATTTCCAAATTTATGAAATTCCTCCAAATCAGCCACCAATTCACCTCACACATAATACAGTTTTCTTATTAGACTCCATATTATGAATATGGCTATATCATTCTAAGTTTATCATATTTTGGGGTCCTTGACAGAATTTATTTTCAAAACCCCTTGATTAGAGTAAAGATCTTAAAGGGAGGGGTAAGAGGGTCTATCATTGGCATTGTGATTGTGGTCTGCAGACTGCACCGTCTTTGAACTTATGGGAATGTTGCCAATGCCGACCATCAGCAGGTGTGCCTCAAGCGTGTGTCTATGTGTGTGTGTGCGTGTGCTATCCTTTGTATCTGTGACTGATTGATTGCAGAAGATCATGGGCACATAAGCCGGAGGTTAGGGAATGCCTGAAATGTATCTCCTTTTCTCTTTTGCTGATGGTTTATTTGAAGTCAAGCTTTTCATGAACCAATAAAAAGAGAGACTGCATGCGAGCTTGTGCTGCTTTATGAAAAATGCCTTCGGATCAAATTGCCATAAATTGGTTGCTGAAAGATGCGGATCATGGTGAGGAATGCTGCTGTTTTATCAATCTGCGGTCTCAAAATGGAGGCTGAGCGGTGGACGGTTTCGGGGACTTTGAGCTGACTCTGGGATACGAGTGTGTGATGTCTGATTGGAGTCAAACCCAGTTGGGCTCAGCTTCTACTAGTCAGAGCCGTCTGGTTTTGATAGAAAGTGTAACAAAGAATGATGTCAAGCTCTCTGGAAGCAAGTTGATCGTGAGCTCATGAGTGTGCTGTATGTCAGTGATTTGCTGGCTGTTTGTGTGGGTTATTATTAGTTTGGGTTGTGTGGTGACTTTCAGGTGCAGTGGGTTCAGTTGTACAGTGTGTGTGTGTGTGTGTGTGGAGTGTAGGGAAGTACAACTGAGAGATTCCCCATTTTTGTTTCAGCTGAGTTTCAGCCAAATAGGACAGGAAATTGGGGGATGAGGGGGGTTTGGCTGTAGCCCCCATTCTGGGGCACAAGTGGAGATGGAGAGGGGCTGCTCACGAGAGAAACTCCTGTTCCAAACTCCAAACTGACCTAGTTTCTCAGACAAAGACTCTGAGAGTGTTTTCAACTTCTGCTCTCTCTCTCTCTCTCTCTCTCTCTCTCTCTCTCTCTCTCTCTCTCTCTCTCTCTCTTTCTCTCTCTCTCTCTCTCTCTCTCTCTCTCTCTCTCTCTCTATTGTCTACCACCTTTACAAACTTCCTTTCTGAGATAACAGATCCTCTTTCTTTCTTTCTTTCTTTCTTTCTTTCTTTCTTTCTTTCTTTCTTTCTTTCTTTCTTTCTTTCTTTCTTTCTTTCTTTCTTTCTTTCTTTCTTTCTTTCTTTCTTTCTTTCTTTCTTTCTTTCTT
>CAIGQV010019070.1:19981384-20023924 GCA_903798115.1 Danio jaintianensis | reverse complement strand
CTATCTATCTATCTATCTATCTATCTATCTATCTATCTATCTATCTACAGATATCTGTCTGCCTATCTATTGTCTGTCTCTCTGTCTGTCTGCCTAACCTTTCCTTTTCTTCCCTCTGTTTTCTCTCGTTCTGCTCCATATCTCATATGTGAACGTTTATGTTTTTCTTTTTTGCCAGACTGCCTGTCATAACACACTTCACATACGCTCTAGTTAGTCATTTCGAAAAGACGGCATCTGCCAAGAAAATGTGTGCATAACTTATGGATCTTTTGTCTTTGGCCGGTCCCGCTCGTCTCGCACACTCTCTTTCCATAACTTACAATGTAATCCTCAGATTTCCCCCTCGCCTCCTGGATTTTCACTCTTCTTTGAGTAGCTGTGTCATCACTCATATCTTCATGTAGTGTACCGTTTTAGCGTATGTGTGTCGTGATCACAAGTCCCGTTTTTTGGGGGGAATTCTGTGTGTAAATCAGTTGTAAAGGTGCTGAATGTGCCAGTCCCTTATTTTCTGGCTCAATTTCCCCCCACCTTAACATGTTTGTCTTCCCAGGCTCTGAAAACAAACAGAAGAAGAAAGACCCCAAGTTTTACAGTCCAGGAATGCAGGGAAAGCTGCAGAATGACAAACAGAGCCTGTTATAAAGCTGGTTTACAGTCTCACGGGACTCATATTTGTTTATTTGTAACTATTTATTGTCACAGTTCAATTTGAAGTGTCCTTTTATTAGTTTGTTTTGCCTGGTGACCTTCTTTTGTTGGCTGTGGTGTTCATAGTTTCTCTCGGGAGATTGTAACTGCCATTTTTGGCACTTTCCTGTACTTTAGTCCATGCATTGCATGTTTGTCTGTGCTGGTTTGTTGGTTTTGGTCCCAAGGCTTTGCTAATTAAGGGTTAATGAGGCCAGGCTCTGATAAACTGACTGATATGGTATTGATAGATAACGCTGTTTAACTCTGCCAGCCCAACAGCCAGGAACCAGACCACTCCTGAGACCATTTGCGTCACATCTATTTTGGTTTTTGGACACAAAAGAGGTTGTAAAATATGATTAACTTTCTAATTGAATGCAGAGTCCATTTTCCTGATTAAGGCAAGAATGCGTCTTCATAACAGCAGCATTATGATGATTACAGTGTTAGAAAACCACTTCAAGCTGGAAACCTCACTCGCCCAGGGTTGTTGGCTTAGTATAAATGATAGCTAATTATTAACCTGCACTATAGATCTTTTTAAAGGGACATTCTGGGTTCAGGATAAGTTAAGCTCAGTCATTTTTGTGGCTTAAGGCAGATTCACCACAAAGAAGAATTCAGACTCATCTCTTGTTTTCTTTTTAAAAAGAAATTATGATGAGGCCTTTACCATGGAGCGAACGGAGTCACTTTTTAGAAGATGTATGATCAGAAATAGGAAACATATCATTTTAGAAAGACACTTTATTTCTGAAATGTTATTATTAAAGTTTATTAAAAAAAATTCTTTGTACAGTGATTTGTGAATATATTTATAAAATAGATTTCTCCAGGTAGTACAAGACTTTGACTTCTGTCACTCCTGAACTTTGAATACAAAAAAGGATTCAGTGAGTTTTTTTAAAAGAACAAAATAGTGTAAAAACTGTCGGCGGTCAAATTTGACCTGCATATAAATTAATTGGATTTTTTTAAAATTATTATTATTATTATTATTATTATTATTACTATTACTATTATTATTATTGTTATTATTACAAATATTTTGACGTCTAATATGATATCAGACATATTTGGATATTACTGTATTTATATAAATTTATATTTATTTATATAAAATCGGCTAATTTTTAAATAAAAAAAATACACTTAAAGTCACCAAAATATTTAAAAACCTGTATCAATATTAAGATGATCAAAATTGATTCATAAAGACATTTAAATGTAATGCATCTTTGCTTGAATACATTTTCTTTCAAAATAAAAAAATTATGTCTGATGTCTGATGAAGGTCATGGGACCGAAACATCACATATAATAAAATGTTCATACAGCAAGTATTGATAATGTGCGGGATTGTTTGCTTCCCTTTTGGACATTTTCACATGATGGTTTTTCCTGTGCACCTATCGTTGCTTCAGGTGTGTTGAGTTTACTTGGTTAAAAATAAAAAATAACACATTTTTACCAACTCCACATTTTTGAACTGTTGTTTTGTCTTGTGGCTTTTAAAACAACGACTGTTTGATTATTTTATTATTGACCCAGTTCACCAATTTAAGTGTCTCCTTGTGACCCAGATCTTTAACCCAGTGAAACCTCCCTATACCATTCCAATCTTCAGAAAATCTGAAGACCCCCTGCTTCTTCGCTCCTCAGCAGGAGGCCAGAACCAGCCAGTTTTTTACATGGCATGATGATGAGACGCTTTTCTCATGAGAGCAGATTATGACTTTTTTCAAGGTCAGAGGTGAAAGAGCAGAGAGAGAAAAAGATCAATATTTTTAAAGGGGCTCCTTTTAACCACCGTATTAGGCTGCATGCTTTGCTTTCCTGTCCCGCTTTGTATGTTTACACTGACGATCATTGAGGGGCTCAAGTGTGGCGTCCACAGTAATTACGTTACAGCATTTTTTTTGGTGTCAAGAGATCATTTGGGGGTGAGAGTCACGTCCTGCTGCGAAGGTCTCGTTTAAAGTCTCTATTTAGTCCATGAATTATGAATCAGCTCAGTGTTTACAGTGGAAAAACTTATGGAGTAGAGGTGTTTCACCAACTTCACAGGCCTCACGGGGCGGGGGGGTCTGAATCACTAACAAAGCAAAACAAATGCAAGTGTGAAAATGCTGATAATGATTTCAGTGAGGTCATTCATGCTCAATCTCTCTGTTTCTCTCTCTCTCAGGACTATCTTGGCTGCATTATTGACTGTGGTGACTTGCCTCTCAAACCCGAGGAGGTCAGCACCCTCTTCTGCAACATTGAGGACATCTATGAGTTCAACAGGTTTGTGTCTTTTTTTGGTGTTGTCTAGAAAATTGGTGCCGTACATTGAAATGTAATGATACCTTTTTTGCGGTACTAGTTGTCCTGAGTATCAAGTTAATGCACTTATTGCTGTCTGAAGAGTGTCAGAGGTTTTGTTTTAGCCAATCACTGACATGTTTCTTGAGCATGAGAACACAATGGCAATTCAGAGGCACTTAAATTAAGTTAGCACTGAAATATTATTATGATAATGTCATTAATGCCTGGCAAATTGTTCAGGGGTGCTGAATTTTCACATTCATTTTTGCCATTGATTTTTTTTTTAGTCTTTGTTAACATGTTATAAGCCATGAACCAAACTAATCAGCTATGAGGTGAATCACAACATAACAACTTTTAGTTGAAGCAAGGTAGTGTATGGATGTCAAGCCTGTGTACTTAACAGCTTTAATGAGGAAAAAGAAATACAATTAAAAACAATTGAGAATTTTTTTTTAATTTTTTTATTTTGTTGGTTGTATTTATAGAACAATATATTTTAAGTTTACTGTAAAATATGCACACACGCCCACATACATATATGCACATGCATACATACATACATACATGCATACATACATACATGCATGCATAAATACATACATGCAAGTATTTCAGTTGCATAGGGAGAGTATAGGGCCTCAATTACACAATTTGCAGTGCTTTATGGGAGTTGTTGGAATTCTTTAACCGAACATTGCATGCTGCGATTGGTGATTGGTGGAATGGCAGTACAGCGTCATTGTAGTTTTCTGCACAAATTTCGAGAAGGGTTTGGCTGCAGACCAATTACACATGCACTGTCAGACATGCACTCTCAGAAATGTCTGAACCTAACCCTAGCCCTAATCCTACACCTCAGAGTGACCTCATTGCTCTATTGAGTGCAGGTGTCTGAGAGTGCATGTGCATGTAACCTTGTATGTGTAAGTCTGCAGCCAGACACTATTGCAAATTTCACTATTAATTACATAATGTTTTAAAAAGGTTGAGTTAATGTGTACAGATGGGTTCAACAAAAGCATATTCATTAGATTAACAGCCTTGTTTCACCACAAGTCTCTCTTTAAAGGTTTATCATTTATTGATAAATCATTTTCCCTATTGAGAAAATAAATAAGTTTTCATTTCAGGAAACCAACTGTTGCACTCTATGTGCCAGAAATGTTTTCAGAGTGAGCTCGGCAGACTTACGAATAATGTCGTTTAACTTAATAATAGATTCATTGTGCAAATAAAACTTGTCAAATGTGAACAAGTGTAAGTACGAGACCTGACACTTATTTTTTTTTACCTGCAGTGTGTTCCTTTTTACTACCTTTCAATTTCATTTGTTTAATGTAGCTTACTTGAATTATATTTAAAGTTTAATGTATTTTTTTATTGACATTATTAATTGCTTATTAAATATATTAAAAAACTCTATAGTAAAAAAAACAACAACTATTAAAATAAAATGTCACAATATTTATTCTGTGCTACCAAAATTGGTACCAAGTGATCTTTCTTGTATTGTTACTGACTACTGAAAGTTTGGTACGGTGACAACACCACTTCATTTTATAGCGTTGGTGGTCAAGATGTCTGTCTGAGTGGCAGTGGTGTCTACTGAATTTGTCTCAAGCACAATGACTGGCCTGCATCCTTGCCTGTCCCACTGTGAGGGACAATGTGCAGATGTCTGCCAGGAGCAACTGTACAGCACTTCTGATACACTCCAGCAGACTGTCCCTGAGCTGCTGTAGTCGATCTGGAATGCTCTTCATGAGACATTTTCTCAGCCGCCATCATAATTTAAGCTCCTTTTAAAAGACACACAGCATATGGTTTATTACTCTACGAGTTCACGCATGGTCCGCTGAACAATTTACTCAGTCTTGTTATGTGTCAGCTTCACACTGTTTATTGCGAATGACACCCTGTGTTTATTTCAGACTCGTACGCATGGTTTAGCCCAGAGGTTTTTCGGTCGGTTGGTTTGCTGCTAGTTGCCACTCAAACACCCTTGCTGTTTTTACATACAATAATTGTCTTTGTCGGTTCGGTAAAATCCTCATCATCCCCCCTAATGACTTTAGGCAGTGTTGAAATTGAACATGGCGCCTTACTGCCAGTTCTTGTGGGAAATTAGCTGGGCTGTGTTGAAAATCTTCGAAACTCTTGGGTGTCCTGGTTACCTCTTTTAATAAAGCTTCCTTTAATAAAAATCGCAGAGCTTTTGTTCTCATCACAGCTGCTTTTGGCATCTGCTTGAGATCATTTTGGCATGTAATGAGCAGAATAAGTTATTCGTTTATAAGAAATTCGCTCTTAAAGCAACATTCATTCATTCATTTTCTTTTTGGCTTAGTCCCTTTATTATTCAGCACATGTTTTACGCAGCGGATGCCCTTCCAGCCGCAACCCAACACTGGGAAACACCCACACACTCACATACACTACTGGCAATTTTGCATATTCAATTCACCTATACCGCATGTCTTGGACTGTGAGGAAACCGGAGCACCCGGAGAAAACCCACGCGAACGCGGGAAGAACATGCAAACTCCACACAGAAGTGCCAACTGACCCAGTCGGGGCTCAAACCAGTGACCTTCTTGCTGTGAGGCGATTTTGCTACCCACTGCGCCACCGTGCTACCCCTTAAAGGAACAGTTCACCCATAAATAAAACTTCTGTCTTCACAATAGGCCAGTGTTTGAAATATTACAATCAAAACAGGGCTGCATGATATTGAAAAAATCTGATCGATATTTTGTTTTTCTGTGATATGAATACAACTTCAACAGATCATTCATTTAGATTGATTGGGGTGAATTTGTAAGGGTGTGAATTATGTACAAAAAAAAAAGAAAAGAAAATTGCAAACAAAAATAATTGCAATAGAGCAACGAAAAAAGTCAAATAAACAGTGCTTAAAAAAAACCATTCATTGTATTAATTCAGTAAAATTATTCTTCATTAAGTTACATATGTAATTTTTTGTACCCAAGCGCTTTCTGGGCTGATCCAATATACTCCCAACTCAACATTGCATATCTTTGTTGAGCTGATTGGCTCTCGTCACCATGACAATTACTGTCAGTGTACTATGACATATACTATGACAACATCAGACATCCCATGTGGAGGGGACGTAGGTGTCACATACATTTTCCAAAATCATTCTAATAAGATAATTTACTGCATTTCTTATTGTCATTGTTGAAAACAGTTCTGTGAAAATCCTGATGATTTTTTTTCCAAATATTGTGGACACACACATTGCGATATCGATGCTGAAGCGATATATATTGTGCAGCCCTAATTCAAAATGTAATATGCTGCCTTTATTTGATTTAAAAATACAGTAGAAACATTAATATTGGGAAATACTGTAGCATTACAATTATTTGAATACATTTTAATATATTCAGCTTCATCAATGCAGTAATAACACCCAATTCACACAGGGTTTCTGCGTTAACACTTCTCATTTACTTTGAACGGAGTAAGGTCCAGCATTTTTTAACTGAATTGTTGATCCGTTGAATGACTTTTCAAGCACCATGCAGGTGTCAGCCAATCAGATCACTTTATGCAAATATACTAGTGCAGGTGCCAACTAATCATGAAACCCCAGAGAATAGAGTTTGTCAAAATGAAGGAAAACGCTTATTATGGTGGCTGTAATCATCCAGTGCTTTATGATCAATCTTTATGTACATACTGGGACTGGTATTGGAGGAACCAAGTCTGGAAGGAGATGCAGAGGTGGTCTGTGAATATGGTGTGCATGGTGGTATGTGATTGGCTGTCGTCACTATGACAATTGTCATGCTGTACTATGACATAAATTCTGACAGCAAACATTATTGCATCAGTGAGAAGCTTCACATAAACTTTCAGAAATCATTCTACGAAGATATTTTACTGCATTCCTTATTATTGCAGTGTTGAAAACAGTTCTGTGAAAATCCTGAGGATTTTTTTCAGCATACTTTGTTGAATACAAAAAGTTGAATAGTTTGAAAGAACAACTTTTGGTTGTGTTATATTTTGTCATTTTTTAAAAATCAATTTAATGCATGTTTGATATAAAAGTATAAATTTCTTTGTACTATTTTTCAATAATACTGCATGTATATTATTTCATCCACTAAATGTCCATGATTAATGGGTTGAAATTTAAGTCACTTTCTAATAAAGTAATTTATTTAACTTCAAGCTTTCAAATCATATGAGAGTGAATAATGACTGAAATATGCTCCGCTCATCCCACAAATCTGTGTGTTTATGGAAAACAGTGAGTTGGAAATTATTCAATACATCTCTGATCGCTTTTCAGAGAAAGAATAACAGCATGCGGGTTTGGAACGACAACAAGAGTGCGTCAATTTTCACTTCTGAGCGAACTGTCCCTTGAAACGAGCTCTCGTGCGTACCTCTGCAGTTGTTAGGACTTTCTAAAATAAATGACTGACCTTGTTGTCCTCCCCTGCCTTACAGTTTAAACACACAAAGGCTCTCTCTTTGTCTTGTGGTCCTCTTAAAAGCCCCTCTGCTCATCGCTGTGGAATGCAGCCTCTGTATTCAGGCTGGATTCTGTTGAGTCTACTTTCTTGGCACCGCTCGGAGCTTTAGGACACATACAGATGTCATTTTCCTCTTAGCCAAAGCTGCCGGGCTCCAAGGTAAAGATCCAGCCCCTGTGGTGAACAAGCCACACATGACCTGTCAGAAAGTGAGGGTGCAGCCAAGCAAGCAGTGCATCGTGGGACTGCAGACAGGACATATTTTGTTCCCACAGACATCTGTCCAGTTCTAGAGAAGCATTGTAAATTGTGCCTTTTAGCTGGAATGCCGCATTTGTCTTGCACTGCGACGAATGGGCTGTTTTTGCTGGCTTGGGAATCTCCTCACTATTTTGCAGTGATGAAAACATTCCACTGCTGACTCATTCCTGGGTTTTGCAATCGTTCTTTCAAAACCCTCTCATCAGTTTGCATTGTTCTAGGTTTATTTTTGCTCTTGTAATCACATTTTATTGTGTCATTCCGCACTCATTCCTGGTGCCCTTAAATGGGTGTTAAAACTTCAGGGTCAGCCACATTGCACCCATTTGCCTGCAGTGACTTTTTAGGATGGATGCTTCTTTTTTTAAAGCCATTCAAAATACAATAAACATATATACTATAGTTCGGTTGTTACATTTTATACGGGCTGTCCAACGATATCTCACGGCAATTCGTAACTTTTTGATTTAGTGGCTAATTCGTATGAATTCATACAATCTCATTCATACAATTTAGTAAGATTTACTCATCTCACAATGACGGTTGGGTTTAGGGGTGGGGTTGGGTGCCACGCCTCCTTTTAAAATCGTACATTTTCGTATGACTGAACTTGTACGAATTAGCCACTAAACTGACAAAACGTAAAATAGTTACATTTCCTCGTGAAATCAGGCTGGACTGTCAGTACTTTTATTCAGCAAGTGAGCATTAAACTGATTAAAAGTATAATATTATCTTAATTTATGTTTCAAATAAAGTGTTTTCTTTTGTTGATTTTACTTTCTGTTACTGTCAGATTATCATGAAAAAATATTTATAACAATTTAAACTTTTCAAAATGTCCACTTTTGGACTTTAAGGCACTAATATGTACATTTTAAGTCTTCCTATATACCAACTTGGTCTTTTTGGTACATATATATTTTTTAAAAAGGTATAGCCCCAGTGACAGCTTTTATTCCTGTAGAAATGTTAAGTAACACTACTTAGCAACTGTATTTAAACATTGAAAGTAATGAGAAATCTTTCTTGAGCAGCAAATTGGCATGTTAGAATAGTTTCAGAAGGATTGTGCTGACTTCTTACTTGAGTAGGAAATCGTAAAATTTGAAATAATAATTTTGAAATCTTGACCAAAAATGATGCAATGATGTACAATAAACATATTTAGCTTGAAGTTTCTTTATTTCCACATGTCATATTTCTTCTCAATCTCATCATGTTCATCTTGGTAACCAAGTACAGAATTGTATTGAATTTATTTTTCTAGTGATATTTATGAGGTGACACGGTGGCGCAGTGGGTAGCACTCACAGCAAGAAGGTCGCTGGTTCGAGCCCCGGCTGGGTCAGTTGGCATTTCTGTGTGGAGTTTGCATGTTCTCCTTGTGTTCGCGTGGGTTTCCTCCGGTTTCCCCCACAGTCCAAAGACATGCGCTATAGGTGAATTGGGTAAGCTAAATTGTCCGTATGTATGAGTGTATGTCCTGGTCCTCCAGATTGGGTGTTGAGCATTGGGCTAACAACCCACCTCATAAAAACTATATGTTACAAAACACCAGTATGGTGCAGCTATAATTTCATTGTTTATTTCAGTCTTTTTTTATTTATTATCCCAAATGGTTGGACCTTATCCAGTTGAATTAAATCAAGATTGAACTGTCTTGAGCTGAATGATTACAGTTAATAATTATTTTTAGGGGCTTTTCACTTTTATTAGGATAGGATAGTGGAGATTACAGACAGGAAACAGTGCTGTTTTTGTTGAACTTCACAATGCTATTGATCAGAACTGAATGAGATGAACTTGAGGTGAGATGAACATTTTTTCTTAGTCACCTTACTGAACTTATTATAGACTCAAGTTCCTGTTATAAATTAGTAATTAGCAAAAACACATTTGCAAGCTTGTGCACTGTAAAAACGTTCTTGCTGCCTTCAATTTTTTAGTTGAATCAAATTAACTTTAGTCATCTCAACTTACATCAATCAAACTGACTTAAAATAGTAAACAATTTGTTTTTTGCAGTGTGATAATTATTGTTGTTATTTATAACACATGAACTGAGCAGGGAAAAAAAGCTAATTTCAGGAACTGGCATTAACATAGTTATTACTCTTTGAGGCATCATACAGTAGTCATTAATGAAGCCGCCAGCACCCCATGCATGAGCACTACTCCTCTATGACTTGACTTAATGATAATTGGACACTATACTGTCTCATACAGCAATTAAACATCAAGCCCCAGACAGATTCCTCCACAATAAAAGCTTAACCTTTACCTCCTGTGTTGGGTCTGACTTCATTTTGGATTGCACCTTAACTCTGAGACTAAGTTTTTTTTCGTAATAGAGATAAATCGAGTTTTCCCCAAAGCATTGATTTCAGTACTCTCTTGTCTCCTCACTGTCTCACTGTCTGCTTTGATCACATTCGGGAGAAATTACGGGTGTAGATTTGTCCTGAGGATTTGTATATTGCATAAAAAAGAAGAATGACTGTGTGAATTTCCCCCTCCATATAGGATGCTGCAAAAATAAAGGCTGGACTGCTGTGGGAAGTACAAGCGAGATGAAAGAAATCATAATGCACCGAACTTCTGTTTGAGTTATATGCAATATGTTAATGGATGAATGGTGGGAGTAGGACAAAAGAAAGGGATGAAAGAATGAATCGAGTAAAGATGACAACTTTTGATTTGCGTCCAAAAAACAGGGTGAGGTGGAATCTGAATGGGACAATGGGAATTTGTTTTATTTTATGAACTCAAGGCCTCTTGCAGGTAACTCCCGTCTGTAGTCATAACTCTTGGAAATGATAAGAGAGACATTTTAAGGTTTTTTCAGTGTTCATTGTAGTCTGTTGTGTTTTTGCAACGTGGTTTGGTAGCCAGTTCTGACACGGTCAAGGAACCAAATTGTTTCTTTAAGGTATCAAATTTCTCCTTTCACCTCAGATGTTACCACAAACACTTAAAAAAGTCTCACTGTGTGCACTGCATCTGGCAAAGAAGAACCTGGGAAAGTATTTAGTATGAATGTAACATATATTTCAGGTCTCAAATCTTGGGTCTGCTAACACTTTCCTGGGATTTGAGTGAAAGGGCCAAAACCTCATAAAACTGGCCAAGACCTAATCGAATCCAACTTATCTATTACAGTTCGGACAAGAAAGCAGATACTTGTGGCTTTGAATCGACATCTTTATTCTTTTCAATTTACAAATTACAGAGCTATGTGTTGTTATTGAGCCACACCTTTCAGGACTTTCAAGCCCTGGTTCAAGAACATCCCAATCCCTGCAGGCCCCAAGAGCATTAAGCTCTTTAGACAGTCTAAGAAAGCATACATGAACTCATTCAATTTCCTTCATAACCACAATGAAGTCCCCCCACCACAAAGGTCAGCCACTAAATAAGTTTCGTCTTCAGCTGGGAAGAGAGGACGAGGAAGGCTGGAGTGCTGCGGTTTCCTCGCGAACTTTTCCCCTTTTCCACATGAAGGAAAGCCCATAGTGTTTAGGGAGCGTCACGTTGTTTTCTTTCACGGTATGGAAGGAGGGGTTCCCTCGAGACTGACCGGACTGGCGGTTTGAGGGCCTCATGGGAATGACAGTCAGGGTTTTTGCTAATGGACTGATTGAAATACGGCGTGCCTGGTCGGGCCGTCACACACAGCTCTTCATTCAGAACACAGTCAGAGGACGTCAAGTCAATCACCCACTTTTGTGAAAGTCCCACTTGCCACAAGAGATCATATAAAGTCCATAAAGCTAAGGGAAAACCCATTTGAGTCACAATAGAGATTGTTTTGCTAAACCAAGTCCAAATGTTTTTATTGCCTTACAGGCATCATTACCAGTCAGTGTAGTTAAATATTTATTGATTTACTACCTCAAATTAACGTTTTTTCTAGTTACATTTATTCTTGGGTTCTTAATTGGAATTGACCATTCATGCAGAACTTTTAAAGTCTGCGTGAACTGGAAGTTGCTGAGACTTTTATTTCCCTACGTTGATGTAGGGGGCAGAGCTTTCTTTATGTGCATCATTTGTTCATATCAAACGAACGGTAGAATGGCATGGTTAAGAATATTAAGGGTTAAAGCCGTCAAACTGATATCAACAGAGAAGGACAGGCACTCGAAACGTGGAAGCAAATGGTCAGACTTTGATTGAAGATTACCAAAAACAAAAACACATGTTTTTCAGTGGATTAACTTGCGTAGATTAATTGCTCACCTAAAGTATAATAATGTTCGCTAGCAAAATAAACATTGTAAATTTAGATTTCACACACACTTTAACATCCATAGAATGTCCACAAAACTTTCTTTAAAGTAAAAAATATAATTTTCATTATTTCAAACAAATTTGCACTAATAATTTTTTTAATGAAAGTATGGAAGTTTCTTTCTGCCACTAAATAAAATTTAAAAAGGTACTTTTTTCCTCACAATTTCTCAATTGTGAGTTTACATAATTTAATTCTCACATTATTTTTCAGAATTGAGAGATATAGGTTTTGATTTTATACACAAATTATAAAGTCAGAAAGGTTAGGTCAAAGAACCAAATGTTTGTTTTTGGTACTAAATTTGGGTAATTGTTAAGGTGGACTTGAATTGTGAGGTATAAACTTACAATTGCAAGAACAGTTTTTACATGTACACTGTAAAAAGCTTTTACTGTAGTTACTTTAAAAAAGTGAGTCAACCCATTGAAAAGTTGACTTTACTTCAAAAAAAGTGAGTAAACCATTATAACTTGACTCGTTAACTCGTTGACTTAACTTAATTTTTATAATTATGCACATTGTTCATTAACTTAATCTTTTTAAGGCAATGAAACTACTCACTTTTTAACTAAAATCAACTAATCAGTTTAAGACCAACAGATTCACTCACCTTTTTTAGTCAACAAATCGCTTTTTTTACATGTATACAAGTGTCTACTGACTGCACATAATGTAGATGTTTGCTTCTCAGTTCTTTTGGAGAAAAGTAGTGCAGACTACTGTTTCATAATGCATTTGTGTACGCCATCGAATGAATGGTGTGCACTGTCAAAAGCTATGTGTTTGACTGCACATATGTTACTGCTTGCATTAAAAAGTGAAGTATACTTCGGGCTTAAGAGTGTAAAAAGATCTTCAAGTTTGACTGTGGGGATATTGGGGTATGTTTGGAGGATATCGAGCCAAAGCGAGAAGCATCCCATCTGTGTTCATTTAGGCAATAGTTTGGTCTAAACAATAAAAAAATAGATGAATTCTGTTTGGAAAAGCAGACCGGAGTTGGAGCTCAATCCAGTCAAGAGTATCCTCTTGAAACTCCAGTCCCAGATGTTTCCTCAGAAAGGGGATAACAAGATTTAAACAAAGAAATAGGCCAAGTCACATGTCAGAAAACTGGTCCTTACATGCCACTCAACAGATTTCTCAGTCTTTGGTAAGAAAATGTTGTTTTATTTTACAGTGAGCTTTTGGAAGATCTGGAGCGCAGTCCACATGCGGCAGCCATAGCAGAGTGCTTTGTGGAGAGGGTAAGCATATATTAAAATGAATTCAAATACACATTTCGTTTTAACTGAAACCTCTCTGGATGCCACACAATCCATTTTTCTCCAGCCAACAAGTTTATGTTTGAATGCTACTAGAATCATACTATACTGTAAAAAATGTAATGACAAAAAGACAACAACTATTTTTTATGTTGCTTTAACTTTTTATAAGTTAATCAGGTCTCAACTAAAGTTCTTAAGTTATACAAAGTTTAACTTAATATTTTTAGCAGTTTGTTTGATGTTAGTTGAGATGACTAGAAAAGTTAATTTGATTCAACTAAAAAAGTTAACTCAGCAAGAATTATTTTAAAGTGTGGAAGCATTTTGTTAATCTCTAAACACTAGAAATACAGAGGCTGTCATTTTGACCATTTTTCAATATTGTCATTTAATAACCTTCTTAAAATTAAACCCATATAACTTTAGTACCATGACGTTTCCTAAATGTGTGTATATTTCATTCTAACATTGTTATTTTATTAAAGTTACAAAACACAAAATGTTCTGAGTATTTCTAGCGTGAATGGCCAAAACGCTCAAATATGAGTCTGAATATGAGTGCCTTTGTTCCCTAGCAATTTTCTGCTAACAAAAACATAACTTTCTGATAGCAAAAACACAACTTTACTTTACTTTACTTTACTTCTTTTAAAAATAGCATTTTCATTGCAGTGAGAAAAACTTGCTGGACATAGTGAAGTGTGCACCTTTGGGGCGTTCTAGTAGGCTAACTCATACAGGCTATTTTACAACAAATCTTATTTTTAGGGTAATGACTATCAATACAAGATTTGAATATAACAAAAATACACATATTAAAAAAAAAGTAGTTGCAGAA
Organism: Danio jaintianensis; assembly: GCA_903798115.1. Taxonomy (NCBI): domain Eukaryota; kingdom Metazoa; phylum Chordata; class Actinopteri; order Cypriniformes; family Danionidae; genus Danio; species Danio jaintianensis. The sequence continues at coordinate 20,009,740 of CAIGQV010019070.1, read as the reverse complement.
TTCCGGTAGTTCCAGTGTTAATATTGTGGCGCTCGCTTGGCAGTATGGCAGAAACACAAAGATGTTGGAGCCAGAAAAACTGATGGAACGAGCAAATCAGCAAACAGTGTTGAACTTTTAACACGCACACACGTCAGCTAAGTGCATTTCCAGACAATGTTGGCGCTCTTGTCTCCACACCACAATGACACTACAAAGAGCAGCCCAGACTGGGATGGGATTCAGACAAGGACATTATTGTTTGGATTGGTAGAGAGTTTCAGCATGCTCATGGCTCTTGCTTTAAGGATTTGTTTCATGGTTTAGAAATCATGTTTTACCTTTTCTGAGGGTTTCTCAGTATCTCAAACAACAAGAGCCAGTGTTTACTTCCTGCTGAAACGGCCACTGTTAGAATCAATTTGCACCAGTTTAGGAAGCAGAAAGTACATTCGATTAAGCCATTACCTGCGAGCTATTTTGAGGTTTTAGCTCAATTTAGCCTCCTCAGAGTCAAGGCTGTTTCCCATAATATCAGCAGCACTGAAAAAGTACAAACTTGTTCCAAACGTGTGCTTCTAGATATCAGGCTCCATTAGATGTGTTTACATGCTTGTAGAGATGTAGTTCAGCAACTGTAACTCCATATCTGGTCAGATCTGAGTGTATTGGCCAATGCCAGAGGAGATGATGAGGTTCACTTGATTGGCTTGTTCTGGTTCTGCTTCTGTTTTTGGTACACAAACATTTAGTGGAAAAATCTCCCTCATACTGCCAAGTGAATGCCAGTCTAGATTGTGCTGTTGTTATTTTTTCTGTCTGTATATATTTATATTTTTGTCTGGTTTCATAACGCCAAAATTCTTTATATATCTCAAGTATATCCCTATACTTTAACAGCAAGCGATGTCCAAAATAAAATAAAAAGTCTACTTTTGTTGATATGAAAGTGTTATTATATAATCTTTGTAGTGGTTGTACCATAAATGTATGAATTTCCTTTGTTTGTTTTTTTAGAGTGAAGCTTTTGACATTTACACCATATACTGCATGAATTACCCCAAGTAAGTGAAGAATATTTCTGTTTCTATGATATGATTTACAATAAATTCAAAAGGTCAGCAATATTTGAAAGAAATTATACTTTTATTCTTAAAAGATCAATAAAATTGTTCAAATAACTGATTTTTTTTTTTTTTACATATATAAAGGTTGAAACATTTTAAAGGTTTCTATTGCAAACAAATGCTGTACTTTATTTTTACTTTATGTTTTTCCCTCATAAATATAGATAAAGATAAGAAATGTTTCCTAAGCAGCAAGTCAGCATATTAGAATGATTTCAGAAGGATTATGTGGCTCTGAAAACTTTGAATCACAAAAATAATTTACATTTAAACACATGAAAATAGAGTTATTTAAAATGTTAATATCATTTCAACGTTTGAAAATGCTGTGTTGATTTTTGAACAACTTTTACCCAAATTTGAGTTGAATCAACACCCCATTTTGAAAATCATATTATTATTTTAAACTTGCTAAATAGTTAAACCTTAATTATATTGCTTAAAACTCATCATCTCTATTGCATATTGATACAAGCATGTAGCATTTTTTTGAAAAGCATAATTAGATTCATGTGATGTAGAAGCCGCAGTGTTGTACAGTCATGTAAGATATTTCTGACGTGTGGTTTTAATTAGGCAATGTTAGCTATACGTCTAGTGGAAAAATTAGGCATATCAGAGGCAGACCTGTTGAAAACTAGATAGATGTTTTGAAGAAAGCTGGAAAACCTGTAACCATTGACTTCCATAGAATTTTCTTTCTTCTTCCTACTATGGAAGTCAATGGTTACAAGTTTCTTTCTTCAGAATATCATCTTTTGTGTTCAACAGAGTAAAGAAATGATTTGGAAACACTTCAGGGGGAGTAAATTTAAATTTCTGGATGAACTATCCATTTAAGGCTAATTCATGGGTAAAAAAAAAAACTAGTTAATATCAGACTATTGATTGATCGATTGATTGATTGACTGATTGATTACGTAAGATTAAGAGTTACATAAGCAGTTCTCAAATTACAAATTTTGACAAATATTATGTGTAACTATGGACTATAATTTGCATACATTTCTAGCATCAAAATCTGAACACTGGATGAAGTCATGTTCAAAATTCTTATTTCAGTTTTTTGCCATTAAATTCAAAGGATGTTTTACAGAGCATATTTTGGTAATTTATTTTTATCAGTAATTTATCAGGTCGTTTATCTTTTTTATTAAGAAAATTACACATTAAAAACTTTCCGCATACATATGAATTAATCTATAAAATGTGGTGTATGTAAGAGCTACTGTATAAAAGAAACATTTAAAAGATGTGATTAACTCCATTCTTGCTTACTGCACAAACCTACAGTGTGTAGCTTTGCAACAAATGTGCAAAATGCCAGACTTTAGTCTTCATTGGCTGCACACAAACAATGTCTGCTCTGATATTTGTACAGTAGGTTTACAGGGCCATCAGCTGAATGCATTACCGCAGGCCTTATGATAAGATGAAGTGCTGTCAAGCAAAGCTGCCAAAACTGATGAATCTCCCTGCAGACCACCCTGCTTAAATCTCTTCCTCCCTGTTTTCGTTCAGCTCAGTGACCGTCCTGCGGGACTGCATGAAGAACGAGAGCCTGGTGCGCTTCTTCCAGGAAAGACAGGCCACCTTGTGTCACTCGCTGCCTCTGGAGACCTACCTGCTAAAACCAGTGCAGAGGATCCTTAAATACCACCTTCTGCTGCAGGTACAATGCAGTGGCAATGCTGGCAATTATTAATGTATAAATATCTGTTAATTAACAGTTTAACGTTTTTTTTGTGAATCATTTTTTGTTTTTTATGTTTTTTATACTTTTGAATTGTTGGGACCTTGATTATGGGACCTATGGGACACATTATGGGACCTTGATATTTCCACTAACAACTTATGATATTGAAATGTTTGGAAAAAGGGACTTTTATTAACATTTTAAATAGTTTGAGGTGATATATTATTTGTGTTGTTGTTGTAAATTACAGTACAAAAACCTGGTAATAAACTGCCTGTGCCTTTTCTGTTATTTTACTGACTTAGTTCTCTATATATTATTTCTTATACAAAATATTGTTTCAAACTACTAACTATCTGTTAAACAGTTGAATTTTCAACATAAAAAGTCGACAGAGCAGATATCAAGGTCCCATAATACAATTCATAACCATAAAAAACTCCTGTGAATCACTAAATGCAGAAACTGTTAATTAACAGATGTTTTTAGGGTGTAGCTCTTTTTTCCATATCAGCAGAGAGCTGGGCACTTTTTGACTTTCTCAGTTTGTGTGAATCCAAATGGGGTTCAGAGTATTAATTTGACACTTTTCTAGTATAAATATGTGGGTTTTGTCTCAATATTTACCTCAACAAAAAATGGAAGTAAAATTTGACAACATGCCCCATAGGTGGGGCTTAAAATGTCATCTCAGCTAAAGCAAAATATATAAAACACAAATATAATTATAAATAAAATATATTCTCAATAAGATAAAATTATTAGCTTTCAAAAAATGAATGCTGTTTTCTTTTTCCTTTTTTAAGATTTTAAAATGTTTTAATTTTGAGCCAGGGTCAACCTGACTGCAATACACAGTGATACAGCAGTTCAAAACAAAGTTGGCAAATAGATGAAGAAAAACATTCAGAAAAAAAATCAACTCATTTTAAATAAAAAGTAAAAACTGAGATGAAGAAGTGTACCTCAGCCACATACATTTGCTAATATTTTCAAATGAGTTTTGACATTTGCCACATTTTTCCTCTGTATTGTGTTGATATAGCTGCTAGTAAACCGAGTTAGTTTTGTTATACTAGCATGTGTGGAAATGTGGTTTAAGCCATGTGTGATACAAATAACTCCACATTAGTTCATGCTCTGCTCACCTCTAATGCTTTTTGGTGACAGATAGCGTAGCTTTGACATCTACCAGATGGGAAAATGGGGCCATGCTAACTTACCACACTTTAGCGCTCTACTTTTGACTGCACAGCTGACATCTTGTCGCCCCCTTCTGGTAGGAACTATCCAAACACTTTGATAAAAGTGACCCTGGCTATGAGGTGGTGGAAGATGCCATTATAACCATGACAGCAGTTGCCTGGTACATCAATGACATGAAGAGGAAGCAGGAACATGCAATCAGACTGCAGGTAATACCATATATTAAATTCTCTCTATGACTGTTTACAATATCAGATGTTTTGTAACTGTGAGAGTTCAATGTATTGAATTAAAATGCTTTTTTTTTTTTGTTAAATAGGAGATCGAGAGCTTGCTGCTAAACTGGACTGGTCCTGATCTCAGTGGTTTTGGAGAGCTGGTTCTTGAAGGTTCCTTCCGGGTTCAGCGTGTGAAAAAGGAAAGAGCATTCTTTCTTTTTGACAAAATGCTTCTTATTGCCAAGAAGAGGCTGGATCATTTCATATACAGTACTCACATATTTGTAAGTCACCATCATTTGTCAACGGACTTTCGTTCTGTTCTATTAATGTATACAAATAAACATTTCGCTTTCAGGCTTAAGACTATGCAGGCTCATGTTTTTTCTCTCCTCTGTTTGTTTCAAGTGCTGTAATCTGCTCTTAGTGGAAAATATGAAGGATCCCCTCTGTTTTAAGGTGTCTGACCAAACAATCCCAAAACAGCAACATGTTGTTCAGGTAAAATATTTTCTGAAGTACAGTAATTTGAAGTGGAATGACGTGTTAATTAATAATTAATAGTCAGGTACTTAGACAAATGATGTCAAAAAAAAGTCTTTGCAAATCATTAGTTATAAGTAGGCCCACACGGAATCTGCGCTCGCAGAAATCTGCAGATTCCCGCTGATTTTTAGGCCATCATTGAGTCTATTTATTTACTTGTGTAAATGTGTGTAAATTTATATTTATTCAGTTTTTTAAATTAATTTCAGTAATATTATTGACTAATATGAAAATGTTCATTTGATTTATTTACAATACAGTTTGTAAAGTAATATTTTCTGTCTTTTAGTATATATTTTATATGAGAGACTTGCTTTGTTTACCAAATAAGTGGATCTAATTGGATTTGCATTGTAAACATTAAAAAAGTTAAAAAGGTATTATTTTTTATTTCATATACTAAGTCTTTAGTAACTCCTAAAATCATTCATGTAAATCCGCAGATTTTCTTTTATCATAGCAGGCCAAGTGATTTAAACTCATGCAATTATAATTATGTGGGTGTGCAGGTATAGAAGTCATAGTTTGTTTTATATGTATATTGTAAGAAGTCTTGTATCTGTGGTATTATGCAAAAAGAAATCCAATTTTTGGTAGTTATTATTTGGACTGATTTTGGAAAAGAAAGTCAGTGAAAGTTTAAAAAATATTGAAACATGATACTTTTATATGGTATTTTGACAGGTATTTTTGTCCTCAATGAAGCTATGCTAATGTTTTATTATTCAGACGTGTTAGTAATTAAAACATGGCTGAAAGTTGAAAGACATAACCTATAGTTGTAATTTACACTATTAGTTACTATACTATAGGTTTATAAGGAATTAATCTATGATGATGCATTTAATTAATTATTCATATATTCACTAATGGGCGACAAGGTGGCTCAGTGGCAATTAGTCGCCTCACAGCAAGAAGGTCGCTGGTTCGAGTCCCGGCTGGGCCAGTTTCTGGCCCATTTCTGTTCATGTTGTCCCGTGTTCGCGTGGGATACCTTTGGGTGCTCCTGTTTCCCCCACTGTCCAAAGACATGTGCTATAGTTGAATAAACTACATTGGCCGTAGTGTATGTGTGCGAATGAGTGTGTATGGATGTTTCCCAGTACTGGGTTGCAGCAGAAAGGGCATTCGCTGTCTAAAACATATGCTGGATAAGTTGGCGGTTCATTCCGCTGTGGCGACCCCAGATGTATAAAGGTACTAAGCCGAAGGAGAATGAATGAATGAATGAATGAATTTTCACCCATTTTTTATATATATCGACTTTTTTATTTGTGGCAAATCGTTACGCAATGTTTTATTTCAGCATTAAATCAAGATTATCTGGGATTTGATTTAGCATAATTTAATGCATATCAGTGCACCAGTATAGTAAAGTATCACCAACATTTTATAAAACAACATTAAAAAAAATGTGCATTGTCTAAAAAACTAAATCCTTGTTTGTTTGTTTGTAGGCTAAAAACCAGGAGGAGAAACGACTGTGGCTACATTACCTCAAGAGGTTGATCGTGGAGAACCATCCTGCATCCTTGCCTCAAAAAGTAATAACAGTATTTATGCATTACTGTGTAAAACTGCCCGCCATTTTAAATTAGTGCCCGCCACAAAAATCATTGTGCAATCACAGCAATCCTTCATTCAAATATGCAAAGTTCACAGAAGGACAATAGATCGCTAATTTTTTGTATGTGTTTACCAGGCGAGGCAGGTTCTTGGTGACAACTTCTGTCAGTGTAAGATTTCTTTGCATTCCTGTCATTTTGAATCATTGCTTGAGGCATTGAGTGTTTGTTTTAATTCGTGCTTTGTATGATATTTATAGCTCCACAGTTTGATCAGGAGCCAATTAGAAAGCCAATGCCGTCACCACGTCTGGAAGATGTTCATAACTACCACAGAGGAAGAAGGCAATCAGGTTTGGCTTGTAGTGTTAATTAGATACCTGAGAGTGGCAAACAGCAATGATTTATCCACTCATGCATGTAACTCTTTCACAACTCTTGACAGAGCCACCAGAATTCATCTACACCCCCGAAAAAGCCAAGAAAAGCCTTCCGATGCTGTTAGAGGGCAACCTGCCATACAAACGTGGAAGAAGACAGTCCGGTGAATACATTTTTATTTTGGGTTATATACTCAGCTATATATCCTTGTACTTTTGTACTTTGATGAATTATGTTCCTAAAGATTAAAGTCTAATATCTAATCTTTATGTGCCTCAAGCGCCTGCCAAAGATATAGAAGCTGCATTTCAGCAAAGTGGTGAGTGTAACCTGAAGTACTCTCACTTTCAATAATTTTGTTTTGGTGTTCTTTGGTGAGTGATGATATTGCTTTGAAAGTGACTGTGAAAAAGCAAACAACATTGAAACAATTCAAAAAATGTTATTGTCTTTTAAAAAAAGAAAGTAAATACATTTTTGTTTCTGTTCTTCTTTTCCTGATCTGTCATGGCTTCACTCCTCATGGAATCCAGGATCATTAAAGGTGTGAGAGATTTGCATTTTTTTTTCTTTGTAACATACATTGTACATAAAGTCTGTAAATACATTATTCCTACAACATAATGTAGTCTATGCAACATAATGTAGGCTATGTTTCCATCCATGCGAATTAGACTAATGTGCAAAACTATATTGCATAAAACATTTGCAAATTAAGCATCCAATGACTCAAAGACAACAAAACATCGCTTCCTAAAAAGCTGCCACCAAATATCAAAAAGAAATAAGGAATTTGCTGCAGTAGGAAAAGCCACTGTGGGCTTTTTTCTTATATAATAAATTACTTGCGTCTCAGAAGATTAAATGCAATGAAAGCTTGGTGGCTTTTTGGAGGCTCAAGACAGTTCTTGAGGTATTAATACTGAATCATTTTGATGACAGACTTTGGTTTGGATTTAAGAATGATCTCATTGTGCCCATTTTTGCTATCACATGAGTCCTTAAAAAAATCACATGGGTATTTTATGTGTATAAGGGTATTTATTTGGTAAATGGGTTTCCATTGTAGTTTATTCACATTTTTTCTTATCAGATATAGAGTTTAACCTATTCAGTTCTATTCAATCTATTTGTATTTTCGTCTTTTGAATAAAATAGGTTGATGGAAACAGAAAATATCACAGCCATGAATGTTACTCAAGGGTCTACAATGACCTTACTTTTTTATATGAATGCTTCTTTTCATTTAGAGTGCTCAGGCTGGCAGCGAAGGGGAATTGTGCCCACAGGCTGATAGCATGGGCTCTTCGGGCAGTACCAGTACTCTGGCATCCTCAGTCATTGAAGTTGAATCTGGCCGTGATGATCTGGCCTTATGTCAGGATGAGGATGATATGACCCCACTCCCTCCACCACCGACACTGTCCATTACTGAGGAAATCATGGAGTTCATTAACCAAAGCCGTGCTCGGCAAGGCATGACAGAGTTGACATCAGATGGGGTACATATAACAGATACACGTTATGAAACCTCAAACATCCAGAGACAGTAATTGCTATAGTAATTCAGAACAATGCTTTTTTGCTATTGTTATACACATTTACAGCAGTGATTTTGAAGCAATATTGTTGTTAAGGTAACCTTCTAAAAAAGGTATTTTCATGTTTTTTTTACTTCCATAGTGTCAGTTGATTCCAGAGTCCCTAGAAGTTCAGCCATTGGAGGCACAGGAGTCAGAGGAATCCAAACCACTTATAGCTGAGGTGGATGAAAACACACATCCGATCATTAATGTCCAAAGATCCGATGCAGAGAAAACTGGATCAGTCAAAGACGAGGACAGCCATCCATCCTGTGAAGAAAATATTTCTCAACCAGATGAGCCTGAGGGAGTATCACCAACACTGCACGCCTCTAAAGAAGAAAATCATTCAGAAGAGCTGACATTCCAAGAGGCCAGTTATAGTGAATCATGCAAACCAGAGACCATAAGTGAAGGAGAAAAAGATAATGAGAACTCTGTTAGTAAAAGTGAAGATAAATCAGACAAAGCTGCAAATGAGACTGGATGTGAGGCCAAGTCACATTGTTCTCTCATTGATACTACAGTGAAAGCATCTGAAAGCTCTTCCAAAATAGAACCTGAGCAAAAACTGACCAAAAGTGACAAACAGATTATTGAGAAGATTCGCAGCTATTATGAGGCAGCAGAGACAGGAGTTGAGGAAGGTCAGCCCACACGAAGAAACAGCTTTTCTCAAATTCCTGCAGGATTAGTGAAGGATTCTGTAACACGATTCAGTGTTTGTGTTCGTCAAGACAGTTTATTTGAATCTGAGAGTGGCCGCTTGGACACTGTTGACACTGACTCAGCATTTTCAATACTCCCTGTATCTGACCAAGCTGACCAGACTTTCAACCATCAGGAATCTGCTGATGCAGACATTCCTCTCTCACATTCAGATGCTGATCATCAAGCAGAAAAAATTGACAACAAGACAGAGAAAAAGGATGAAGATATTTGTGATTTCAATATGAAACTGTGGAAGGAGAATGAAAGAACTGGCCAAGAGTCTCAAAGCAATCTGAAAGTCCCCATCTCAAGAGAGAACAGCTGCGGTGAACATACAGATGCTCCTGAGAATATGTCTGTAAATTGCATAACAACCCAAGTACAGCACAAACAATCTGATAGTTCACAATGTGATCCAGACACATCTAATCTGCAGACCACAGAGACAGTGGATGCATCACTTCAATATGCAAGTAAAACTAGATCTGGGATGTCTTCTAATGGAAGCCTGGATAGCCTTCCCAGTCAGATTAAAGTTGGCAGATGGTCTCGCCATGGCAAGGTGGTTACGTGTAGCCAAACTCTTTATGAAGGATTGGCCGAGGTACCAGATTTAGGATTTTTTGAGGGTGGACCAGTCAATCAGTGCTTGGTGGAGAACTCAGAAAAGATTTTAAATAAAGTGCAAATGCTTGCACGCATGTACACTGCCAAGGCGAGCAGCATGAAGGTACCGCTACATCAGAAAAAAACTCAAGTGAGTAGGGGAGCATGGGCAGTGGATAGAAAAGGGAGCACTTCACCCAAATCTCAGCAAGTACAGCTGCACCAGGGCGATATGAGGATAAGCCAGCCTGCAGGTGAGTTTTGAACTTAAAACTACCTTGCTTGAAGGAAAAACATTTCAATGTTTTTTTTAAATGTTGTCTATGGTTTTGTTGCAGAAGAATCGTCGGAAACTACACCTACTGAGCCTTTTGGTCATATTATTTTAAGGGAGAAGCTGTCTACAACTTATCATCAAGAAAATGATTGCAATCTTATTGGCCCGCTAGATGAGATCTCAGAAATTGGATCTAATTCACTGTCTTTTTCTTCTGCCAATTCCTCTTTCACTTCAGTTCAAATATTATCAACTGTTACAGAGTCACCGGTCTCTGTGATATCAGACCATACAGACAGGTCATTAGAAACAATTGAGTCTAAACTACATGAAAAAGATCAATCCATACCACTTCCAGTTTACTCTAGAACTCCAGTCCAAGCTGAGTCAGAATTCCCATCCAAAATTTGTGGATTGCCATTAGTTGAGCATGCTAGCAGTGTACCACAGTCCATTCAGGAGAACAATTCAGATGTTGGGGACAAATCAAATTCAGTATATAGGATTGTAGAAAGACAGGCATTGCAAGAGGATAAGCCTGCTTTTGTGAACAATTCTTGTCCAATTAGTGATGTTTTTATTGAACCACTAGTCAATAAACATGTAGGTAAAGAGACTCACAGTGATGAGAAAACAGACTCCATTGTACAGCACTGTGAAAGCATATTGTCCATAGATGATGAACAACATGAAATGGATTCAGGACATTTAAAATCCAATCAGGCTAATACTAGAATGATTAACGTGGAGGTAATAACACCTGTAGTGTCCTCTGTTAGTGAAGAAAGTACATGCCCTCCATTACACTCAACAGCCTCCTTAAAAAACTGGCCATCCACTTTGATAATCTCTGAGAAATCAAAACCTTTGGCCCAGATGCAGGATTCAACTAGTTCTACACATCTGATGCCTCTTCTTGGTTCATATGGCAAGTGTAGTCCACAGGAAGTTAAATCTGAAGAAGACATTAATTCAAAGACTTTGAGCCCATGCTCAACCCCACTTGGTGGACCTCTTTTAGATGAGCTTCCAAGGTTTACAAATCAAAGACCCTCCAATCTGCCTTCCACCACAGGAATGAGAAGTCCCTTCATAAATTGGAATTCATCATCTCCAGTAGCTCAAAGGTACTGAATATCACAAACCAAGTTGTAGTTATAGGTCTTGTAATATGTAGGTCATACTGTTTTTAAACTGTGTTTAATTTATCTTATCTTGGTTTCAGAGTGCCACACACTTCACTGCGGACTGAGGATCAGATTCAAGATACTGCTTCTTGTGGCCTTTCTCCTCACAGGCAATCTTCATCCCAGGCTTTTAATGATAAGTCTTCAATCATTCCCTTGTGTGGTGGACATACATTAGATACAAAACCACCCTCTGCCTTTAGCCCAAGTCTGCGAATGAGGTCACCCTCTCCAATTAGAGGTACACAAAGCTCCAGACCTACCTTAACAGCCTCAGCTCTCACAAAGTCTCTTGCTGCCTCCTGCATCAGTCAGACGATTTCTCAAAGCATGGCCAAGAGAGGTGCACATCTTCAGACCGTGTCCCCACCTGTTCGATCCTCTCCTCTACCCACATCTTCCGTAAGACTAAGGACGCCATCACCAAAACCCATCACCTTGGACTCAAATGTGGAGTCAGGATTTAGGAGCATATCCAGCGCTGGGGTAGGGAGTCAACCCCCAAGTTCTTGTCCATCCCCATTCAGATCCAACAGTCTTCGATCTAGTCTAGCAACAGTTCAGTCCCCTCCTCCTTATCGTAGCCAAAGGTCAGTATCTCCAGCACCTCTAGTTAGCCTTCATTCAACTCCATCTGTTACCAGCCCAACCGCCATTGCTCTTGAACAGCCTTCGTTCAGCAGTTTAAATTGTAATAATAACAATAATAACAGCTTAAGTAATAATGGGTGGGCCACTAACAACAAAAAAACAGCACCACCAACTGTAAGTGGACTCCCTCACTTCCATGATTCTCAACGAACAACCTCGCACAATAGGGTGGCTCGTCCTTTTCCATCCTCTGAGCCTAGTTCTCGTGTACAGTCCCCTTCAATTTGCTTTCAATCTCCAATCACCCGAATCTGCTCTCCTCCACCTGCTCCCAACCATTCCAATCATCTGGTAACAAAGCCACCAAACCCCAGAGCTTCCAGACAAGGTGGCTACTTTACACCTTTATCTTTGGAAATCTCAAGATCAACATCAGCTTGTTCAATATCTCCTTGCGGGAGTCCCAGAATCACCTCTCCTCCCCCTATTGGCATTCCTACAAATGTTTGGGGCTATGCTAATCCGCAACCAAGGAATCCCTTAGTAACAAGTGCATCTTCTCATACAAAAGTAGAAACAAACTCTGCACCAAGAGGCTCTAGAATCATCTCTCCCACCCCAACAGGATCATCGTCCTATTCAGCCAACTCTCAGAGTCAGAGGAGGCTACGAGGAACCAGTTTGCCCTTTGTTGCTATAGGGGATAGCCTTCCAAGTCCAACTAGACACGAACGCAGATCTTGGGCTGAAAGTGGACGATGGTCAGTGGGTTCAGAACTGGGTTTAACAAGTCCTCGTGGGGGTTCACACAGTGGTAGCCCATCTTCTGTTAGCCCTGGCCCTTTTTCACCTGTCAGACTAACAGCTGAAAGGACAAGCGGAAAACACTTTACAGGCATTTCCTGGCCAGATGTACGTGATCTGTTGATTAAATACACAGAACCCAATACTGAAGCAAATGTTTTATCTTGCACTGAGATGGAGCCAGATGACATAGAGGGTACAGAACCTACATGTCGTAGTACCGTTATCTGTCCATATGTTGCTCCAGCCAGCCCCATCGAAAGAGACACTCCCATTCAGTGCCAGACAGAGGCTAAAACAGAGGACTGTGTTCCTAATCAAGGGTCTAAAACAACATTAAAGACCAGTTATGCCACCACTGTCAATTTGCAGATTGCTGGAAGTGGGAGGATAGCATCCTTTAGCAATGCACAAGTCAGCCTGACTCAAACTCTGACCCCTGTGGCAGACAGCCAGAGCAGGAGAAGGGTCAGCATCAATAGCTGCAACTTTTCAATGCAGAACTGCAAAAGGCTTTGAGTGTTGAGCTCCTGAGGTCTAGCATGGTCCCTCATTTTTTCAAGACACTTTATCTGGCACTTTAGCATGTAGCAGAGGAGTCAGCTTGGAGATCCGGGTCCACTTCACTCAGACAAACAAAATTAACAGATGATAAAATACGGGTGTCAGTTAATACTATGGTCAGTCATGTCATTTAATTATTATATTTTTTAACCTTCATCCCTAATTCCTGGCCAAGATACCAGTAAAACATCAATAAATTGCCAGCTTTGTTATGTTTAGTTTTTGCTTTTAAGACTCTGTAATATGCAAATGTATTATATATAATTGAACTAAAGCCTCTGTCATTAAAGGCTTTCAGTTGGCTGTGATATATAAGAACTTATTTATGAAGTAGTTGTTTTCTGGCACTTAACTCCTTGTTTTTCTTTGTTTTGCACATTTTTCTTGAGTGTGGTCCAAACGTGTTTGGAAAATAGTGTGTTTCAGACAAAACATACATTTTATTGCCAGTGTTTATAAAAATTTGGTTAAGTCTTTCGAAAACAAGGGAGCATGAATCGCTGCTTTGAATGATGTTAATACAAACATCAAAACATCTGATTTGATATTTTGCATTTAAGAAAATATTTGCTGCACATTGAAAAAGCATTCCTTCAAGCCAAAGAAATGCACTCTGGTGCAGACTTAGACAAGGTAATGCTGATCAAATGGACTCTTGATTGTGTTTGGATTTTTTGTGTGTTTTTTAATGTAATATATCACTGATTCTTTTAATTGTCACAATCAGTTAATGCTTAAGCCAGTTAAATGTATATCTCAGATTTGTGCCTTTATGTTTCCGCACCCTGCCTGCCACACAGTGCAAAGAAAACAAATATTAAAAGTCTGCTATCTGTACTTAATCTCAAAAAATGTATTGATTGTCACACTGTATGGACAATGTGCCCTTTGTTACTTGTACCTAAATAAAACGTGTGTAATATTATTATAACTGTGCCACAAGTTTATTCTAGTAAAATAAAACTGCTGGAAACAAGTATATTTATTTATTTTTATACCTTATGGGTGTATGAGACTATGTGGAAGTAAAGCATAGCATGAAGTGAAAATATGTTGCAAATATATAACAATAACTTAAATGTATATTATTCATTCATTCATTCATTTTCTTTTCGGCTTAGTCCCTTTATTAATCAGGGGTCGCCACAGCGGAATGAACCGCCAACTTATCCAGCATATGTTCTACGCAGCGGATGCCCTTCCAGCTGCAACCCATCACTGGGAAACATCCATACACACTCATTCACACACATACACTACGGACAATTTTAGCCTACCCAATTCACCTACACCACATGTTTTTGGACTTGTGGGGGAAACCGGAACACCCGGAGGAAACCCACGCGAACACAGGGAGAACATGCAAACTCCACACAGAAACGCCAACTGACCCAGCCGAGGCTCAAACCAGCGACCTTCTTGCTGTGAGGCGAACGTGCTACCCACTGCGCCACCGTGACGCCCTAAATGTATATTAATAAAATAAAATCATTAAAACTGAAAAAAAAAACCTTGTGATAAGTCCTGCAGGAAACCAAGCTACTTTTACAGATAAATAAATAAACATAAAAACATGCAGTCAGTGGCATTGTATACAGTACATAACTAGCAGACTATTTTAAATGTAGACAGAGCTATATATTTTTTCAAACTGCTAATTGTTTTACAATTTAGAGTAGTAAGAGTAGTTGTGTTCATTTGTTTTCTGTAGAGCAGATTAAGCTTTCAATGTCCTTTTCTCACACACTTGATTGTGAAACGTTTATAAAACCAGTGGTGTTTTCTGGAAAAAATGTTATGAAAGCCTTTATGTGTTTAAGACCAGAGTAGGGGAAGAAAACTTGGCCTGTTTTTTTGGCTGATTGCTGGAATAGTCATTTCATGTTTAGGAGGAGAGTTAATATTCTCTAAAGAGCAGGTTATCCAGCTGTCAAGTCAAGAACAAATGTTCTTCCAATATTGTTAAATTCATTCATAGATTTCTGGCCTTTAATAATGTTCTGAATATGTTAAAATATTTGTTATATATTGGTAAAATTACACTTTTTATCTTAACTGATTTATTTAACGTTTAGGGGTTTCTGCAGAATATATAGAGTCCATTATAAGATCTATTAAATAAATGCAATAACTTGAAGGACGCATATTCTCTAAGTGTAAATTTATATGAAGCAGACAATGAGTTTGCAGCACTTCAAATTTTGAAAATAACATTTTTGCAGTACTGATCTTCTGAACTTTTTAATTTGCTTTACAAAATGAAATAGCTTAAGGCATTGAGGTTAAGTTTGATACTGCAACGATAACAGTCCACAAACAGAATATTAAAACAGCTTTTACTGTAGTATTCTAATCTCTGGGGGGAAACTGGTGTTCTTTTTTTGTGTTTTTGTTTTGCTTTCCAGTGGAAGAAAGCGTCACGCAATATTTTTGCACAATTAATTAAACAAAAACAATGGTCCTAACGTACTTCCTGTTTTACATTTTTAATTTCCATAGCTTCTGAGAATCCAAAAAAGTCCAAATGTTGATAAATAATCCTATGGCAGCTGTTTTAACGTAAAGTTATTATTGAATTGCCTCTTGTTACAGTTATGAAATGGTTTGACATCAAGCAGGAAATTTTCATGGGCAAGTGACATCACCACATTGAAATGGTCTATACAGGATACGTTTGCGTAAATGTGTTTGGAAAACTGCATGACGCAGTTGGTATTTTTATAACCGTATTGTCAAAGGCTTTTTCCATATTGTCAAAATCAACACGCTGTACAAGAGTTTCATTTTCGGAGGCTTAAATGCAGCAGATGTCTGTGTGACTCGCTGTCAGAGACAGACCAGCCCAACACGCGGCGGTAGTGTATATATAGAATAGCTCAGCGCGATGTCAAATGTTACTACCTTGCGGTGCTCATGAAGACGACGGATACAGTTATTCATGTAACCTTAACAATGAGTGGATGAAGACGCGGCTTTCGACAGTTTATTGTAACGTTGTTTTGTTATTTAACCATCGTTTCCTTGGAATTGGGTCTGATGAAAACGCGTTGATTTATTCAGCATAATGATTATACGTGAACATGCAGTTCTGCCAACGGATTTGTTCAAATATTTACACCACAAATGTTTGATGAGGTAAGTCGCTGCTGCCGTTTAACTAAATTTGTTGACAGCCTGCCTTCAGTTTAAGAAACGCGTTTGGATATCTATAAAAGGACAGTTCACCCAATAATAATAAAGACTGTTTAGACTCAACATCCACATTTTTCAAAACTGCTCGAGTTTCTTTCTTCTGTTGAGCCCAAAATATAACATTCTGAGGTATGTTGGAAAGTATAGCCGCAGCATTTCACTACAAGACTATGTCAAAGGCTGTTTCCATCACTCTTCAAATATCTTCTTTTGTGTTCAACAGAAAAAGTAAATGCATTGAGGTGTGAACCACTATAGTACTGTAAATATAGAGTAAAATAAAACTTTAGGTTGAACTACACCCTTTAAGTATGGGTCAAAGTTTGATTTGCTTCATGTCCTTACATGTTTCATGTATATAATCAGCAAACCTCTATGGCTTGCAAATCTAAATGTGAAAACTTGTGATAATAATATTTGTATGTGAGGCTAGTTGCTATAGTAACAACAATACATTGTTCATAATTACATGCAACAACTAATCCTATACCTAACCACCATCCTAACTTTAACCACGTGGAGTTCATTAATATTACTCAGTTGTTCTGTAGGATGCCATCAAATAAAAGCAAAACGATGTCAATTGTACCAAAGTAAAATAACAGCAAAAATGTTTGTCACAATAACAAATGTTTTCATTTCTTGTGATAAAAAAAAAAAATCACAATGACAGTATTTTTATTTGAAATTTGGAAGAAATGCTATCACAGAAACATTTTACTCAAACCTATACCTATTACATCCAATAAAGGGATTATTCACCTAAAAATGAAAATTTACTCACTATTTACTTACCCTCAAGCGGTTCCAAACCTTTATGAGTTTCTTTATTATGTTGAACACAAAATAAGCTATTTTGAAGAAAGCTGAAAACCTGTAACCATTGACGTTCATAGTTTTTGTTTAGCCTACTATGGAAGTCAATGGTTACATTTTTCAGCTTTCTTCAAAATGTGTTCATTTGTGTTTAACAGAAAAAAAGAAAGTGAAAAAGGTTTGAAACAAGTGAAGGGTGAGTCAATGGTCACAATTTTAAACTACTCCTTTAATTCTATTGAAGGGGGGGGGGGGGTTAAAGCACAATCCTGATAATCTTGTTTAACACTATCTTGTTCTTTAGGCTTACAGGTAGTATGTGTCTTCAGCCATGTGCTCCACTGTCTACCTACTAAAGTCCAAACCCCAGCGAGGGGGAAATGTAGGCCCTCAGAGCACCCCATCTCTTCCTAGGCCTGATGACAAATCTGCTGTTGAGGGAGAGCTGGACATTTGATATGAGGACAGATTTACTCCACTATTCCATGCTTTGCACGTCATTATCTCTGTATCTGCTAATAATGTGGACAAGACAGATCAAGAGCCAGTCAGTGTGCAGCAGAGAGAGTGTGGAAATGGTGAAACAGATTGCAGCTAGGCTGAACAATGTGGTACAACATGATTTTCTTTTTGCCCTATGGAAATATAGACATATGTTTCTGTATCTTTTCTTACTCTTCTTCTTTTTTGTTTTGGGTTCCCACATTACAGGAAAACGATTACATGATATACACTCCAACCCATGCAAATTATAAGGTATGTGAGTTTACGTGTTATCACTGGTTATCAGTACTATTCAAACATGATGTTTCTTTAGGTCAGAGGATACTGTACATTTGTCTGAAGTGGCATTTTAATCTGATCGAAGTACATATTTGTTTAATGTAATTGTTTTACAGCTGAAGACCAGATTTAATGTTTTTGATAAACTGCTGGGTAACCCTATACTTAAAGGGGTTGTTCATAAAACCTTGTCATGATTATGCATGTTTATAACATTAAGTGTCATTCACTCTGTGATATCATTATAAATGCAAAGATGACATTGTTTAATGTGGCTTTGTTATGACAACTTGACATAAACAAATAGATAATAATGTGTTTGTCATGACAACTGGACATTAAGACAACCAGTTATAAATCTGTCATAAACATGATTGTCATGAGGCCGTTATAATTGTGTCATGAATTTTATAACAGCGTCATTAATATTTTTCTTGACCTCAGTGGAACAAATTGAAGTCGTCATTAAAATGTCAGCAAATATTAATGGCACTTTATAAAATTATTTGACAGAGTATATTAACTTTTACTGAGAAATTTCTATGACAAATTCAGCTTGTTCCACTGAATACGTGATCAGAAAAATATTCATGACATAACTGAGTAAATGACAATTAATGACAGTTGTTGTAAGGATGCATAAAATCTCCTTCATATTCATATCAGGATTATAAAGGTGTCTTGACAGTCTTATGAACACCCCCTTCAAGTAAACTGTTACAAGCTGCTATAATGATGACAAATATTAATGTGTGTTGTAGAAGTGTTTATTGAATAGTATTGCATGAAGAGATGCAATGCTTGAGTTCTTGTCTTGTAGACTTTTGTAAACAACATTTGGGACATTTGTTCCCTTTGCTTAAGATTTTGTTGATCTTAACCCTTGGGTGCTGCTGGGGATGTTTTCATCCACTGTGTGAGGATTTTTGAGGCTTAAATTGGCCATAACTTTCTCTGTGTTTTAGCAAATGGAATGATTTTTTGTGGCACATCTTATCTTGACACATATTTTGGGAAATGCTTTGGAACTTTTCAAAAACTCAATACACTCTGGGCAAAATGACACCATATAATCATGCATTCTTTATTGTTGTCAGTCTTTAGTTTTATATTGTGTGTGTGAGAGAGAGAGAAAGTGAAAGTGTAAGAGAGACTTTTGCGCACTTAAATTCAAGGTTATGTGCTGTTAAATGATTACAAATCCAGCAACAATTATATGAGACGAACATGTTAATAAAATTAATCCTACCTTGATATGTCTGAGAAAATATAAAATAAGCACCTCAGCTCTTAAAACATAGAAAGTGTATTTATGCACAAGCACTATAATTTACAGTTTTACTCCATAGAACTCCATATAAATGCCAAAAAAATTTTTTTTGCCCAGGCCTATCTAAAGGGTTAATGGTGCCAACTGATGATCAACAGTAAAAATAAGAAATCTTACCTCTTTCCAACAGGGAAAAGCACCAACATTCATGAATGCATGATTATATGGTGTCATGGCTTTGCAATCAAAAAATGTGGTTATAATGGAAGTCAATGGGGCAAAAACAGCCACCAACATAACAAAAGGATAGTCAATTTGAACAATACATAAGGTTTAAGTTTAATATAAGTTGGAATACCTTCTTGGACTCATTCGCTGATGCATTTCATAAAGTGTCAGGCATTATTAGTGTAATTTGTTGTTAATGCAGTGAGTAAGAACATATGTTATTCTTATCACTTAAAGGGGTAAAGAATAGAATAGAAAATTTGCGCATCGCTGTTGCGGATGTTTAGGACAAAAGCTCAAGTCTTTTTACATACCTTTTATGATGTGTTACTGTTTTATTTTTATTTTCTTTTAGCTGAAACTGTGGTCTTTGGTACTTCATTAAATGTCAAGGGTTACCAGCACTTTTAGATAAAAAAAACATATATAGGCTAAATAATATTAATACCTTATGGCTCCAACACTCTATTAATTATTGTGTCATCTCCATTAGCAGAACTGCTCCAAGTCCACAATTACATGCTTTGCATTTGAAGTGAATGTTTTGCATGTGGAAATCCAAATCGAAAGTGTGACCTTGATGTTTCAGCAACTACAAAGGAATCTAAAGGGGGTTACAAAAAGAGTGAGTTCAAGTCTTTTATGATGATTTAATAATCTGATAATTTATTATCAAAGAAGCGGATTCATTTTATTAACATGCTCGTCTCATATAATTGTTGCTGGATTTGTAATCATTTAACAACACATAACCTTAAATGTAAAATGTAGATTTTTAATGCCTTTTTAATTCTTCTATGTATATAGGGGTTGGGCAATAAAACTGAAACATCTAGTTTTAGACCACAATAATTCATTAGTATAATGTAGGGCTTCCTTTTGCATCAGTTTGTCTTGGGAATGACAGCTACAAGTCGTACACAGTGGCCACAGGGATTTTGAGTCATTCTTCTTGCAGAATAGTGGCCCGGTCACTACGTGATGCTGGTGGAGGAAAATGTTTCCTGACACGCTCCTCCAAAACACCCCAAAGTGGCTCAATAATGCTTAGATCTGGTGACTGTGCAGACTTCACTTTCATGTTCATCAAACCACTCTGTTACTCTGTCTTGCTCTGTGTATTGGTGCATTTTCACCCTATTACACGGCACTGCCTTCAGTATACAATGTTTGCTCTTGATACATCACAAAGACTTGCTGTCTTGGTCACAGATGCGCCGGCGAGATGCACACCAACAATTTGTCCTCTTTTGAACTCTGATATGTCACTGTTACAGTGACTATTGCACTACAGTAGCACTATTTCAGTAATGCTCATGAAACGAGGACTATCAAAAACGCATATATTTATTAACAGACACTTACATCTAGGAACTGGAACACCGTAACACAGGCAAGACAAGGAATGGTGACAATATAATACAAGACAATGAACTAACACAACTTAGGGGTATAAATACAAGACATGATTGAACTGATAACAAACGGGTGAGACACAGGTGGAACTAATAAACATTAACAAATGGTGGGAAGAAAATAACTAAGGAATCACGTGACATAACACAAGCACATGGAACACAAGACATGGGAAACACCTATTCGTGTCAATAATGTTGTGTGCATTACAATATTTTAGGCAAAACTGTGCTATTATACTGCGGTCACACTAGAGTTTGTGCGTGCGAAATTCTGTTGTACGGTGCTGCGAAAAGGGGTGGGATTAAACAAGATGATTAGACATTAAAAAAAGCGAGCGATTGGTCCATGTTTTAAATTTCTGTCAGAGAGGTCATGTTTTGATCTTTGATTGGTCTCACGCAATCACGTGATGCGATTTCGCAGGTCAAAGTTCACCAAGCTTGAACTTTCCAATGCAGCAAACTGAGAAACTTGTCGCACGAGCTTGCGTTTCCGGTCTGACGCATTCGCCTGCGTATGAATGGAAGTCTATGAGGAGAAAAGTCTTGTGTGACCGCAGCTTAACTCTGCACACCACTTAGACGCCGTTTTCTAAGCTACATGCCTACTGCACACATCCATCTGTATATGCAAAGATATATTTTCCTAAATAAATGACTTTTATAGAATATTTGCCACAATTGTGTGCTTTAACAACAAACTACCTCTAACTCCATGACTTCTGTTTCATTGATTATATACTTTTCTGTGAAAGGCTATTCTGTTAAACAACATCTGTTACTTTAAAGTGTCCCTATTATGCTTTTACAGATATCTATTGCATCGCTGCTTGTAGATGTAAAAGTGTAATAAAATCTAATTTCGGAAGAAAAAAAATTGCGTTTCCGGTCTGACGCATTCGCCTGCGTATGAATGGAAGTCTATGTGGAGAAAAGTCTAGTGTGACCGCAGCTTAACTCTGCTAATTAAACCGCCACATGCTGCTCTTACTGGGTGAAAGTGCAGTCACTGAAGATTGGCCACAAGCTGCTCAAATTTAGCCATGAAACCTCCAACACTAAATTGGCCAGTGTTTGAGTTTCATTGTCCAACCCCTGTGTATATATATGTCACATGCTTTTTTTGTTAATTAGCTCCAAATTTGGCTTCAGTACTGACTAATCTAATGCATATGCACAAATGTAAAATTTTAAAACCTCCTATATACATAAACACACACACACACACACACACACACACTGTATGATAGATACCAAAAACATAAAACTAAAAACTAACATGCATCCAAACATTGTAAAAGCATGTGGTGCAATACTCACCTGTCACACAGCAGAAATAGCAAACATTTTTCCACGGACAAGTTTGTGAAAGTGCATACAATAATTTGGGTTTCAGATTACTGCTGGAATGCTAGACAGCTGCTTAAAACTTCCCTTTTGTTTCCTTTAATAAGGATTGAGTTTTGAATTATTTCTTGTAATAATCAACACAAATACAGCCCTTAAATTGTATATGTAAATGACCAAGATACTCCTTTATTAAATAATATGATGCTGTGCATTTGAATTGCACGTAGGTTAACAAACGTTGATGTTGCTTTGATAAATCACTTTGTCAAAATTCTATTTTGTAGTTTTAATCCAATTTTATTGTAGTATGATTTGCAAGAAAATAACGTTTCAGTCTACTTCACAATTTGATATTTAATTCAGTGTGTTGCTTGTCATTTTCTTTGCAGTTATCTGTGAAATTTATTAGCTTTTTCTGAATAAAAATTATTTAAAGCAAACCCTACACCATTTCAGTTTTAAAAGCTTGAAATCTGAAGTAGTTTTAAATTGAGAGTTTTCAAGTCGTTCAGTCTCTGAGATAGATTTCTATGTGGTTGTAGAGTGTTGCTTTGCAGTTGCTTGTGCGTTTTGTGATGGTCGAAGGAATGTTTATTGCCATGTGATCACTAGGGTGTTGCTAAGCAGTTGCTAGGGAGATTCGGGTGTTTGCAAGAAGTTGCTAGAGTGTTGCTATGCTGTTGCTTGGATATTGCTGTGTTAGCTAAGGTATTGTAAATAGTTACTAAACAGTTGCTTGGGTGTTCTTGAAGGTTCTAGGGTGTTGCATGTAATTCTTTAAAAAATCATATTAAAAAAGGAATTTAACATTTTAAATGTTTTCATTAGATTCAAACAAACATCCTTTCTGTTTTTATGAGATTTAAAAAGAAGTTGTTAGTATTACCAAAGTCTCTTTAAGGCAAATCATTTCACTCGGCGGCCATCTTTGAAACACCTCTCGGGCAGTATGCTCGGGCATTCTGTTTGAATGGGGAAACATCAAATTCTTTAAAATTGCTTGTCAAGCTTACGATTCAATTTGACATTTGGAATCACCAATAAATTAAACAACAGTTTCATTTCTAAATGTTTGAATCACACAAAAACACACGTCTGATTTTAATCGTCAGTTTATATCGATTGATGATTGGCTCCTGTACTAAAGGCAGGGCTTCAGCCGCCATTTTGACCGTTACACTTTTCCCCGTTCAAAACTACACTGTTAACGATTTTTGTAAATTACACAGTATTTAACTGTAATGTGAACTGTATTTTACTGTAGGAAAGTTATGCAGTATGTTACCGTATTTTAAAGTTACATTGTGAAAACTACTGTATATTTTACAGTAAAGATATACAATACTGTAAATACATATAGAGCAAGGTCAATGGTGCTGTAAATGTAAATACAGTGTTTTTGCTGTCATTGATTTACAGTAAGTTACTGGCGAACTGCTGCCAACAAGTTACTATAAATTCTATAGGAAACTGTTAAGAGTGTTTTATGAGTGACACGTTTTGTGTATTCTATATTCCAGTATTACCTTGTGATTGCATGGGTGTTGCTTTAACTAATGGGTTTCCAGGGTGTTGCCAGGGAGTTCTGGGAGGTTATAGAATGCTTATAATTCTTCATTAAAGATTAATAAACAAAATTCTGAAATATAACCATATTCAAGAAATGGCTAAACGCATCAACACTACATTAAAACAAGCACTTTCTTTTCTATATATCTTAATAAAAACATTTCTGCATGAGCATTGTTAGATTTACTAGACTTGTCATAGCAAATACTTGTTGGTGCTCTTTTGTTGGTTCTGTTGTCCTCATCATGTCCACACTGGATAAAAGCATCTGCTAAATGATTACTTATACTAAATGTAACTTAATTGTTTGAGGAAATGTATTATGTGCAAGACCCTCCATCTGCTTGTGTGCTGAACTAATTACACAATGCCACATTAAGTTACAGGACGAAATGGAGACGAAATGTCCAGTCTGCGAGCTCTACAAAGAAGAAAGTGCAAAGACTTTTTTGAACACCTTGCAACACTTTTTAGAACAGATGAATGCTGAAAAAATGTGTGCTCCAAAAGGAAATTAAAAGACACATCAGGAAAACTTTAAGTACGTGATCTGAAGGAGCGGTTCTGTAGACACTGAAGTGGTTCTCCAGAAGTTTCTGAGTGGCAGAACTGACGCTGTTTTCTAAGCTACATGCCTTCTGTACACATCCATCTGTATATGCAAAGATATATTTTCCTAAATAAATGACTTTTATAGAATATTTGCCACAATTGTGTGCTTTAACAACAAACTACCTCTAATTCCATGACTTCTGTTTCATTGATTATATACTTTTCTGTGAAAGGCTATTCTGTTAAACAACATCTGTTACTTTAAAGTGTCCCTATTATGCTTTTACAGATATCTATTGCATAGCTGCTTGTAGATGTAAAAGTGTAATAAAATCTAATTTAGAAAAACAGAATCCATCTTTATGTCTTGCGCAAGGAGGCCTGTGACATATTTGCATATTACCAGCTTAAAGTTAAACTGGGACAGCCCTCGTTGCATTGCAATGATCCAATCTTTTGAATGCAGCCTATAAATGGTCCACCATTGTGACTGTCCACTCTTACCAGTCAGATCAGGTTCTCGGAAAGTGGGGTGTAGAGAAACCGGAACTTTGAAAACACCATTTCTGACACTGTAAGAAAAGAGATTTAAATTGTCGGAGGAATTTAAATGAACCTGAGCTATGTGATGAGACAAATTCACTGAACCAACTTTGACCTTTTGTTACATCACAATGATACAATGTTACACAGTACTCTCTCACTTCACTGTTTTTGGTAGTGATTTTGCAATGTTCTTCCTTGCATTTATTGTTTATCTAGATGATTATCGGTGCCTTAAAATGGCTTGATGTGTTTAATTTCGAATGCTTCATGATGCCTTCAATGCGTTGTGTGGTCTTGAGATTAACAGCAGTTCAACTATGAACTTGGCATATAGACAGAGTACACATTATTACACATTATATAGCCAGACACTGCGGAGTATCTGCATGCAGAGACACAAACTGAGAAATATCTTTCAACCTCTAACCTCTCTTCTATAGAAAGAATGTGGCAGACTACATAAAAACTTAAAATATCTTGGCATCCAAATTAAATGAACTGTTATATAATGGACCACATGTTGACTGATTGTTTGCAGATTTATTGGAAAAAAAAACACAAACCGATGTACAATTCATGACAAGCATTCAAGTAGTTCACATGCTGACAGATTACAGTTTGGCAGTCTTTTAACATATAGTGCTTTGTATTTCTTACAACCCGTATCTGCTGCCTGTTGAAGCATTTGTCATAATAACTGTCAGTATAACTGCTACTAGACAGGAACATCAACACTAATTATTGTAAACTGTCAAAATTCATCAAATAAATGATAGTTAAAATAAAAGTTGAGTGGCATGTTATTTCTTGTGCATAAGCATTTAATTTATTTATGTGGAAATGTGAAATATTATGATGTATCAGGCTTGTTTTGAAAAACAATGCTGGATATAGGGCCTGAAATCTCCATGTGTCAAAAACAAGAAGAAGAAAAAACCACTGATACTCATGAAACTGTTTCATATGAACATAAAAGAAATACTTACAGTTTTTTGTTACAGTAATTTGATGAAACAACAATGTCTAGTAAACATGTCTGGGAAACATTATTGACAAAAATGGTTACAAATTGTTTTTAATTTGTTACACCTGTAAGTATTGCACATACAGTTTAGTTGAAAATAATACAATTAAAATTAATCAAAAAGGCTTGTAATTTGTCTTAAGTCACTTATACAAATTGATCTGTAACTGATGAAAATTTTAAGATGAATTGTAAGTAAGGGATAATCAGGGGCTTGCCGTGCGTTAGAGGATTTTAATGCACGACGTGGAGCGGAGTGTGGTCACCTCCGCGAAGTGCATTAAAATCTTTTAACGCATGGCAAGCCGTTGATTATCCCGCTTATTCCACGGTCATTTGCCAAGGTATACCTAAGTTTAAAATAGTTTTGCTCTTTACAACGCAATATTTGTCCGATTTTGTTTTGTCAGTTTTTACATGTTAGATTTTCTAGTCCCTCCACTGAATCAGCTATGACAGGCTGACAGTCAGACAGACGGAGAGAGATCATGTGCGCACTGTTTATCATTCATTCATTCATTCATTTTCTTTTCGGCTTAGTCCCTTTATTAATCTGGGGTCGCCACAGCGGAATGAACCGCCAACTTATCCAGCATATGTTTTACCCATATGCAACCCATCACTGGGAAACATCCATACACACTCATTCACACACATACACTACGGACAATTTAGCCTACCCAATTCACCTATACCACGTTTTTGGACTGTGGGGGAAACCGGAGCACCCGGAGGAAACCCACGCGAACACGGGGAGAACATGCAAACTCCACACAGAAACGCCAACTGACCCAGCCGAGGCTCGAACCAGCGACCTTCTTGCTGTGAGGCAAACGTGCTACCCATTGCGCCACCGTGACGCCCCGCACTGTTTATACCTGCTAATATTAAGATGCGATCACAGGTGGACAAATAAGACATAACCAGTTACACCTCGAGTGTGTTTCCAGTCACATAGGTTTCTTTTGTCTACTTTCTACTACTTCTCTGATGAGGGAGGATCTGTGTGTATATTGGCTTTCTCTTAACATTACCTTTAATACTGCAAAAGCTGAGCTACATATAGCAGAATTTCCGCGATTTACACTTCATAATAAACATACAAATCTTATTAAAAGTACCATATCAATTAAATACGCTTTAGGAATATGTTACTTTATGCATTGGCTAATGAAATTAAAGATAATTTATTTCCTATCAACTTTAAGCCTTCACACTTTAGTTTTAACATGCTGTTTTTATAGAATCCGTTTAACAAATATTTTTGAACATCTAAAGTAAATAAATCGTGTATTTATGCTTCTTTCGAATCAAGTTATTAGGCTAGGCAAACTGATCTCATGGAATTATCTAACAAAAAGACCGCGATCGCTGCTTTAAAGGGGTGGTCCACAGTGGTTTTTTAAAGGTTTGATTGTGTTTATGGGGTGCAAAACAATGTGTGTTCGTGATTCCTTTGTAAAACATCACGTTATTTGTTCACATATCTTACCTTCATTTTATACAGCTACTGAGCTAACATGGAAACGACCATCATATTTCCTGGTTTCTCCTATAAGGCCCGCCCTCAAAGGGCTCTGATTAGTCAGCTAACCTAATGTGTTGTGATTGGCGGATCGGCTTCACGTCACCAGGAAACATCATGCCTCTCCTGCATGCTGTCTGTCAGACTGTAAATAATGTCAGTGAAGCCGTATCAGTTTGAGCCAGACACAAAAAATGAAGAGGAAACAGCTGAACCCATGCAAACGCGACTCTTGCAAGATGTTTCTAAATGGCCTGTTTTTTTTTTTGTTCGTTGGTAAGAGGAGGAATGTGGTCAAGCCATCAGCATTTCATTTCAGCATCTCGTATTAGTGTATATAGGAAATGATACATTATAAGATGACTGTAAAGTCTCAGTTTCTAATAGATAGCAGGTAAAACGGTCTACTTTGGTTTTTCGTTCACTTTCTGAGGTTTAACCACGTCATAAAAATGCAATCGTAATGACATTGTACTGTAGTAAGCTAGGACAAATTAAAACGCACTTCAGGTATTTATAAAGAGTATGTTCATGCTGAATAAATAAATGAAAATATAACGAAAGCACGGACAAACCTATTCTGAAAACTTTTAAGTAGGGGAGGGGGCGGTGGCGGCGCCTCAGGGAGATTTGGGATGTCTGTACATAATATACTCCATTATTTCAAATGTAAAACTCGTGAAATGCTGACGCATACAGATACATTGCGGTCGCTGGTGAAGATTGTGGATGTTTACAGGGGTAAAACGGATACATATGTTTGTAGCTAAATCATACCCACCAAACTCCCGTTTTTCCCGAGAGTCTCTTGTATTTCACACCCATCTCCTGCCACCCTCCCGTCCTGTTATTTCTCCCGGAAAACTTCCGTAATTTCATCCTCTCGCGCTACCCCTGATTTTTCATGATAAATTAAGGTAGTAGTTCATTCTGATGGACATTTCAAGCTGACAGGATGCGCTACTCCTGTGTCAATATGTTTTTTTTATGGTGGTAGTTTATTCTGATAGACATTTGAAGCTGACAGGATGGGCTACCCATG
>CAIGQV010019070.1:19944676-19981374 GCA_903798115.1 Danio jaintianensis | reverse complement strand
GATTCCTAAATTCTATTGTATGGTCCACTATTCTTAATGAATCTTATAATTGCCTTTATTTGTCTCCCTGAATCTAAACCATCTTTTAATAAACCTTTTATTGTAAAATCCTGATATCCTAAGGTATGCAATTTCTCTTTAAGATTTCTTCTTTCATTTTCATTTGCTTTGCATCTTTTTAAAACATGTTCCACTGTCTCCTCTGTTAAACATGTGTTACCCCATAATGTATAATGTTTGATTTAAATGTGTATGTCCTGTTCTTAAACGTGTTAAAATAACTTGTTCTCTTCGACTAAGATTATGAGCTATTTTGCTTTTGTTTATAGTTTTTTGAATCTTATAATAATGTCGACCTGTGCTACTGGATTCCCAAACTTTCTGCCATTCTCTATTACAGGCTTCTAAGATTAAGTTTTTCCCTTCTGCTCTGCTTAGTGAAATTTGTATAATTGGTTCATTTTGCTGTAGAGATTCTTAAGCTGTTTTATCTGCCTCCTCATTACCCTGAATTCCCACATGTGCTGGGACCCACATTAGATTATTAATTACTCCTTTATCAGGATTTCTGTTAGAATGTCAGTTCTTTTTGATTTCATTGATTTTAAACTCATCAGAACAGCCATTGAATCAGAACATATTATTGCTTTATCAGGTCTGATTTCATGTATCCACTCTAATGCCATCAAATTTGCAACCATCTCTGCAGTGTATACAGATGTTCCATCTGATATCCTTCCAGCCTTCCTCAGCTCCAGCTCTGGGACATAGAATGCTACTCCCGTTCTTCCGGATTCCATACGAGGAGAAGTTTTTGGCTGAATCCAGCACTTAACTGCGACCAATTGTGGAAGCTGTCCTTTGTAAAATGCTTTGCACAGAGAGCTATATCTTTTTTATAATATTCTGCAACATAATTAAAAATGAATTTTAACCACTTCTCTCTTTGTGTCACGTCCCTTGGAAGGCCAAATAGTGAAACAGAACAAGATTCATGGAAATAGCAGCTTTTGGATGGTATTTTCCTTTCTCTACTAACGCGTCTGTGGCCACGCCCCTTTGCTGCGTGTGGTGTATGCGCAGTGAATGCGCGTAACCTGGAACGTTTGTGATCTCATTAGCCCGGATGTATTTTTTTGTAGTCCCCAAATTCGTTCGCTGTAGGCTTTGCTAAGCTAACTCTGTAAAAGCCAATGTCTCCCTTTGAATTAAACTTTGTGCATCTTACATTCAGAGATGTTGTTTATGTCCACACAGCAACATTACGCATCAACTGAAGTTTAAAATATGATATCGTAGTGGACCACCCCTTTAAGTAGAATAACGTTACGATTATTAAAAACACATTAATCTGCACAAGTCTATACAGATGAAATAAAACATTCAGAAAGCTGTATCTTATGAAACACCAGTTCAAGGGGACATGAGATGCATTTTGAAGAGAAAGCAGCCAAAGCCTATTTCAGAAATCTCTGCTGTTAAATATGTAGTTTGCGGAGCTGCCTCTGACCGCCTGGAGCTTCCAACGTTTTTAAACACGCGCTATCCTTATACATAAACTACCGATTTGACTTTAAAATAACTATTTTAAACTTTTAAAACTTGATTTTGTGGCATAATTGATGAGCATTTTTCTAATTTTGCGGATTTTCCGTCCGCCATTAACAGTCCTCATCGGTTTCCTGTGCAGCGCATGTGAGTTGCTATGGTAACTATAAACGTTTGGGAGAAGCGCATTTATTTTGAACTGTGATCAAAACTGACTGGAACTACCTGTGCGTTTCAACGAAAATAATGCACCCCCTCCAGCCAATCAGAATCAAGAATTTCAACAGACCATGGAATAAAGGAATTTACATGACGTTTCCTGGCTTTGGCCATTCATTGATTTTCCTTCGGCTTAGTCCCTTATTTATCAGGGTTCGCCACAGCAGAATGAACCACCAACTATTCCAGCATATGTTTTACACAGCAGACGCCCTTCCAGCCTCAACCCAGTACTGGGAAACACCCATACACTCTCACAGTCACACACTATGACCAATTTAGTTCATCCAATTCACCTGTACCGCACGTCTTTGGACTGTTGGGGGAACCAGAACACCTGGAGGAAACTCACGCGAACACGGGGAGAACATGCAAACTCCACACTGAAATGCCAACTGGCCCAGCCGGGACTCGAATCAGCGACCTCGAGTGCTAACCACTGAGCCACTGTGCCGCTCGCTTTGGCCATTCTATTTTGTGATTTTTTTTTTTAGAAAAGAAAAATTAACAGTACCTGTAATCTGATTATGAGCATTAAAAGCATGACATATTCTAATGGCAAGAATATTTATTCATATATTTATTTATTATTTATGCGACTGTTTGAAAATGCATGAAACACGATTTGTCTCCAAAGCTCTTGAGGGCGCTGTACATCTGCCTCCTCTGGTTTTTTACGGAAGTTCACGGAAAGAAAACATTGGCCTTCGCTGCCAGGTTGAAGCGAACAAGACAGCTGTTAAAAGGTAAAATTGAACTTTACCCGCGTTTTATTTATGCATGTATGATTGTCAGCGTTATATAATTTGTTTGATAAATTGAATCATGTCTGTGAAAATTACACGACGAGCTTCATTTGTAAAGTCAGGCATATGTTAGCTAGCACATGTGCTAATTCCAAATGGCCTGGATTAGCCAGAGCATATCACCATAAAATACGCAAGATAAAACTAGAAGGGCTGTTGGTGTTAACATTAAACTCATAAGTCGTTCCATTTATACGCTAATCACAAGCTAACGTAGTTTATTTAATCAAATGCCAATGCTAACGTCATGGGTCGCATCATATACAGTGTGTCATGTTGTTAAATATCTGCTTTTAGTGTAACCGCGGGATTACTGTGATGTTCGTGAACGAAACTTTATTGCTTTATGCGTTGTTTGTTATCGATAGCGTTTTGCTTGTGTTTGATGTGGTTCTCACGGCAATGTTCCCGTCTGGAGAACAGAAAGAAGACAACAAAGACATGTCAGACAGCGAGGACAGTGATTTCTCTGATAATCAGAGTGAGAGGAGCAGCGAGGCTGAAGAGGTGGAGGAGAATGAGGTGAGAGACGCTGTGTTTACAATACTGGCCGTTTATCACAAAACAACTGGAGGTCAATATAAATACCTTCATATTGCATCTGAAACCATATTTACCCACAGATTCGTTTCGGTGTCTGGAGTAAATTTAGGAAAGTGATTTAATATACAAAGGAAACCTCAAACCTCAGTATTTTGTGTTCCATTTTCCATGGTCATTCTGCATTACATATATGTTTTATGCAGAAATTAGCTCTGAACTGTAATTGTTAAAATATATAAAATAATACTTGATGATGGTAAGTTTTTAAATACAATTTCACTTCTTTAAAAATATGTAAAACCTAGTAACGTCTGCTCAAACGTCAGCTTTGCTTTAATGGGAATAAATGACTTTTTAAAATTTGGATTTTATTAGATAAAATTTAATTATGCACCATTACAATTGCTTATAAGCAGAGTTGCTAGTCTCAAAATAATTAGTTTTTTGCTAAAATTACATGTAATTATTATTAATAATTTATTTATTATTTATTTGTTATATTTATTTATTATTTTTGAGGGAGCTGTATTGTGAAGTACACTGTGATGTACAGCTCCCTCAAAAAAGTACTGTGATGTGTGTGTGTGTGTGTGTGTGTATATAATATAAATACATTTTTGATAGTCAAACACTTTGTTTTCTCTAAACATAAAGTCAAACAGGAGACATTGCAATTCATGGAGAAAAACTTTATTTATTTGCAATTTATTTATTTCAGTGATTGATTGATTCGTTCATTTTTGAAAAAAAATAATTTGCATCTTTTTTTTCATTGTGTTTGTGCATTTTTGTGTATATTTTCTAATGTATAGTCAGTGTTTTCTATTGTCTTCTGTTCCAGGACTGTTTGCTTATTTGTCCCTCAAAATAGTCTGTAAATAGTTTATTGCTAAATTATTTTCTTTGTCAGATTCCTATCCATTTTGAAGTGAATGTTTTCCGATAACTGCTGGTCTTTGATTGACATAAATGGACCTATCGCGATTCGTTTGAATTTTTAAGTGTTGATTACAGTTAGTTTATTATCATAGTTCAAAGATTAAAAAGAAAAAGAAAAGCAAACATGTAGAAATGTAAACGTGCACAACTTATTAATTGTTAATCTCTTGAAGGATGAGGAAGAACAGGGAAGTGTAGCTGGCAGTGACAAGGCTGAGGAAGAGGGAGAGGATTTGGAGGATGAGGAGGAATATGATGAGGAGGAAGAGGAGGATGATGACCGACCCCGGAAGAAAGCTCGGCATGGTGGCTTCATCTTGGATGAAGCCGGTTAGAAGAAAAAAATATATATATTTTTTTGTGCATTTCATATTGTTACATCTTATTATACGTGTTTATAACTTCTTTCTTGTGATTATTCTTATTTTTTGTAGTATATCTGAAAATCAAAATGCATTTTGTTCCCTGCTTGATTAGATGTTGATGATGAGTATGAAGATGAAGATCCATGGGAGGATGGTGCTGAAGACATCTTAGAAAAAGGTGAGAAATTAATTAAAAAAATAGATTATTTGTGCATTTTTTATATATATATATTTTTATGTTTTTTACTAATATTGCAACTAATGTTATGATGCCATCCATATATACCCCTAAAATAAACCTTGGAAATTGGAGCTAAAATCTATTACATTATCAGTATGTGCTGCATATTTTATATTTCTATCATATTCATAAATTTATGACACAGAGGCATTTAAATTTAAATACTGTATATGAAATATGTTGTTTGAACTGATTTTGTATGTATTTCTTGCGCTCATTGATTCTTTATTTCTTGTGCATGCCTCCTTCAGTTAACGGTAAACCAACTCCAGATTTCTTGCTCTTTGTTTTCTTTCTGTCTAATTGACCTGATTAATTCTCAAGTCTAGGGTTGTAACGCTATACCAGTACGATGGTTTATCTTGGTATGAACGTGTATGTAATAACATGTTCATATCTGCAGTTTAAAAAAAAAAAAAAAAAACCTGTTCATAAGCAACTTTGTTCTTCTCCGCTGCTTTTCTCTCCCTCTTTGTTTATACACATGTCCAATATAGGAACATTTAAAAGGCAGGCTTTCAGTGTGATCTCCCAAAAAATGAACAAATTATGTCAGGATGAATCCTTTCGCAGTAATGAACATTAAGGGCCCTATCATACACCCGGTGCAATAAGGCGCAAGACGTGTTTGGCATGATTTGTTGCTATTTTCAGTCCAGCACACCCCTAATTTTCATATTTTGCGCCACGTTTAATAAATAGCAAATCAATTTGCGCTACTTTGTGGACTCATGGGTGTGCTGGTCTAAAAAGGAGGTGTGTTAAGGCACATTGTTGGCGCGTTGCTATTCTGAGAAACTGAAATAGACTGCGCCGTTGACCAACTAAAAGCTGCTCTAAAGTCCAGCACAGAGCACGTTAGTTATGCGCCTATGCAGGTCCAAACGCTTAATACACAAAGGATGTACAGCAATACACAAATATCTTTACATATGAAAAAAATAAAGGATTAAAATGTTACAAAAATTATTATTTACTACATATAAAAACCACTACCTCCATGCCTCCATGTCTGGTTTTATATATTTTTTTGTTTATTCATGACAATTTGCATTTTTATTATAATGTTATTATTATTATTAGCAGTATTATTTATTATATGCATATTTATATTTGTTTTATTAAAAACAAGCTTAGATTTGTCCATCTGTCGGGTTTTGGAGACGTATGTATCACCATATGGGGCATAAGAATAAGACGTGTGTTTGGATATAACTCAGTTTTTTGACCACACTTCGTTATTATTGTCCATTTATTCATTTACTGAAAATTAGAACTGCATTTGAAAATAGTTTTGAATCAAACGAAATTAAATATGTGGGCTAATGGATGTCTTCAGTGGAGTGAGTTTCTACCGTTTCCTTACTCCACGAAAGTAAGGGAGTAAAGTAAAGTAAAGGGAAAGTAAAGAGGCCGAATGAAGGAGGCTCATTCTTTATCCTCGCGCTGCAGATAGTCTGTTAAACTGTTTTCTCGCTAGTGAAGCATTCAGTTTTGCCATTCAGTTTTTCCACTTACAAAGTCCGCCATGTAAATAGCAAATGCTCCATGGCATGACGCAACTGGCTATTAAAGGGAATGGGAGATGAGACTCTGATTGGTTTAATGCACGTTATGCTGAAAACGCGCACACAACTCATTAAGAGAGTAATCACAACCCTGTTAGACCATACGCCACGGCGCAAACCGTATTTTTCCATCCTTAAAATAGCAAAAGTGAATTCAGACAGGCCGTTAATGCTTTTGCGCCATGCACTTTAGACTTTGCGCCTATATCGTTAAAATAGAGCCCTAAGTTACAATATAATAAGGAACTCACGTAAAATGATCGTGTGAATAAATGAAATGTAGATAAAATGTGTCTGTCAAAATCAAAGCACAAAGAGACGGTTATATAATTAATCGGCTTGTTTCTGAACATCTCTGCATTTTTTAAATGGAAGATTAATAATAAATAGCTTTAATTTGCATATTATTTTAAATTAATGAATGAAAAATACATTTTTTTGAAGGGCGAGACTTTATTTCATTCAAGTTGTACAATTTTGCAATAATAAAACATCTATTCTCTCTCAAAAAAAACAAACATGTTCTTTTAATGGTCATTGTTGCTTAGGAATTTTTGTTTAATATATACCACGATTATTAGGCAATTATCATACCGTGAAAATCTCATATCGTTACAACCCTACTCAAGTCATTGTTTCACATTCGGTAAAATCCATTGCCATGATCTGCACCCCTCTAACATGTTTGTGATGTTTAAAACTGTCAATGTTTAATTTGTTTACAAGGAGCATGGATGGCAAGTACTTTTTGAAATGGCACATTTTTTAGTTTTTTGCATCATTTTAGGAATAAAGGCTAAATGTTTAAAATACAACATTTACAGAACAGGGGACTGAATGGAGGGGACTGACTGAGTTCTAAAAAGGAACTAACTATATGGTCATTTGCCTAAAAATGCTCCTTTGAACAAAAAAGGAAAACCCAATTCCTTATGTTGATAGTATTCAATTGTGTTTATTGTATTGTATCAGCTAACAGTGACATGACACCATTATCATGTAGTTTCCATTTTTAAAATATGTCACAAGTGTCAGTCTGCCCATCAGTGTTAATTTCCCTTTTTATTTCTGTTTACCTGCTCCTGTCTATGCCTGGAATTTATGTGTGCTCATGACATTGTATTTTGGCTCATGTTCCTCCCTCCCTTCCTTTCTTCCTCAACGCTGGATCTGAGCAGAAGAGGCTGAAGGTATGTGCTTAAATCTTCTGGAGTGCATGGATATTTGTTTTTATGTGTCAAACAATGTGTTCTGTAGCTGTGTTTATATGCACTGCTTAGATTTTTTTCAAATTTTACATGTATGAATTTAAAGACAAAATTATTAGCCCTCCTGAAAATTGAATTATTTTTTAAAATAATTTTTTTAAAATTTTCATCACATTTGTAAAATATAATAGTTTTAGTAATTGATTTCTAATAATTAATTTGTTTTGTCTTTGCCACGATAACAGTACATAAAGTTTCACTAGTTATATTATAAGATAGTAGTATTTAGCTTAACTATGTTGATTAGGTTATCTAAGTAAGTTAGGTTAATTAGGCAACAGTGGTTTGGTCTGTAGCCAATCGAAAACAATATTTTTTAAAGGGGCTAATAATATTGACCTTAAACATTGTAAAAAGTATTATTTATCCAGCCAAACTAAAAGAAATTAAGCTTTCTCCAGAAGAAAAATATATTATAGGAAATACTGTGAAAGTTTCCTTGTTTTGTTAAGCATCACTCGGATCACCATTCCATTTATTTTTTTGAGTGAAATGAATGCTTCAAGCATAATTTTTTTTTTAAACAATTATTATTTCTTAAGTATACTGTGTGGCTATATTAAGTTGATAGTAAGGGGACAAAAAGTAATTTGTAATGTTATACAATAATATGTAATCACTATTTGGCACCAAATCAGCATTAAAAAAAAATCTAAAAACAAAGGTGAAGACTAAATAAAAATCTTCTTTAATGCTTCTGCTTTCCATAACAGGAGAAAAAAATGTAATTAACATTTTTACAAATATAATAAAACACAGAAAGTTAGTTTTTACTGTATTCTTGATCTTGATCTTCATTGTTGTGTGCTTCTTATGTTTCTTTACATTAACGTAAACACATAATTCTTCTGTTACATAAATTCAGATCTATGTAACATCTGACAGTTGTACAGAAATTGTATTTGAATTAAGTTTATCATTTCGCTTTATTATTCGATTATTACACTGGATATAAATACAGCTATTAACAATTAATGTAATTATTCAGTTTTTTGACTAGTTGCAATATAACTTGTTCTTCTTGCTATACAGTTGTTTATTCCGTTTTCTTATTTTAGTGTCCAACCTTGACCATGTAGTTCTGGATGAGGATCACTCGGGTTCAAGGAGGTTGCAGAATCTCTGGAGGTGCGACGACTGCACTAATCGCACAGTTTCACATGGCTGAAAATAAAGTCGTTTCAAATACCTGTTTTTTTAATCTTTTTAGAGATTCACGTGAGGAAGCTCTGGGGGAGTATTACATGAGGAAATATGCCAAGTCCTCAGGAGGCGAACAGTAAGTTCAACTGCCCTCAAATCTATCATCTGTCACAAAAGTTGGCAATCACATGTGTTGGAATTAAAGGAATGCTGGTTTACTGCGTTCGCCTCTTTGCTGGTAGTTTTAGCTTCAAATATCATGCCAAGCTCCGCCCATGGAGCTGTGACTAAATGTCTGAACTAAACTTTTCTGAAAACACTTCAGCATATCTTCAATGGTCCTCTGATTGGTTTAAATATACAGGATTTTTGGGTGTCGAGTGTGCAGCAAAAAAACAGCGTTGGTTATATTGATGACGATGCTCATAAACCAACATGTATTACATTCAGGATTCTTAAAATGCTTTGTTACATTTCTGGGTGTTTTAGTTAAAATGTATTCTGAGGCATTCACGAATCAGTGATTTACTGCCTGCACATCTGTCTGTTATTGTGAGGATAATGTTGTGACAATGAGCATTTATTAATTTGACTTAAAAGCTGGATTATTAAAAACATGCAATATTCACGGCATAAATAGTTCAAGCTGTGATGTCAACAAACACACAGGTATGCTTATATTCTCGTTTGTTTTTTAAAGGCAGTGAAAAACCTTCAAATACTCAGTAATTTTGGTAATAAAGCTAAGAGAGACAGTAAAGTGCCTTTTTATTTGTGGATAATCACAAATACAACAAAGACATTTGCTTTTCTAGAACAAAGAAAACTTTGTCATCTCAGTCTGCTTGATCTTTATGTAGAAATGTGTCACGGAAATAATGAATGAATCTCAGACAAGCCTACATACATGTCCTACTGATTTTCTATATGTATTGCTGACATATCATTAAGGATATTGATGCGTTGTTGTTGTTTTAAACATTTAAAGACTTTTGTGAATGAATGATGCGTGATTGTCTGATGGCTGGGCTGTTATTCTTTGGACATTTACACACACTTGAACATGACGTGGAACAAAACGAAATGTGATTGGTTGGTTAACCAGTCAATCAAACAGCATCGTGTGCAGCCCTTGACCATTCAAAGCGGCCAAAGAGGTCTGGCTATGTGAGACTGTTCTGCTGATCACTAAAGCTTTTTTCTTCTGTCTTTTACCTCAGCTTCTATGGTGGCTCTGAGGATCTTTCGGATGACATCACACAGCAACAGTTGCTTCCTGGGGTCAAGTATGAAGAAAATTCCATTTATTGATCATTAAACATGATGAAGTAAGTGGACTTGTGTTCAATTGTTTGTTTCCCCCCTCATTCAGGGATCCTAATTTGTGGACAGTTAAGTGTAAGGTTAGTACTGACTTGCCTATCATATGGTTAATAGGTGATTTAATGAGGTTATGGTATGTGCAGAGTTTTATTCATCTGTTTTTTATTTATTTTTTTTATTTACAGATTGGAGAGGAGAGAGCAACTGCAATCGCCTTGATGCGAAAATTCATTGCTTATCAGTGCACAGACACGGTAGGTTTTCCATAGTTCCTCTCTCTTATCTTTAGACCCATTTAGTTTGTCATGCAGAAAGTGTTAGTGTCATGGTTGGTTAATATCTGGTTCACATCATTTCAGCCATTATTATGTAAAGCATAAACTATACAACCTTCATCAGTTCTTAATAATTGTCCTAGCATTATTTGTCAGACTGCACTATTTTTTAATGTAAATAGATAACAGTGTGAATTTAACTGATTTATTTTAAAAAGTATCACCTGAATGCATTTTAGGATCTGGTGCTTTGAGCTTTGCCATTTCCTACAACAACCGAAAATGGCACTTGAATAATGAATACAATAAAAATAGCCTGTTATAATTAATAAAGTAATATAGATTTTGCATGTTTACATGAGCAAGTATGACAGAGTATGATACAAATCAATGATTGCACATTAGAATGGTGCGCAAACAAAGTATTGGATATAAAATTTTCTTAATTGTATACCTATTTAATTTATTCCAAGGTCACCATGAAGATGTCCTTGAATCTGGCATGATGTTAAAAAGCGAATAAATTAATAGAATTCATCAGTCCTTGCCTCAAAGTCACATTGTAGGCCAATAGGTGTTAGAGGAACACTACAGTGTGGACAGGATATTTAGCATACACACGTTTGTATTAAAACATTGTGTTTTGTTTCTCTGCACAGCCACTTCAAATCAAATCAGTGGTTGCCCCTGAACATGTCAAAGGTTATATCTATGTGGAGGCGTACAAGCAGACCCATGTCAAGGCTGCCATTGAGGGTGTGGGAAACCTGCGCATGGGCTTCTGGAACCAGCAGATGGTGCCCATTAAAGAGATGACAGATGTGCTAAAAGTGGTGAAGGAAGTGACTAACCTTAAACCCAAGTCTTGGGTTCGTCTCAAGAGAGGCCTTTATAAAGATGACATTGCCCAGGTGAGTACTTGGCTATATAGATGATGTATCTGGAAAGGGGTCCCTGTTGTTGTTACTATAATGTGTTTTGGTTCACAGGTTTGTCACTCATACAGCTCTGCATTTGTCAGTGATAAAACTTTGATTAGTGTTTTTATTATTTACCTTTTTCAGGTGGACTATGTTGAACCGAGTCAGAATACAATTTCACTAAAGATGATTCCTCGTATTGACTTGGATCGTATCAAAGCAAGAATGAGTATGGTAGGTTTCTCAATTTTTACAATAAAGGTTAAACAGCCCAACATATATTTGATAAAGGTCAGAAATCTATCCTGATGGCAAATCAGCATATTAGAAGGATTTCTTAAGGATCACTGAAGACAGGTGATTTATAGGCTGATTTATACTTTCACCTGGCTCCACAGTGTGAGCCTCCACTGAGTGCGTGTGCACAGCGAGAAGGGTATAAATGGAGATCGGAGCCAGCTCCAAGTCGGTGGGACTTGAGCTCCAAGTGGGCTGTTCAAACCCTCTGGAGTTGTCTTTGATTTAACTTGCGGCGTAAGTAACTACCACTTGGAGGTCTCTAGGCTGCAGCAATACCTACTTGCGCACAGCTGCAAGTTGCGAAGGCTTTTATGCTTAACGTGCTCGCTATTGTGCTAATATTTGCAACAACCGGGGGTCGACTTGGAGTAACTGCATTATGAAACAGTTGTAAAGAAGAAGACGGCGAGTGGAGTTGCAAAATGAATGAATTATCTGTATATATATATATAAAGCGAATAAGTTGTGGATAATTTTGCTGGACACTCATGAAAATGTTTGCTTTTAGTACAGCTGGGGAAATTAATAACTTAGGCTACATATATAGCCAAGCTAACTGCATACTTAATGCAAAACCTTTATGTGATAAAAATAAAAAATAAATTACTTAAAACTATTGACAACCTGTGCACAAAATATATGCATGTTTTAACTGAAAGCTTCAAAGGAAACCTAAAGGACTTCACATCAGGCAGTTGTTTTTGGTTTCAAAATGTATTACACATGCACGTTCACCCAGGTCGGTCAGGCTCTACTGCATCTACTTCAAGTCCTGCATCTTCGGATTACAAAAGTTACAAAAAATGTGTTGCGCTCTGCCAGCCGAAATTATGCCGAGCGCACCCAAAATGAGCATCTGCCAACGTCACGATGATATCACATTTGCGCCCACACCCAAGTGAACTTGCAGACGTGTTGAGTATAAACCAGCCTTAATGATGCTGAAAATTCAGCTTCACAATTTGAGTAATAAATTACATGATAAAATATATTAAAATTAACTGATTTCACAATATTATAGTGCATTTGTAACCAAATAAATTCAACCACTTTTTTGCGTAAGAGACTTCTTTTTTATAACTTAAAAACGATAGTCTGTTTACATCATGTAATCTTTTAGTGATCTGACTCTGGCTTTATTGTTCATCTTACAGAAAGACTGGTTTGCAAAGAGAAAGAAGTTCAAGAGGCCGCCACAGAGGCTTTTTGATGCTGAAAAGATCAGGTGATTTGATCGTGAGCCTTATTATCAAACCTACTTAAACGCATCATCCTTACTGACACAAATGCATGCTCTTTTGTTTTGTTTTTTCCTTTTTCCATAGGTCTCTTGGTGGTGAGGTCAGCCATGATGGTGATTTCATGATATTTGAAGGGAATCGCTACAGCAGAAAAGGTTTCCTATTCAAAAGCTTTGCCATGTCTGCTGTGGTAAGAGCCCTGGGTGCGCTTTCTGGTTCTGTCTAATTGCTCCTTATTGGTTCACTTGTTCAACCCATATGTTTGTTTGAAAAGATCACAGAAGGAGTAAAACCCACTCTGTCAGAGCTGGAGAAGTTTGAAGACCAGCCAGAGGGTATTGACCTTGAAGTAGTCACAGAGACAACAGGTAAAGACATCCAGTTAAAAAAAAACTCCAAAACAATTACATGTGATTAATAGTATTTCAGTATTTTAAATATGCAACTTTCTTAGTAGGCTAACAGATGATAACAGCTTTTGGTTTTGCCTTGAGAAAAGCATGTAATACTTCTGCAAATTACCTGCAAATTGCTCTTAATACTGCAGTTTATAGTGCTGTTGTAACTGAAAGGCCTTTACCAAATATATTTACACTTATACCCTATAAACAACACCCACACAGCATATGTTAAATGCTTTATTCAAGTCATATCAATATTTATGTGTTGAAAGCACATGAACGATGGCGTGTCTGTGAGAAAACACATCCATTGCAATGGATGCAGTGTCTGTTTTGACAGTAAATTTTATATATATATAGATAAGTTTTTGATCTTTTACTGTAAAACCATGTAAGTGGCATCTACAAAATTGTGTACAGTAATGATTGAATATATAACGCACATTTTGTGTTCATAGTAAAACTACAAAAGCTTTTTATTTTTTTAGAGAAGGTACTTCACCTCTTGAAAACATCTGATCTCATAATTAACTCATAAATACAATCTTCCCAGGAGAATTTGAAATTTGAACACCATCCAGCCTATTACTATTTATTGAGCAATCTTTTTGTGAATTACACAGCTATGTCTTTTTTTTTTTTTTTTTTTTGACAGGTAAGGAGCGAGAACACAATCTCCAGGCAGGAGATAATGTGGAGGTGTGTGAAGGAGAGTTGATCAACCTTCAGGGCAAAATCCTGAGTGTGGATGGCAACAAAATCACCATCATGCCCAAGCACGAGGACCTCAAGGTGAAGAAATTGGCACAAGCTGCTGTGTGAATGAGATGCCAATCATGTTCACCTGTTCCTAGTAAATGACTGTGAAATGTGTTTAAATATCCTGAAAATCTTTTTCTGTATGATGAATCCCTTTTTACATTGATTATCAGCTCACTGTCCTGACTTCTTTTAGGATCCTCTTGAGTTTCCAGCTCATGAGTTGAGGAAGTACTTCCGTATGGGTGACCATGTGAAGGTCATCGCGGGGCGTTTTGAAGGTGATACAGGCCTCATAGTCCGTGTGGAGGAGAACTTTGTCATTCTGTTCTCTGATCTCACCATGCACGAGGTAGGTTTCACTGTTAAGCTATGGAAAACCCCATTCAGAAAAACAACACCATGTTGTGGTTTTTTTTGTTTTGTTTTTTTTTGGTCTGAAATTTTGTGTTTGTGTTGCAGTTGAAGGTTTTGCCCCGGGACCTGCAGCTGTGCTCTGAGACAGCCTCAGGTGTGGATGCAGGAGGCCAGCATGAGTGGGGGGAGCTGGTACAATTAGACCCTCAAACTGTCGGTGTCATTGTCAGACTGGAGAGAGAGACCTTCCAGGTATAGGCCCACAGAAACTGAGGGCCTTTCAAAAGTAAAGAAAACAATCAAATAGGATGCACTTGCTGGATGTTATTTTATTTTTATTTTATTTTATTTTTTTTTACACTCCAGTATCACACTTTTTTTTTTCTCTATCGTCCTTTTAAGGTTAGTCAGGTTACTCTGTGCCTGTCCTAGAAGTGTCCCAGAGCTGTGTTTTACTCACACAGTCCCTAAGTTTGTATTGCGGTAACATGTCAAATCTTCAAAACCATCTGACAACTATATCATGAATCAGGGCTTCACAAACAAAGATTTCTTGTTTGTAGTTTAAACCTGCACTAATGATTTCCAAGTTCAACCCATTTGGCCAAGACCTAATTTTTAATATTCAGCTAAAAAAAGTAAATGTACCACAATTAGGTGATCAAAAATACAGTAAAAACAGTGATGTAAAATATTTAACAATTTAAAGTACTTATTTTATATTTTATTATCTTTAGTGCAATTTAGTGCTTCCTGAGACTGCTGAAAAGTCATGTTTAGGTACAGCAATTGCATTGGAAATCTGGTTGGGCTACTTTACAATAAGGTTCCATTTAGTTATATATATATATATATATATATATATTAATATTAATATTTTATTATATATAAACATAAACCAACAATGAACAATACATTTATTACAGTATTTATTCTTCTTTATTAATGTTAGTTAAGGAAAATAAAGTTGTTTGTTGTTAGTTCCTTAACTCACAATGCATTAACTAATGTTAACAAGCACAAGTTTGGATTTTAATAATGTATTAGTCAATGTTGAACTACAATTAAGAAAAGCTCTATATGTATTATTCATTCTTAACTTATATGAGTAAACACAGTAACTAAAACTAACTAATGGAACCTCATTGTAAAGTGTGACTGAAAAACTTTAAGTAATATAAATGACTTTACTGTAAC
The DNA here is from genome assembly GCA_903798115.1 of Danio jaintianensis. Taxonomy (NCBI): domain Eukaryota; kingdom Metazoa; phylum Chordata; class Actinopteri; order Cypriniformes; family Danionidae; genus Danio; species Danio jaintianensis. The sequence continues at coordinate 19,965,961 of CAIGQV010019070.1, read as the reverse complement.
TTTTGAATAAAAGTCTAACATATTTACTGATCTCAAACTTTTGAATGTTAATGTATTTAAATGAGCAGAATACACTATAAAAACATTCAGTATAGACTACAATCTTTTTTTAACAAACAAGGGGGAAAAAAAAGTAAAACTTGTTATTCATGTCATTAATTGAAACGTGCAACTTTTTTTTCCTACAGCTTTCATATTGATTGATTTTTCTGCCAACTCAGATTTTTTTTCCCCACAATGACTTGTTTACAGGTTCTGAACATGCATGGGAAAGTTTTAACAGTACGGCACCAGGCAGTGAACAGGCGGAAGGACAACCGGTTTGCTGTCGCTCTTGACTCGGAGCAAAACAACATCCATGTTAAAGATATTGTGAAAGTCATCGATGGACCTCATTCGGTAATTACTTGGAACCTACGTTTGACATTTATAACATAACAATACTGCATTGGGTTGACACCGGGTTTCCTCTGTGGGATTTTTTATTTTATTTATTTATTTATTTTTTCTCTTTCAGGGCCGTGAAGGTGAAATTCGCCACATCTTCAGAGGCTTTGCTTTTCTTCATTGTAAGAAGCTGGTTGAAAATGGAGGCATGTTTGTTTGTAAAGCACGTCACCTTGTTCTGGCAGGCGGCTCCAAGGTATGTCTATCCTATTACATCTTTGAACGAATGTCTTTTCACAACTTTGCAGTCATAAATCAGTCTTCCTTTATTTTCAAAGCCCAGAGATGTGACCAATTTTACAGTGGGAGGCTTTGCTCCCATGAGCCCACGCATCAGCAGCCCAATGCACCCTGGAGGAGGCGGTAAGTGTCTTCATGTAATTAAGAGTTGTGAAAGAGTGTTGGAAGATCTTGCTTCTGGGAAGATTAAGTCTTGCAGAAGTATTTCAAGTATTTAAACACTTGCAATAAAATGATGATGATGATGATTATTATTATTATTTTTTTTTTTATTATTATAATTTTTGTTTTTATTATTATTATTAAGTTTTATTTTTCCTCAAAATTGCCTTTAAAAAGTTAAGTTCTTAGCAATGCATACTAATACATAGAAATTAGGTTTTGATATATTTACTGTCGGAAATTTGCTAAATGTCTTCATGGAATACTTAAAGTAAGGATTTTGGTATAAATTAAAATCAATAATTTTATACAGTGTAGTTGCTATTAGGCTACAGCATTTGTATTTGTATTAAATGTATTAAGTCTAGTGTTTTTTTATAGAAACCAGTTAAACTGAATTGTTTAAACTGTAAGATCATCTAAATGTATGATATAATGGATAACAATGCTTACTTATTAAAAGTGAGGTCAAAATATTTAAATACAGTTTTACTGACGATATTGATTTCATGCACCCAAATTTGCAGCTGCATTGTCTCCTCAATGTCAGGTTGTAAAAGTTCATAATTGTAATTTCTGAAATGTTAGTCTGTTTGACATGCGTTTACCATGTTTTGACAATGAACGCTTAGTTTAAATGAACAATTAAGTGTCTGGTTTCTAAAACTTTATCTCAGGGGTACAAATCTGCCTTTAATTTGAAAGATATGGAGATTTAACATGTATTGTTATCGTTATAATGAATATGAAAAATTTAATCATGATAATTTTTCGGTCATATTGTCTAGACCTAACTTGTAATTCAATAACGCGTTTCTCTAGCAACATCAAGTTAGGTTGCTAATTGCCATTTGAGATTTTGGATCTTAGCATTGGCGTAAAGCAATTTTATAATTCTAAATTGATCGTTGTTGTTTTTTGTGCTTCCTGTAGGTCAGCCGAACAGAGGTGGAGGTGGTGGTGGTGGTGGTGGTGGTGGTGGCGGCGGCGGCACGGGTCGAGGCCGTGGACGACGAGACAATGATCTGATTGGCCAGACTGTTCGTATATCCCAGGGACCATACAAAGGTTAAATAATTTCAAGACTTTTTTTGTTATAGAGTATAATGATTTTAAATGTTGCTTAGAGTGACACTGTTATGCCATTTTAAAGGCTCCTAATTTTGTTGTAGAGGTCTCATCATGTTCATTACTATATTTAAAATTTAGATATGAACAGTAATATTAGCTCATAATGTTAACGTGTAGACTTCCAGTATAAAAATAAGAGCTTTTAAAGACATAATGGAGCACTGAAAGCCACACATAATGTCTAAGAATTTCAATGCATTATACAAAGCAGTCTAGTTCATTGCAATTCTTTGGAAGTCTCAACTTGAAACAGTATGAAACTTTTAACGGCCAAATTTAGCCAATGGAGACACTAGGCTGGCATTATGCACATTTTCTGTAAATTTACGTAGGATTATCTGTGATGTTAAAGTCTAAAATCTAGATGTTAAGGCTTTGAAATGTGGAACTTTTTGACGGAATGCCAAATTTCATGCAGTTCCTTACATTTATATAGTTTCATGCAAATTAATTTGAAGCAATATCATTATATTTGAAAAGCACTGTAGACCACTGTACATTAACTATGTCATTTATTTAAATAAGCAACATTAATCATGAAATATTTGTTTCTTTCCTCAGGCTACATCGGTGTGGTGAAGGATGCCACAGAATCCACTGCTAGGGTAGAACTTCACTCAACCTGCCAGACCATCTCTGTGGATCGCCAGCGCCTTACAACTGTGTATGTTATCAAGTTTTTTTTAAGTTTTTTTTTTTACATGTAAACATCCACAAAATATTTACCCTTCCTCTGCTTTATCACATTTGTTTATTCATATTCAAGCTTCCAGTAAAAGTGCAATACTTTCTGCTTCTACTTCCCACACCCTCATTACTCTGCAGACTATATTTTTTGTCTTATATGTTATCAGTGAACTATGACTATGACCAGCTAATTTTAGGAGCATATCGTACAGCTCAAATAATTCTGTTTTTGAATGTTTATATCTGTAATTCAACACTGCTGTTCAAATGTTTGGATTAAACAGATTGGAAAAACCTGTTAGGCCAATGAAGACTGCATTTGTATGATTCAAAATGTAGTAAATGCACATTTTGTCAAATAATATTCCAATTAAAACTCACTAAAATACTTTCAATTATATTATAATTTGCATATTTAAATATATTTACAAAAGTGTACATGTAATATTTCATTAATTCACCATCCATTACTTCTGTCTTCATTGTCACAGAAATATTGTTAGTGGTAGATTTCATGTACAACTTTGAATATCTCCTGAATATCCTGAAGTTTTACACCTTTATGTTTTTTTTACTTTCTTCGAATCAGCGGTGGCAAAGAAAGGCAAGGAAGAAGTTCCACCCATCTACGAACACCAATGTACGGTTCCCAGACACCCATTTATGGTACTGGCTCACGTACTCCCATGTATGGTAGCCAGACACCTCTCCATGATGGTAAGAAACTCTCAAATATATTATTCTACACATATTGTGCTACACCTTTTATTAATATCACCTTTAATTGCTCACAGGAAGTCGTACTCCTCATTATGGCTCCCAGACTCCTCTTCACGATGGGAGCAGGACACCGGGCCAAAGTGGTGCATGGGACCCCAACAATCCAAACACACCATCACGGTAAGAAGCACAACATGGCCAAACGCAATCAATTCCATGCACTTCTGCTTCAACACATTTTCCTCTTGTTTTCAGGCCTGATGATGAGTATGAGTTCGCCTATGATGACGAGCCATCGCCGTCTCCTCAAGGTTATGGTGGGACACCCAATCCTCAGACGCCTGGATACCCAGAAGTTCCCTCTCCGCAGGTCAACCCTCAGTATAACCCACAGACTCCTGGGACTCCTGCCATGTAGGGATCATTCAGATGCTCTGATACTTTTCTTTTATTCTGTTTTAAGAATATATTAAAGTGAGAATGTTTTTGCACCATAGGTACAATACAGACCAATACTCCCCGTATGCAGCACCTTCACCGCAGGGCTCCTACCAGCCCAGTCCCAGCCCACAGAGTTACCACCAAGTGGCGCCAAGCCCAGTGGGATACCAAAACACACACTCGCCTGCCAGTTACCACCCCACTCCATCACCAATGGCTTACCAGGTACAGTTTTGGGTGTCAGTCAGCTACTACATTTTTTTCCCAGCAATGTATAATGAACGAAGCAGCATTAGTACACTTTAATCATAGAGATGTCGATATGTTTGCACAAGCTGTTCAGTTCAAGTCATGTTACGTTTATAAAGTGATTGATGCCATTTTTAAAATTTGTATATAAAAGGCAGAGCCTCAAAGCACACCTGGCTGTTATGGGCCAACAATAGTTTAAAGCTCTTTATCAACTATAGCAAAATTTTCTGGAAAGTATACATTGACAAGCTGTTTCAAACTCCAAGCAAAATGATTTTGTCCAAAACGACATGATACCAGCTCATTTTTGGATTTAGCTTGAAGTACTCTTAAGCAGGGTAGCATCGTCACAGAAGAGAAGATTGCTTTATACATTTTGCTTGCATTTATTATTGTGCATATGTTTTTTAAATAAAAATGCAGCATAGGGGCTTATTACAACAACTGTACTGTCGGTACACATTTTGCATGCTTAATCTTGATTAACTCTTTTCCAAATCACCAAAACCTAAATGAAAAGTTAATTTAGCTGAAAACTAAAATAATTTGTAATATGATAACTAAACAGATTATTTCAATTAATTAACACATCAGTTACAACTTTTGCTTACAAACATCTAAAATTGCACTTAGGCCGGTTTTGTAATACAAGCTATTTTATTGAAATCTATTAGCAGTTGAAACACTGAGTGAATATAAGACATTTCTCTAACGTCTGTAGCTGTTAAAGCATGACTTCTAAAGTTTGTAGTTTAGTTTCTTATGTAGCACAATTGAACTACCTTAAGGGCAGCCCAACATGATGTACATGTATAAGAAAACCAAGACAAACAAAGACAATTACAGACAACAATTTTAATAAAACCACAAGAGCAACGTCTAAGCAACAACTGAGTCAAACGGCAAGAAATTAAAATACCTCTTCAGAGCCATTTTGAAAAGTGAACAGAGGGAGCAGAGCGAATGTCTAGCAGAAGAGTATTCTATTCTTGTTTGTTTTGTGCTATAACTAGACAGGGATCTACATTAACCATATTAAATTATTATAAATAACATTAATCAATACTTGGGTGAATTAAAATTTCAATTAAAAAAATCTAAATTCCCTGTAGATATTAATCCTTTTGAACTTTAACAACATTTAACTTAATATTTGATCAATGAATTTGCCCTACAAAAATGTTTCAATTACTGAAATTTCAGTGTATCACTAGCTTGGAGCAATGAGGCTTATTTATTGGCTTTAAAATGACTCTTTATTGGTTTTATAGCGATAAAGAATTGAATTGTGCTCCATTTGATCTTCAGGCCAGTCCGAGTCCCAGTCCGGTAGGGTACAGTCCCATGACTCCTGGAGCTCCGTCTCCTGGAGGCTACAACCCTCACACCCCTGGATCCAACATTGACCAGGCCTCTAATGACTGGGTCACCACAGACATCATGGTGCGTGTGAAAGACACATTTCTGGATGGAGGCGTCATCAATCAGACTGGCATTATCCGCAGCGTCACCGTGAGTCAAGTTTTAAATATTGTTCTTTTAGATTTTTATCAGATTCTTTTGGCTATTAGATACTTTATGACGGCCAACAGGAGTATGCAAATCCATAACCCACATGTTTCTGCCTGCAGATTCTAGCAGTAAATATTTAACGTCCCATGGCTCAATTTTAGATTTGTCAATCGAGACATTAGATAATGATTGATTTGATGGATTGGCTTTTAGAGTATTTTATTATTAGACGTCACTGCTTCATGCTCGTGTTTTATTCACATGAAAAAACTAAATCCTGTTGTTGTTGTTTTCACAGGGAGGAATGTGCTCTGTTTTCCTGCAAGACACTGAGAAGGTTGTTAGCATTTCAAGTGAACACCTGGAGCCTGTTACACCAACCAAAAACAATAAGGTACTGATTAGCTTATGGAAATACAAGTGATTGATTTATTGTGATTATGATTCAGGGTTTTATTTAACACAAGGTCTTGGGTAATCTCAAGGTGGAGGTGTATCGTGCTGCTCTGTTTGGTCTCTCAATTATTTTCTAGTTTTTCTTGATTTCTTTTCTTGGAGGTGTGCTATTCTGGATAAATTTTACTTTTATTGACGAATAGACAACTAAGAGCTTATTTTTTTGTAAGTATTGATAAAGTTATCAAAAAATGGGGAAAAATTCAATGTAGTTGATATGAAAATACTAACTTTATTTTATTTTGATTATTATTATTATTTTTTCAAAACATGTTTTATACTTAAAATGAAAAATCTAAACAGATTTGCGCTAAAACCAATATTGCTAACAAAAGCACAAGACCTTCTTCTGAAACCATAAAAATGTTTGGATCAGGACCATTACTTTTTTTTTTTCCCAACAAATGAGAAGTGCCAACACATTTACCAATTTGTGTAGCATTATGAAGTTACAAAAAAACAAAAATGATCTAAAAACAATTTGTTATTAAATCACCAGAAGGTTAATATGAAGTGTCAAGCTTTTATCAAATGTGAAATCCATGCTGTAGAGTGATCGGAATCTGCACAGTTTGAATGTATCAGCTAATCATCTTTGCTAAGGAATGAACAGTGAAGAGTTTAGGAAATATATGTGTGCAATAACACAGGCAAAAAAAAAAAAAAGTGAAATGACTGAAATGAATGCATGTGAATGTGCTCCTCAGGTGAAGGTGATTCTGGGAGAGGACAGGGAGGCCACAGGAGTCCTGCTCAGTATCGATGGCGAAGACGGCATTGTTAGAATGGAATTGGATGAGCAGCTAAAGATTCTCAATCTCCGCTTCCTCGGGAAACTGGAAGTGTGAAGACCGCCACACATTAAAACACATTTTTCTATTTGAATGCAGTTTGCTGCAGAATAGTCACTTTCCGTGAGCTTTATTATTTTTTTAAATTAGTGGAAGGTTTTAGTGGATCGTCTTCTTTTTCTGTTTCTTCTGTGGTGTAGAAACGTTTTTTTGGCAAATTGATTCCACGTCAAATAAAATGTGAACTGTGAGTTCCTTAATCCATCCATCCTGAGTGTTCGCATGAAATATTTCATAGCTGCTGGCTGTTCCTTCTAAAACTTTTACTGCCTGCCCATACTTGGAACATCGATCGTAAAGAGGAATTCCATTGTTATGCTCTTGCGAGTGATTCGAGCTCCAGCATTAAAGATTATCCAACATCATGGTCCATTACTTTCTGAACCTTTAAAGTCATTGATAGTTGATGTACATTCTGACTGAGCACATTAAAGGTTTTTCAAAACCCTTTCACCATTTTTGCATTTTTATTGTAATTTTTTTTAATGGCTCACTGAAGGAAATAAAGCATCCAAAGTTGAATTTGATTTTATTTTATTCCAAATATATCTGTAAAGTAGAACACAATAGTCAACATGTCTATTTCAGCTACAGTGAAAATGAGGTGGCTTCTCTTAGTTACATGGCTCATGAGGATTGTCATAGTTAATTGGGACAACAAAGATGGTGGTGTTCTTCGGGCAAGGATGTCCAGGGCTTTTATACCATGCTAACTTATTGAATGCTTCATCTCGTTCTTTTGTGGGGCATCCAATGGTTTGGTTCCTCGAGAGATGGATCTTCAGCTGGATCCATGCTTCACGACCCTAAAAACGAGGGAAGGACAGTTATGCTATTGGGTTTAGCAGAGATTTTATCTGAATAATTAAATTATCAATTTATTAGATAATTTATTCATAGTTTTTTCCCAATTTATGTATATTTCTATTATTGTAATTTTTGTTTGCTTATGAGAAATCCCTAATAAGACAAATTAGACAAAAAAAATAGAACAGACTCATTTCCTGAATCTGTCATCACCTGTACGTAATGTTTTAATCATCTGAAGTCAGCAACGATTTGTTTTTGTAAGTGACGTACGTTAGAGCGAAATTGCGAGCGCGCAACGTAACGTCTGACAGAGCAGGAAAGTTCGTTTGTCAGTGGTGAGAGTTCATATCATATTTTTTGTAAAAAAATTGCGAAATAACGACATTGAATAATGACGCTGACACGTAGTGTATGTTGACAAAATCTCGTTTGACAGATAACGTAGGCTACTGAATGAGGACAACAGTTATTACTTCAACTTCCTCTGGCACGAGTTCGTTTGTTCAAGGTAAGACAAACGTTAAAGTAACGTTAATAAAACAAAAGTTAAAATCACTTCATAGCTGGAAGATACTTGAAATTTTTATTATTGTCGTTGTTAATGTTATTATACAACTTTAACCCACGAACGAGTCCTTTGCTGTTTAAATTGAGTGGCGCTTCCTGGTTACAGAACCTGCACTCAAAATAACTGAAATGAACCCGGTCCTGACAGTTTTGCTACTTGAAGCAAACACATTTTTTCATTATTCATTAATCTCAAGTAAAACATTAGCTTATTTAAAAAGGCTAACATTAAATGTAATTAAATACATGGCCAGTGCTTAAGCATCACTTGTTCAGGGTTCATAAGGTCATGGAAAAACTGGAAAAGTCATGGAATTTTGACATGGCATTTTCCAGGCCTGAAAAAGTAATGGAAAACAGATATCTGTATACTTGAATATAGGTTAGTTGTCTTTACTACTTTTCTGTCCTTGGCCAATCACATACTCTCACATTATTAGTGCGGTGTAAGCATTATCTAAATCAATTTTACATAGATAAATATAAGCTGAAACTAAATAGATTGCGTGTTTTACGATATGCTGTAATACATTTTAACGTATTGTTTTTTACCACGCATATGTAGACATTGCATGAAACATTAGGTCATGAAAATTTACTTGAAAGTCTTGGAAAAATCATGGAAAAGTCATGGAATTTTAGTAATAAAAAATGTGTATGAACCCTGCTTGTTAAAAGGCGGAGGTGGTACAAAATGTAATTCTCTATGCAGGAAAACCACTGATACTTCACAAGTTTGCTCTGCTCTTCTTTTTATCTTCAAATCCTCCCTCACATCTGCTTTACTGTGGAATATTTCTAAAGCTGGGAGATAACACCAATGAACACCAGTAATGCCAATTTTAGAAACATAAATATTATTAAATAACTGCTTGGGTACATTTGACTGAAAGCACCATCATTTTCTCTGGTCCTGTGTGAGGTGCAGTGGTCATGTAGTGCAAATTGTAGCTCAGAAAACTCCCAGTTCACAAGTTATGTAGAATTATGAATAATTCACAAATAATAATGAACAACCCTTTACTCCAATAACTTGGGAGGCATAGGGAAATGTTGGGAGAAAAGTAGTCTATTTTTAAGTATTTCTTTTTTACGCATCTGTAATTAATCTGTACCTTAATCATTGCATTTAGTAATGAGATAAAATATGATTTAATACATCTGTCCTGCAGAACATCTGAAGGACAAGAAGCAATTAAAATGAAATGGGGTTTTTTACACAGTCCAAAAAATTTTTTTTAAGTTGTAAAGGTTTTTTAAAATCTTTTTTAAAGTTTTTAAAAATTGATAGTGGGTATGTTCAGATGATGATAACAAAAGGGGTTGCTACATAAAAACAGACTCAGGAACCCTATTATTTACTGAATACAAGAAGATATAATTCAACATTGATTCTCTCACCTTACTGTCAGTCACACATTGCAAATCAAAGTTCTCTCCCAGCAGTGAGGTCAGAGCCCTGCTTATGTTGTCATACTGCAGATTGCATTATGGAAAGATTGATGAAGTGTTACTTCATGAATGTACTAAATCTGAGACATCATGATTCTTGGCCATTTCAATAACCTTACCTTATAGGACACCTCACATGAGGCTTTGATTCCAGAGCTTCCCAAGACACTATAAAAATGACATGGGGGAAATAGATGAGCTCATGATAGGATGATATCATGGTTTATGTGCTTATAACACCCACCTATTAATGTCAAAGAGTTTCCGAAGCTTGACTGCAGCCTGGAAGTAAAGAAGCGGTGAACCCATGGCCTCGTCACAGCCGGCACACGTCCCGTGTTTAATCCATTCCTCCCTCCTGCCAAATTATATCAATCACTAGTGCTTCTCAGCAGTGAGAAATATGCATGAGATTTTATCAAACACACCAGTATAATCACATTTAAAATGCGCTGTTCTTATTATTTTATCCACTTTCTCATTATGAGGCAGTCACACACACCTTTGTTTATTGAATAATTAATGTGAGAGCTAAAAATATCCACACAAATTTGCTAATGGGTTCAGTTGCTCAGAACATGCTAGGTATGTTAAAATATGTTTTAATTCTATATTTTTAAACTACTTCAAATGTAAAACAAGTTCAGAATAAAAATGTTAAAACTAAATACTTTCAAGCACAAACAGTTTTTGCTATTTCATACTTTTCATTCATTCAGTCTTTCTTAAGCTAACACCAAGTTTGTCCAACTGTTTAACTTCATTAATAATCTATGAATGAGTGTAAAGGATTTGGCCACAAAAATCTGGAACTGGGTTCTGTCATGACCCACAAAATCGACAACAGTAATAGCAATGTACTAAACATGATTGCAGTGTGCTGAAACATGCTAAAATGGTAGAATCAGTCTAGCAGTGTGGTAAAATACATCAGCACCTAGTTAAAACATGCTAGAAATATTTTAGCAAAATGCTAAAGGGGTAGAAACATTCTAGCAATGCGCTAACATATTAGCAGTTCTTTATGACATGCTAGAAATATTCTAGAAACATGCTAAAATTGTAGAAACATTCTAGCAATGTGTTAAAACATGCCAACAAAAGTGGATACATTATTTAGTTTTAAAAGGACTAGACAGTAAAAGATTTCCACATTCAAATTTGGCAGTGGCTTTGGTTATTCACTGCACCCACAGAATTGACAATAACAATAATAGTAACGTACTGTGTGCTAAAACATGCTAGCAATTAGTTAAAAGGTTAAATACTTATAGCATTAATCGTTTTATTTATTTTTAATAGGTTTGTTTATTTAAGGGTGAAGGAATTCCTCACAAATTTGTCATCACTTTCATGTGAATTTACTGCTAGTACCCACATTATTAACAACAACAATACTAACAAAAATAGCAATATACTAAGATATAATAGTATCTTGCTATAATATGCTAAACATTTGGGAAACATGTATTAAGAATCTATAGACAATGGCGAAGGATTTCCACATGCATATTTTGCATTGCGTTCGTTCAATCATGGGAATTTGCCGCCCTGCCCCACAGAATTTAGAGTTATCTCACACAAAATTTCTCAAATGTAATTAACATTGGTAATTTACAAAGTGTCTTAAATGCCCTTCAAACATAAGACATTTACTTTTTAAACAGTAAATGATCATAGCTCCTTTACCAAAAGTTGAAGAAATGCTTTTCTTTTATTAAAGATGGCCACAGCTGAGTGAGTTCAGGCTCTATTTCCTGAACAAATAAAGATGATGTCAAATAGTATATTTCACATTTTTGATTTAGGAAACATTGTAATAAAATAATTATGAAAGCATTTTACCTGAAGGTGTGAATGAAATATTGGCCAACAGTTACAGCAGTGACCTGTATGCGTTGGCCTAAATGCAAAATAAAACACCATTAAATACAAAGTAATTTTTTGGGCTTTTGACTTCAAATAAATCCAATAAATCTTACATTTAAAAAAACAAATCCTGATATAAACTATAAAAAATGCCAATTTTACAATACATAATATTCCTGTGAACGGTTTTGACAATCAGTAAAATCTTCTTACCATAAACCATGGATGGTCCAGTTTTTAATAGTTTGTGGTATTTTGCAAGTAGTTTTATTAGTAAGACCCTGAAAGTATTAGATGTGTTGAATATATTTCAACATATTTAAATCAACATAATATATAAAGTCCAATGCATATCAAATATAAAGACGTACTATACAGAAACTTCCAGGCCATTGAAGAGTGAGCAGCATACAAGTCCAGTTGCATGAGCTGAAAATAAAATAAAGTCACTCTTTTTCTTCCTTTTTGCTGTGCCACATCTTTAAGCTCAATGCAACCCAATTATTTCCTGTTCATTTACATTCAAGTAGTCTATTTAATGTCAATATTTGAATATCTGTTTGAAAAATGAATGCAGCTCTCTCCTATTTAGTAGCATTTTCTAAACATATACTGATTTAATGAAAATATATTCAAATCTTACTGCTTCGTGACAGTCCCATAATAGCATCCTTCATCATAACTGAGGACCCAACTTGTGGCCAGAGCAGCAGTGAAGGTCCAGAGAATGTGTTTATCTGAAACTATACAGTTCATTACAGTAAATCTGCATTTAAAAAGAGGTTATATAGCTATTCAGGTAGATTCTTACTGTAGGTCATGCTGATCCGTCAGTTCTCAGAGTCTGTGACACAGTGGCAAATTCGCTTTCCTTTCCATTCCTTTGGTGTAATGCAGAAGTGAAACATGCCACTAACAAGTCAGGGTTCTGTGTTTGCATGCCTGAGAAATGGAAGTGATACTGTGATGCATTGAGATTAGAAAGAGACTGCTGAGAGAAGTTGAGAATCACTAAATGTGTCTCGTCTGACTATGTCTGTGATCTTTGTTTCGAGTTTAGCTTTTACATAATAATACAGTGTTTTTCTGCCAGACAGATTTTCTTGAGGTAAAAAAACAAAACAAAAAACAAATAGATGTCAGGTCAATATAATGATTCTGCTAAAATAATGTCAAATAGTCTTTAACTTTAGGATTAAGATGGCCGGCAGCAGTGTAGTATGTAAAGTAAATGTAAACTACATTAAACAATGCAGTTTAGCACACGATGTGGGCCGCTTGTAATACAAGTATGAAATTCATTCATTCATTCATTTTCTTTTCGGCTTAGTCCCTTTATTAATCAGGGGTCGCCACAACAGAATGAACCGCCAACTTATCCAGCATATGTTTTACGCAGCGGATGCCCTTCCAGCCCCAACCCAGTACTGGGAAACACCCATACACTCTCATTCACACATACACTACAGACAATTTAGCTTACCCAATTCACCTAAAGCGCATGTCTTTGGACTTGTGGGGGAAATCGGAGCACCCGGAGGAAACTCACGAACACAGGGAGAACATGCAAACTCTACACAGAAATGCCAACTGACTCAGCCGAGGTTTGAACCAGTGACCTTCTTGCTGTGAGGCACAGTGCTACCCACTGCACTACTGTGCCACCCACTTAGTTTGAAATATATAATAATAAATATACTTTATCACTACAGTGTTTTCTACGTGATTGTAATAATTGTGTTCAAATCTTTTGGACATGTCTGTCACATTATCCTTCAGTAACTGTCACAACCGTAATCTCTTGAATAGATATCCATATTTATATAGTTACAGATCTATTGTAGGCAATGCAGTGTTTTAGATTTGTGATGCAAGTTTTTTTTTTTAACCATTTAACATGCATAGAAACTGCCGATTTGAACTTTTGTGCATAGGGTATGATAAAAAAATAACTTAAAATTTGCTTTAAAATTAAACCAAAGAGGGGTGGTTAGCACTGTCACCTCACAGCAAGAAGGTCACTGGTTCGAGCCCCGGCTGGGTCAGTTGGCTTTTCTGTGTGGAGTTTGCATGTTCTCCTTGTGTTCGCGTGGGTTTCTTCCAGGTGCTCCGGTTTCCCCCACAGTCCAAAAACATGTGGTATAGGTGAATTGAATAAGCTAAATTGGCCGTAGTGTATGTGTGTGAATGTGAGAGTGTATGGGTGTTTCCCAGTACTGGGTTGGGGCTGGAAGGGCATCCGCTGCGTAAAACATATGCTGGATAGGTTGGCGGTTCATTCTGCTGTGCCAACCTCTGAAAAAATAAAGGGACTAAGCCAAAGGAAAATGAATGAATGAATGAAGTTTTGTACTTTTCTTACTGCATAACGCTGATGGAAGCTTTCAATCTGTTAATAAATAACATTTTCATGTTTATACATCCAGGGCATAATTCACACTTATGTACTCAAGACCATTTCTTGGGGCTGTGAATTAAAAATAGTAATGTTGTAAATAAATTTCAGTTTCCTGCACAATGTATTGCCAGGTACCACAGGTACCAATTTCTTTTTCCCTGAATGTTTTTTTTTTTTTTTGATTGATTGATTGGTACATTGATTTGAATTACATGGATCACGAACATCATCTAAAAATCTTCCTTAATGGTCTACTGAAGAATTTTTTTGATGGCCTGCAGGTGAGTAAATTAACAGCAAATTTACATTTTTGTGAGCTATCACTATGAAACATATTATGGTTAAATGTAAAAAAAAGTCTACAGCAAGTTTTGTAATATGCTTTGTATACATAAAACATGAAAAAGTGACTACTGCCATTATTGCAGTTGAGTGTTAGGTGGATGTATTGAATCAGCTGGTTTATCTTTCCCCGCCTGACTGTTCTTGGCTCCAGTTCAGAAGTTCTGCAATATGTGCGTGTCCTTGTAAGGGCCTCGACTAGACGAGAATCAACAAGCATAACAGAGAGCAGCATCGGACATGAGGCATTTACTGGTAAATACACCGTTGTTCTTCTTTATTTCTGCATAGTTAGAAGCATAACAGGTGTAGACTAGATCAGGAAGAATCGACTGCTAAAATACTTGTGAAACAGGAACTATATCACACAAAGATAGCATGACCACAGGACTGCAGACCTGGTGTGTTGTTGGATGGTAATCGTGTTTTGATTTAGACAAATTTCATTGTTGTTATAAAGAAGTTTTTGAATGACTGACAGTCATAAATGACCTCTACAGAAAAGACTCTTCTGATATTCTGATATTGTAGCACATGCTTTGCAAGCAAACAAATCAACAGTTTGTCCTTTTATTACAGTTTAATTGATGTTTTTTTTTAAACCATCTATTTATTAAGCATTTTTAATACTCTACATGGAATCAAAAAATCACTCACAACTCATTGTTTTGAGTGTCTGCTTTAAGTGTGTCTTCATATCAAAAAGATGCAAATGTTTTTTTTTTATCGGACATTGAGGAGGTCATGTCACCATTAGCCTCTCCACATTTAGCATGTGGACATGCAGACAAACACACACACTGGTGCTCAGGGAAGTCCAACCCACCAGTGTTGATTACTTTCTGATTGGTTTGCTCCAGCTGCTGGTGAGCAGCAGTTGGCTAAAACCGCAATCCATATCTGCTCTAGATGAGCCGAGTTGACCTTCGAAACCATAAAATGTTACATTCCTTTCAGACATTTTGTTCTACTTAACTATCTTTATGTGTGTTGCTAACATTTAGTGTAGATTGCTATCTGAGGAAAGCAGACACTCTTCATGAATATAATCACAATATTCAGGCTTAAAGTTGCTTAAGCTTTTTCATGTCTGAGAGTACAAAAAGACTATACAAGAAGCTCAAAAATATATACTTGACATTGACATATTGATTGATACTTGATGACTTTTCCAAACCTGATTAGAAATGCCTCAAAACAAACAAACAAAAATGTCAACAATGATTACTTCAATGATAAAAGTTTTAAACAATGTTTTAAAAGTTTATGCAATCTGTATGCAGTAGACAAGCATAAAAACCAAAATATTGATAGACTGCTATGCTTCAATAAATCATACATTTACAGAGTACTGATGTTCTCTCTCTCTTTCAGGGACTCCCACAGCTGGCTTCACGAGCCTTCAGCACAACAGTCCGGCAAATGAAAAACAGGGTGCCGGAGAAACAGAAGATTTTCTTGGTAAGCTCAATTTCAGACACAAGGAAATAAAAAATACAGTCTAATACATAAAATACTAATCAGTTCAGATGACGTCTGCACTGACTAACATTTCATCATCCATTAAAAAATAAAAAAACATAAAATACACTGTATTTAGAATGTGGTCAACATTCATAAATTTATGTCCAGCCTTGCAGTGTGTATATCTAGGTTTATACTAACTAAACAATATGTAATGATTATTCATTCATTCATTTTCCTTAGTCCCTTTATTCATCAGGGGTTGCCACAGCAGAATGAACTGCCAATCGCCATATGTTTTACACAGCGGATGCAACCAGCTGCAACCCAGTACTGGGAAACATTCATACACACTCATTCACACACATACACTACGGCCAATTTAGTTCATTCAATTCACCTATAGCGCATGTCTTTAGACTGTGGGGGAAACCGGAGCACCCGGAGGAAAGCCACGAAAGAACATCCAAACTCCACACAGAAATGCCAAATGATCCAGCCGGAACTCGAACCAGCGACCTTCTTGCTGTGAGGCGACAGTGCTACCCACTGAGCCACCATGTTGCCCTTTGTAATGATTATTCATTTATTCATTTTCTTTTCGGCTTAGTCCCTTTATTAATCTGGGGTCGCCACAGCGGGATGAACCGCCAACTTATCCAGCATATGTTTTACGCAGCGGATGCCCTTCCAGCTGCAACCCATCACTGGGAATGTAATGATTATATTGACAGTAATTAGTATGTAAAATACAAAAGGAATTTATAAATGATTAATAATTCTAAATGTATTCTATATTATTATAAAACTCATTAATCATACCTATCACTAATATTATTGTTAATAAAGACACCGCTAGGAGACACTCTTTTTTTCTCTATGTACACCACACATCTTATTATTTCTGGGAAAATGTTGTGCAGTTCTGAGTGTGCTTCACACAGGTGAGTGGGCGTTACAAACCACCTGTAAGAGACACACTCTTTTCCTTTCCATATGCACCAGACACTTTCCTACAAGGACTCAATAAAAAAATAACCTGCTAAACTAACTTAAAATGGCATCTATATATTGTTGCTCTGGTGATTTGAAGTGCTTCTTTTATCCTCATTTGTAAGTCACTTTGAATTGAAGCATCTGCAAAATTAAAGAATTTAAATGTATCTACAAAGATTATTTATACAAAACTACTTAGGCTTACTTACTATACATGGTTTATGTTGCATTGGAGTTTAATATTGTAAGATTAAAAATTTTTGTTGAATTTTTATTTGCAACTTTTATTTTCACCTTCAGGAGGATAATGGTCTGCCTGTCCACATTAAAGGAGGCACCACAGATGCCCTTCTGTACCGTCTGACCATGACCCTCACAGTTGTAGGTAAAGAAAAATCACATCATTCTTTGATTTGTGTTTGTAAAAATGTACCTATCAGTTAAGAGAATCTAATCTTTCACTGTGGTTCTGTTTAGGCACCGGCTACTCCCTTTACTGGTTGCTGATCGCCGCTATGCCCAAACGTAAAGCATAATTTCTCTCATGCTTCATGATTCTGTACGAATCCATTTTATTTCAAAAACCTTCAACAATAAAAAATGTGTAATTAAGTTCTACAATTGGGTCTTTTTCATATTATAGTGATGGATTTTACAGTATATCACTACCACTCAAACAACTGGGGTCTCTAATGTTATATTAGTTATAAATATTTGTGTACTTATAATTACTTATGTTCTTATATATACGTATTATACCAAATATCATTTTCCCCTTATTATAACATATGCTGATTTGCTGCTCAACAAATATGTTGAAAACAGTTGTGCTGCTTAATATATATATATATATATATATATATATATATATATAAAAAATTCAAATCTTTTAAAGATATATTTTTAATGTTTTTACTGTCAGTTTTTAAAATCAGGAATCATTAATAAACATTATGCTCCATCTAGTGGACACTACAAGACAAGACTTTGAAAAAAAAGGTGTTTTTAATAAATATTTGTGACCTAACTTTGAAATGAATTTCACTTACAAAAATTGTTTCCTGTTTATTAAACTGGACTTGTGCCACAAAGATTCTGTCTACAAAGATGCAAAACAATACTTTGCCAAAATGGATTTTAATAACATTCTTAAAAGTCAGTTACATTTAATACAAAGATGAAAAAAGCCCTTTTTAAACTGTTTTGGCACAGCATGCATTAAGTGCAGTAATGTGAGGTAGCCTTTCTTCTCACTTGCATGAAGCATAACTGGACTGAAGGAATTAGCCTTTCAATATTTAAATCACAGGGGACAAAATCCAGTTTTTATCAGGATGCAGTATAAAGTCAGAGAAAAATGCAAGAGAAGCACCATGCCTGCTTAAAACCTCTACTGAGATAAATAGTTTTTTTTATTAATCCATTAAATGTTCAAACTTGTCAAATTTTACCTTTGTGTCATCAAATTTACCCAAAACATTCCACAAGCCGTATATGTTGACATGTGACACTGTGCATTATAAACATTATTACAAACTCTTTTCCCTGCTGGAAAACATGCTAGTTATTATATGTAACAAAATATTATATATAACAAAGTAAACTAATGAACTCAATAATTAATTCAGTAAAATACTGTATAAGACACAATATTTGTAAGACAGAAATGTAAAGACACCATAATTTACACTACTATTCAAAATGTAGGAGTTCGTAAGATTTTTTTTAAAGATAATTGAAGTCTCTTGTGCTCCTGCTTTTATTTGAATATTATATTTTAATATAACGTATTCCTGTAGTGCAAAGCTCAATTCTGAGCATCATTACTTCATTCCTCAGTGTCACATGATCCTTCATAAATCATTTTAATACATTGCTTTGCTGCTCATGAAACATTCTTTTAGGTTGAAAATAGTTACTTTCATATTTTTGTGGAAACCCCTTTTTCAGGATGCTGTAATGAATAGAAAGGAGAAGCATTTACATCAAACAGAAACTACTTATAAATGTCTTAACTGTTGTTGTTCTGATTAATTTAATGTATTGTTCCAAACTAAAAATATATTTTTTAAACTCTTACTGCTCCAATCTTCTGAATAGTAGAGTAAATATATGTTTTTGCCAGTCATTATCAGTGCATTAAATTCCTGTTAGACAGAAAAGACTGTTCTCGTCATTCTGTCATGTGCATGTAGGATATTTCTTCCATTTACTGAGAACCAGAGCCATAGAAAGTTGTTGCAGAAGCTTTCCCAGTCTAGCGCAAGAAGCGAATGCTCATCTTGTGATCAATGTTGACCTTCTCTAGAGACTAAAACGCAAGAATAAACAAGTATTAACAATCACAACATTCGACTAACAGTACATCAGATGGAACATAAAACTTCTGGGTGAATTCTGGGTGATACCTTGCGAAACTCTTCAAAAGATATAGCATCATCGCGGTCTAGATCTGCTTCCTGTATTGTTCGGTCTGCAATGCTCTCCAGCTGTTCCTCTGTCACCTGCAGTCCCAGCATGGCCCGCAGAACCTGTGTGTCAGATCTGCAGTCATTCATATTTCTAAGAGCTGAACCTCTCAACAACATAACACCTACAGACCTTTAAAAGCTCATCTCTGGAAATCTTGCCATCCTTGTCCTGGTCATACAGCTTAAACGCAACTGCAGGATGAGATTCAAAGGAATGTGGAGATCATTTATTTATTCATTCATTCCGAGAACAGCAGAGTAATAAGCAGGATGTTGTACAGACAGATGGTCGTTATCATAACATAAACCCTTTTAGGATGATAAATGTACTTTATTCTGTGATGATGACCGTACGCTATCTAAGCAGAAATGTCTTGCATTATTGAGAGGATGTGGTTAATCTACCAGGTAAAAGCAAAAGCAAACATACATTTGAGTTTGTTGCTCCTGCTGTTGATGGGTTCGGGAGAATTGGGCTCTTTTGGTCGATCCTTGTCAACGGGGCGGAAATGAGCCAGGATCTTTACAAAAGTGTGAAAATCCACTGTGTCCTTTCTGAAAAGGTAACATCATTATCAAAAACTACAATTATTAAGAATAATTGTTGGTGAAAAAATTATTTTCAGATCATTACGTCTTCATATTGTCAAAAAAGACAACTTAGGTGGCCTAACTGAGCAAAATGCTAATCGACAACACAGTTTGTTATTTTTGTTTTTGTATTATTCATATTTTTTTAGTTTTTTTATGAGTTCTTTAGGGATGGTGTAACCAAAAATAACAAAATTGAATGAAACCATTGTCAGTGGTGATTCAACAGTCAACAGCTATAGGCTCTTTGAGTGTAAAAAAACAACAACATACAAACACAACTAAATTAATTCTGGCTCTTGACTATACATTGAGGTCTGAGGTGACAAAATGATTTAGTTGTGCAAGAAATTGAACATTATTTACAACATTATTATCTTTAAACCACAACTTCAGTAAACAGTCAAAAAACCCTAGCAAAAACTATCCCACAGTCCCAATGCAGTCACTAATTTTATACCTTTACAGGGGTAGTTCACTGGAAAATAACAATTGTCTCAATTTTAATCTACTCACCCAACACTTGTTCAAAACCTGTTTGAGTTTGTTTAACTTCTGTTGAACATGAAAGAAGATATTTTGAAATGGCCTGACTATAACTTTACACACTAACCTAATTTAGTATGCACAGAACCATGAATATGCAAGTCAGCATCACATTTAAGTACAACTTTCAGATACCACCATTAGGCTTGACTATGCTATCACACATCTTATAATGTGTTGCAAATGTTATGATGTTTCGTTCCATAATCTCAGCCAACCATGCTAGAAATATAAACATCCTTGGGTGGAAATGCTTTGAGCGTCATAGGAAGTGAGTGGAGATATGAAAAGCACTGTCCCTTAAGCTGACAGGATCGTACTGCATATTTTAGATTGTCTTTGGTACTCTATAGTACTTATATAGACACAAGGTCTGTCTTTAGGCACTTTAAAAACACCAGATAAACATATAAACAACATTAAACACTTGATGTTCACCATTGTGACTTTAAATGGATAATTTATAGACAAATAAATCAAACATGCAAGACTTCAATATGTAATAATTTTCACTTCCTTTCTCTCTCTTTATGTTTTTAAAGATTTTTTTACCCTGGTGAGAAGAAGGCATCTATTATTCTGTCTCCAATGGGGTTCATTGCCAGCTCCTTTATGGCTCCAAAGTCCTGTGGACTGTTTGTGAAGGAGACAATATGAACAGGTAAATATTCAATTATTAAACATGTTAACAGTGTAAGGAATACATTTAGCAACTCACCAGAGATGGCCTCGTCGTTCTTTATCCAGAGCTTCAAAACGTTCATACAGGCGAATAATGTGGGCAGGCGAAACTGGAAATGGAGAAATCACAGCATATTATAAAAAAAATGTTTCACTGAAGCATCCATGACTCAACAAATAAGAAATGAGTTCATCAAGG
>CAIGQV010019070.1:19930781-19944666 GCA_903798115.1 Danio jaintianensis | reverse complement strand
ATGCAGTTTATTCAATTATAATGAAATCTAGAGCAGTTTTATATTTTTCATTGCTCAGCATATACACATATAAACTTCAACATGTACTTTCTGTGCAATGACCAGCGTGTTTGTGTATGATTGGCTTGCAAACATGAGGACAATTTCTAGGACAATTTCCTCTCATGCACTCGAATTTTCACCCACAAAATGTACGTACTTTAATCTTTGCGCCCATGAAAGTTACAATATATATAGCAACAAATGTGCAGTGCTTAGAATCGTCATTTTATATCGTTGTTTACTCGTTCATGCGCAACAACAACAAAGTCAGTGATAGCTCATGTGTTAAATGTCACTCACAGCCCGTTTCTTGCATCAACTCGTCGACGTTTGGGATTTTTTTTAATAGGGTGGAGCTCGACGAACCCATATTATTTAGGTACTCATCGACCGCTTTCGAACATTTAGCCCATATCCCTCCAGAGGACAAAAATGCGTGCAAACTAAGGAGTTTGAAGATGTTGGAAGAATAAAAGTTACAAGATGTTAAAAGGATGTTCGTATTCGCCGTTGCTATTGCTTGTGCCTGCTCAGAATATAACTCACGTTCTGTGTACACACTTTACTACGCCCACTACACTGAAGAAATTTGATTCTTTTGAGTCGGATCTTTTGAGTGAATCCAGATTAATTCATTTATGAAATGCACTGATTCTGTGAACTCACTGAACTATTAGAATCATCTTTGTTCTAACGTCAGACTCGTAATGTGTAAAAATGTATTTTTCCTTAAAATATTTTACGACCTGACCTGATCTACACACTTTCGAAAAGAAATAGGTTTAAATAAAGGTTAGAAGATTGCGTAATTGTACATCAAAATAATACAGAGCATTAGAAATGTGGCAGGGATAAAATATGTTGTTTAGAAATAAAATAATAGAATTATAATCAATAAAAACTAATATAACACGATGGAAAATTAACAATTTTGTTTATTAATGAGTACAAAGTTCAGTTGAGCGTCTACGTGATGGCGTAATCACGTCACGTATGAAGTGAATCATTGAACCATTTTTATGAGCCGGTTCTACGAAACAAAAGAACCGATTAGCTGATTTGAGTCGAACTTTCCATTGCTGCACACAATGGCGCTCGAATGTATTATCGAAATTGTTCATTTTTAATAACCGCACTCAGTATATAACTAATGTATTGTTAGTGGTTATTTTTGGTCTGCACATTTCTTCAGTTGGTTATAAATGGCAGTATCGCTCAATTTATGTTTGAGTGTGAGTGTGCGTGCGTGCGTGCGTGCGTGCGTGTGTGTGTGTGAGAGAGAGAGAGCGAGCGAGCGAGCGAGCATACAGCAACGTGGCTGCAACAGTGCGACTTCTCCGCATATTTATAAAGAATTTGTGAGGACAGAATGCATCTGCCTTTATAACAGACGTGATATGTGGCCTTTTGCCTTTTAATACACTGGATGGCGCCAGAGTCTTTCACATATCAGAAATGTCCATCAACAGAGGTCCACTGTCTTTACAGGGGATTGTCTGTTCATGTCATTGTTACGATTCATTAAATAACAGTTTTTTTCCCCGTTTCAGCTGTATTTTAAACAGCTAATATATCTCTCATTTGATAGTAATATTTTGTGATACAGTGAATCTTTTGAATTGGGTTTTCTGCTTCTGTATAGTTCACGAACCACAGGGGAATCTCTAATGATTGTGCAATTCAGCACAAGACCATCATCTGATCATTTAGGAATTAATATTAAATGAAAATAAAACAAATATTAACTGATCCACACTTTAAAAAAAAAAGCTTAATTAAGTTGAATCAAACTCATTTTTACAAGTTATTTCACTTTCCTACATAAATTAAAGTAACAAAACATCAATTTTAAAATCATATGTTGTAAAAATAAAGTTTCAAAAGTTTAACATAAGTTAAAATTCCACAAACAAACATGTTGTCATTAATTTTTTATAAATACATTGTTCACACTGTGGGCTGCACGGTGGCGCAGTGGGTAGCACGTTCACCTCACAGCAAGAAGGTCTCAGGTTCGAGCCTCGGGTGGGTCAGTTGGCGTTTCTGTGTGGAGTTTGCATGTTCTCCCCGTGTTGGTGTGGGTTTCCTCCAGGTGCTCCGGTTTCCCCCACAAGTCCAAAGACTTGGTATAGGTAAATTGGGTAGGCTAAATTGTCCGTAGTGTATGTGTGTGAATGAGTGTGTATGGATGTTTCCCAGTGATGGGTTGCAGCTGGAAGGGCATCCGCTGCGTAAAACATATGCTGGATAAGTTGGCGGTTCATTCCGCCCCAGATTAATAAAGGGACTAAGCCGAAAAGAAAATGAATGAATGAATGTTCACACTGTTTTGTTTGGATGAAGGTTTCATTTTGTTTCTAAAAACTCATACCCTCATACAAAACACACACACACACGCACGCACGCACGCACGCACGCACGCACACACACACACAAGGCATGTGTGGACAAGGCACTCTTCTGTCTTCAGTGACATCCCAAACTGAAAAAAGAAATAAACAAACAGAACTCTTACTGAGGATCTGGCAAATCATCTCATCCACTATCTCAAATATCTGAAGTCATTTTGTGCCGTTTATCATAACACAAGCATAAAAAAACAATCCCTGCGATGTGGGACAGATGTTTAAAAATAAAAATAATATAGTTGATTAAACAGTTCTGCAGCTTTTCCTAGGTCTTGTGAATGAGCAAAATATCTGAGCCTTTAACAAAAAGAGAATAGAACAAAAGCCATTAAATACACAAACCCACCCAGAATTTCTGGCAGTAAACAAATCGTGGTAAGCTGTAAGGTCTTGAAGTAATCAAATCAAAGCCCTACAAATTTCACCATGAATTTTATATTTTATCTCTGTTCCGCAATAAATATTAATGTGTTCATTTAAAAGCCATTCATTTTATTACATGTGTATACACTCCCAATTTGTTCTATTAAAACCTTGTTATTTCATTGCCTCGGGTAAAATGTAGCTTCACATTTGTGAAGTTGGCAGTTCTGAAGTTTTCTGTCAACTGAACATACCATTTATCCCCCGCTGGACCTAATTAAGAACACGTTCCTGTTGGAAAGCATTACTATCAGCAGCGATGTCTGATTAGAGGTCTGTTTTAATTCCCTTGAGTAATTGGAATCTTTTGCAGGGGGAACAAAATTTTAAATGCCAAACAATGACATTGCATTATAATTGCACCAAAGAAACAAAACAAAACAAAAAACAGATGGTTTAGTAAAATTACTGGGGAATCTTGTGTTAAAAATACATGGCAAGTTCACACTGAAGACAGTCAACATTTCAATAAAATGTCAACTGACCAGTTTGTGCTTGGGATATTACGCCGCATGGGGATGTGGGGACTTTCATGATGTTTTTTGCATATTTTCATCATGAGGACATTCAACATGTCATATATGATATTTGTGCATTACATTTTGTATAAGCTAACAGGTAAAATGACAAAACTTTTAGAGCCTTCAACTGATTTGAAACTGATTTCTGGGTAGTAGTTTATTTAAAAACTATTGTCCATACTTGTATGTGCATAAATATATATACAAGCTAATACATTTAGGAAAATGAAAGGTTGCTTTACTGCCAAGTGGAATATTTGTGAATACACAGGTTGAACAGGGAAACATATATGATGTCACAGACCTTGTGATGCAGGTAAATCACCATGAGAATCACTGGCATAAATCCAAACAATTTGTAAGTACTAAATTGAGCAATCATGATTATCACTTACAGTGGTTTCCAGTGTAATCGTTCTGGCATAATAGAGAAAGACATTACAAAAAAGCCTGTGGGGTAATTCAAAGAAAGATGTTTCAAAAGGAAAATAAAATGTGTAATAAGACCTCGAAATGCTGTCTCCTTCAGGGTTTCCGATGTAAAACACTGGGTTACTCAAATAACCGAATATTGTGGTATTTACTTCATACTTCCCTGTCACATTAAAGGCAGTTAACATTTCTCATAGATCTACTGTCCGTTTATGTTAAGTATAAAAGTTTCCCTTAGGATGTAAATTGCACCGTTAAATTCCACTTATTAAATTGACTACTCAAGCGGGAATACTACTGAAGGAATATGCTATCTAGACAGAGATGCACCTAAAATAGACATTTGCAATAATTTGTTCAGTAAATGCATGCAAATCCATATTGCTGTCCTATTAACAGTGTATTGTTTATAATCTCTTATCTCTGCTTGTTTTTGTCACCTTCTCAAAGCATTGACTGCTGTTTATAATGGTGCACTAAGATTCATAACTGACTGTATCAGAATCAGAATCAGAAAGAGCTTTATTGCCAGGTATGTTCACACATACGAGGAATTTGTTTTCGTGACAGAGCTTCTACAGTGCAACAGAATCACAGAGACAGGACAAAAAACAGATAATAAATATATTTTTAAAATAAAAGTTGTAGTGAATGCAAATATACAAATTGACAAGTGTATGTACAGGATTATTACTATATACAACGTTATATGGGAGCTGTTATGGCAAATTAGCATGTAAAATATGTTGTTAAATAAGTGTTTATGTGTATAAAAAGTGTATAGCAAGTAGTGATGTTTGTTCCATAATTACTATCATTCAAGTGTTCATGAGATGGATTGCCTGAGGGAAGAAACTGTTTCTGTGTCGGGCTGTTCTGGTGCACAGTGCTCTGTAGCGTCGACCAGAAGGTAAAAGTTCAAAGAGGCAGTGTGCTGGGTGTGAGGGGTCCAGAGTGATTTTGGCAGCCCTTCTGCTTGCTCTGGATAAGTACAGTAAACCTTTAACTCATCATTGTACATTGTATAACAGAGTAGCTTGTCCTTCTCTGTCGATCAGGAGAGAAATGCATTGGTATTTGATTGTTTAGGCCAGCTTGGGGATGTTGCCTTTATACCTTTGCTGTCTTATACAACAGAAAACTTCAGGGGAATAATTCCTCCGTTCTCAAAATTGTTTGCACTGCATTGGGTAAGAAGGCTTTTATGTAAGCAGCTCCATTTGGTCGGAATATTCTTCAGTCTGAATTGAAATGACAAAACTTGCTGTCTTTGGATGATTTTAAGTCAATCACTCAGCAAATAGAGGGTGGTTCTATAATTTGTAATTGTTTTAAGTGTTCTTAAATGTGTAGTTGGTCCTGTAAAGTCTGTAAACTCTGTCTTCTTGACTTGGACACTAATGTGAAAGAGATAATTATGCTCAGAGAGTCTTTTCTAAGTAAAGGTTAAATAAAAATATAATATATACGATTTTTTCCATTCAAATATCCTCCGAAATCCAAAACCCACATTAGCAATATTACAAATTTGGATGACTGTGTATTTGCATTAACCGAAATGTTTCCAGCAATATTTTAATTCACAGAAATTACCAAATTAATACCAGTAGTTCCTTCTATTGAATGCCACATGTCTGGTGTGCATTACCCAATCCCTCTCAGCGTTGGGATGGGGTACACTAGGAGGGGACGAAGATCTCATACCTGTCAAAAAAGTCAGTCAAGCATTCCGCTGCAAAGAGCAAAACTAGTTTGAACTTGTCTATAACTTAGCACTTTTCGCTTCATGTGGTTCTTTGCCTTCACGTCATGCATTTAAAATTCTTTAACGCATGGCAAGCTGTCGATTATCCTTTACTTGTATGGGACTTTTGAATGCTTGATTTTAATTGGCTGATGAACATTATAGGAGCACAGTTATTCTGTATATATAGGAGTATAGAGTACAGTTAACTATATGCTGAAAGTTTTCAGTTATTTCAACAAAAATCAAAGCAAAGCAAAACAACAATCTTTGGATGAGATGCGTAAAACACAGGAGCTTGTCTTTGGGTGTGGTAAATGTAGTATTAGTATTGCTCAGCGACTATTTATTCCAGATATTTATCAGAATGAAAAACAATGCTCTCAGAATCACATCCTTTATTTATATTAATCCTGACGTACTGCGACATGATTCGTCAAACAGTTACTTTTCAGTTCATCAGGCTTCAAAGAGTCATCATAATTACTATTAGGAATGCCCCATAAAAATGGGGAACAAAGGACACATATAAATCACTGACTTTATCTGACTCACTAAATACTAGGTCTTCTGTAACACTTTTCAATAACATCTAATTAGGGAACTATCTTATATTAACAATTAGCTATAAGTATTCATAAACTTTTTATTGTTAGTTCCTGTTGAATCAGGTTCTTTAGATAATGTATAAGATTCAACCTTACTAAAACAACACTAAATATCTTGTGAATTAAATGTATGAATGTTAATTAATGGTAACCAATGAAACCTTATTGTAAAGTGTTATTATATTATATTATATTATATTATATTATATTATATTATATTATATTATGGGCGACATGGTGGCTCAGTGGTTAGCACTGTCGCCTCACAGTAAGAACGTTGCTGGTTCGAATCCTGGCTGGGTCAGTTGGCATTTCTGTGTGGAGTTTGCATGTTCTCCCTGTGTTGGTGTGGGTTTCCTCCAGGTGCTCCGGGTTCCCCCACAGTCCAAAGACATGTGCTATAGGTGAATTGAATAAACTAAATTGGCTGTAGTGTATGTGTGTGAATGAGTGTGTATGGCTATTTCCCAGTACTGGGTTGCAGTTGGAAGGACATTCGCTGTGTAAAACATATGCTGGATAAGTTGGTGGTTCATTCTGCTGTGGCGACCCCTGATGAATAAAGGGACTAAGCTGAAGGAAAATGAATATTATATTATATTATATTATATTATATTATATTATATTATATTATAAATCTAAAATCTAAAAGAATTTATACCTTGCTCTCCCAAATGGAAACATAAATACTTATATTTAACTGCCTGTTCTAAATTTGTTTAAATAATAATAATAAAAATAATAATTATTGTTATTTTTAGTTATTGTCATTAAATTGGCCTTTTAAACCTATATATGTATGCAGATATTATGGTTAAAGGTCTTTAACCCTGGCATTATCCTAGAATTCTGTATACTGTATGCAAACCTCTAAAATAAAGCAGCTACATTTAATTTCAATCCCTAAATCTATTTTGCATTAAAAGCAACATTATCTTCATCACAAACTCTGTGAATGTCTAGGTTTTCAAATATTATTTATTATTATTTTATTATATATTTTTTTCATCAATGTTTAATCAGTGGGAAAGTATTCATTCATTCATTCATTCATTCATTTATTTTCTTTTCGGCTTAGTCCCTTTATTAATCTGGGGTCACCACAGCGGAATGAACCACCAACTTATCCAGCATATGTTTTTTACGCAGCAGATGCCCTTCCAGCTGGAACCCATCACTGGGAAACATCCATACACACTCATTCACACACATACACTACAGACTATTTAGCTTACCCAATTCACCTATAGCATGTGTTTTTGGACTTGTGGGGGAAACCGGAGCACCCGGAGGAAACCCACGCGAACAAAGGGAGAACATGCAAACTCCACACAGAAATGCCAACTGACCCAGCCGGGGCTCGAACCAGCGACCTTCTTGCTGTGAGGTGATTGTGCTACCCACTGTGCCACCGTGCTTCCCAAGACAGTATTCATAAAATTCAAAGAAAAATTAAAATGGTTTAATAAAATGTAAAAATGGTTTTATAGCTGGTGGGTCAAAATTCACCTGAAGGACAACCATTGCACCCTAAATGTGTACAGCCTTCATGAAAATATGAAGAAAGAAAATTATTCATTTTTTTATTGTTGGGGTCATTTTAGAAAATGTCACTAAACTTTTTTTTCTGCTGTTAAAATGGTGCACAGGTTATTTTTGACACGCAAGTCAACAGGAGGGTTAAATATCGGTAATGAAATAAATGACTACTGTTTATTCATCACTCAGGCAAGCAGAAAAGGTAAATAAATAATAAAATAGTCATTACCTATAGACAGACATCTGCAGCACATCGGCATTTAATACAACCTGTTTTCTTTAAGATCCCTTAATCCACACTTCCTTAAACTGTCAAACCTGCATGATATAATTTACTGTTCAGCCAGGCAGTGAATCATATATGAAAAACGACATAGTAAATAATTCACTCTGCATGTACATGACTCACTTGGATTTGTGGCAAAACACTCAGTGTAATTCAGTGAAACTACTACAAAAGTCTTGCTAAACTCGAAATCAATCCTTTAGTCTGATAGTACAAAGAATCGGGCATTGTTTGGAATTAAGGGGAAGCCTATATGACGGTTTACCTGCTGAAAACTCTTCTGTTCTTTCCATTTAGTATAATTCCTGTAACCCGCACCTCTTTCTGTTTTCACCACAAGGCCTGGAAATGAAACTAGTTTGTGTGATTAATAGATGATAAACCTTTCATTACACCTTTTGAGATCCCACAACAAAGGTCAATATTCTAATCTAAGATCATAAATACAGATGCAGGAGAGATAGAAAACACTGCATTTTGATGATTCTTGTTTTAGCGAATGATCAGATGTGCTTAAATAAAATCGTTAAAACTGTGAAAGTGAAAGTGTGCTAGTTGTTAGACACATTCCTGCTCTGTTTTTATGGTACTTTGACCCAGGTTTGTTAGAATGCAGAAATTATGGTCAAAGGTCTTTTGTGCAAATTGTTTTTGTTTTCTCGGGATATTCCAAGTGTGAACAAAGCATAATAACATTGTCAGGACCTTTAATATGTTGGAAATTTTAGAATTAGATCTAATCGATGGCATTAAAGGGGAATTTCAGGTGTAGAAGGTGAACCTGTTGAGTCACAAACAAGAACCTTTGGTCTACTTGGGTATTTTGCCCATATTTGAATATAAATGCCACTTTATATCTAAAGAGGAATAAAAAACAAGTCTTAGTGACAAAAAAGAAAGGCATTGCACATTATAGAAGGCAATGTGACCATTTATTGCAGGAAAAAGTTATGTTAATGTTAATATTTAAAGGGGTAGTTTAGGTTCCCATAAATGGAAATGTAATCACCTTCAGGCCTTCAAGATGTATTATTATTATTTTTTTTAGTAAAACATTAATTTGTTTTACTTTAAACTGTGCTCCTAAGCACAAGTCAATGCAAGTCAATGGCACTCTGGGAGCAGATGATACATTAAGTTTTAAGAAGTCAAATGTTTAGTCTGCTGAAGAAACTAAACACTTTTCAGTTCAATCCAAAGCCTTGGCAAACCAATCCAGAGCAAGCTTCCTGATGCACATGCACAGCACATAGGTTGTAGCATTCATAAAAACAAGAAGTACATTTTGATTAACAATACAACACACACATACGCACATGCACACACACACACACTTTCCATAGTATAAAAACAGCATTAGCTCACGTGTGAGTCTGCAGCCACACATGCCATATGAAACTCTTGAACTCCTGAAACTGAACATACTGAATATTTGAAATAAAACCTGAATACTTGGCGTGCCATGCTCAAAAGAAAATACATGATTCTGTCAACGATTCTTTAAAACCATAAAAACTTATTTATCCAGGCATTTTGCTGCAACGACTTTTGTTTGTTTATATAAAAGATGATTACAGGGCAGATTATCATTGAATAAAGGTTTTTTCAAAAGGTTCTGTGCACAATACGATGCAAAAGCACTTTAACAATAGAGTTTTTTGCTCCATATTTACAGCTTTTCTGACGTAATCACTTTGATATAGTTGACATGATATGGCATTGTACTCCTGTATGAGTACTGTGAAGAATGCTTTAACAGAAAGTTCAAAGACTTATCAAAACAAAGTAAAGCTGCGTAATTGCTTCATCAAATGCAATTTTATCTTAAAAGCACCTAAACACATTTTACACATTTTAAAATGTACCTGGAGCCATGTAATTATGGGTATTGTAGAGCCACATATTTCCAATCAGCCTGGGTTGACATATCATCGTGAACGGCACTCCAAATCGAACATACAACTTGTAAATTCTATTTGGGGAAGATGAGGATATATGAATGGTTTCTGTTTCAATTAATCCCTATGTTTTCATCTAGTTTGCTTCTGCAATGCCTTCTAGACAGAAAACTATCTAGTGTTAACTGCATGTCTGCATGCAATTATATTTTTACAAGTTTTGAGTAACAAATCCCTTACAGAAAAACTTTATGAGCTTCACATGTGTAATCTCATGTAAAATATATGGAACACATTTGAAACATATATGAAACATGTACAGATGAGCGGTTTCTTCTTACAAGATTTTCTTGTGAAAGCCATGTGATGATGACACAGGGGGAAACATTAAATCACATGGGTTTCACATTAAAATGCTCCAAAACTACACATTTGTTTCACAAATGGACCACAAAACCAGTCGTGTGTTGCACGGGTGTATTTGTGGCAATAGCTAAAAGTACATTGTATGGGTCAAAATATATATATTTTTACACATAAAATATTAGAATATTATGTAAAGGTCATGTTAAATGAAGATATTTTTTAAAATCTCCTATTGTAAATATATAAAAACTTTTAAATTAGTAATACGTATTGCTTTTAATTTAATTTGGACATATTTTTTCTCAGTATTTAGATTTCCTTTAACTCTATTTTAAATAGTTGTGTCTCAACCAAATATTGTCTATGCTAACAAACCACACATCAATGGAAAGCTTATTTATTCATCTTTCATATATTATATAAATCTCATTTTCCAAAAATGTCCACTTATGATAAGTCATATGTGATTTTAACATGTGACGCTCATGTTATTTTTTTGTAAGGGATTTGGGAGAGGCTGAATTCTGCTTTAATTCACAATTTTGTCACAGTGTTGTTGTTTTTGAGTCATAGTGCCATTTTGTTGTGTGATTGCCTGGAATGCACTGAGGTTAAAAGTGGGACATTTTAGATCTGATATAGAGTTTTTACATGATGTGTCATCAGTCAGAGAGCAAAACATAAACAATGCCACTGAACCGAACGAATCTTACTGCTGCTGATCAACGGTTGTCATTTTTTGCCCTGTAGTAACCAGTCAAACCGGAAAAAAAAAGCTTTTATATTATATTCAGATTGTCAAATTATTACACCTTTTGCTGCTTACTAAGTCCTTCTCTATGTTATTTAACAGCTTACACACATTTTACATCATAAATAAGCAGCAAATAAGCAGAACGACATATTCAGTAGATTCCAGTCCAATCCATGCTGCTATTTTAATCCGAGTATCTCCATAATGATTATCGCACATACCAGTAACTGCCGAAATTGAAAGTGAAAACACACTATTCCCACCTCTGACCCAGCCACTTGTTGTTTTGTCAAATTATTCACGAGACTTAATTATCAAAAAAATACTATATGTGGATTTCCTCTTCAAACTTCAAACTATTTCAATATACAACAAACAAAAATGAAGCTTTTAAAAAAATATTTTAGTAGCTGGCTTCAAGATCTGCTAATTCACAGACAAAAAACAAACGACTTTCACACTAGGAAAGGCAATGTTAATTATTTAACCAAAGAAAATATGAAAAACAAAACCCTCAGCAATGTCATTGCTTTATTGTTTGACACGCAGTGGGTTTAATCAGTGACTGTTAATAGAATTGCTATAATAACAGTCACTACTTTCAAACTCAAGCGCTCCTACATGTAGAAAAGCCTTAAACTCATTAGCGGAATGGCAGTTTATTCCTGATAATACAGCATCTAAACAGAACTGTTACCCAGAATGCAACACACATGACATTAGCTTCACAATATCTAATATGTACGGTAACACTTTACTTAAAGGGGTGTCATTAAACCCTTATAATCAATGTGAATTAAATTTCATGCATGCTTATAACAACTGTCATTAAGCGTCATTTGCTCAGTTATGACATTTTAAATGCGAAGTCGACATTGTTTGTTATGACAACTTGACATAAACAAATACATCACAACCTGTTTTTCATGACAACTTGACATCACCAAGACAACAAAACTTGTCATAAATCTGTCATAAACATGATTGTCATAATGCCATTATAGATGTCATGAGTTTTATAACAGTGTCATGAGTTTTCATGAGTTTTTAAACAATTTTATAAAAAAAATATATTTTTATGACCTCAACTACAGTGGTACAAGCTGAATTTGTCACTAAAATTTCATTAAATATTAATAACACTGTTAACAATTATTTGACAGAGTAATGACACTTTTAATGAGACATTCATTCATTCATTCATTTTCTTTTCGGCTTAGTCCCTTTATTAATCTGGGGTCGCCACAGCGGGATGAACCGCCAACTTATCCAGCATATGTTTTACGCAGCGGATGCCCTTCCAGCTGCAACCGATCACTGGGAAATTAATGAGACATTTTAACGACAAATACAGTTTGTTCCACTGAAAATGTGATCAGAAAAATATTCTTGACACAATTATAATGCCTCATGACAATCGTCCACAATGATTGTGATGTATTTGTTTGTCAAGTTGTCATAGCAAACAATTTCATCTTTGCATTTAAAATGACATAACTGAGTAAATGACACTTAATAACAGTTGTCATAAGCATGCATAAACTCTGTGTCATGTCATGATTATAAAGGTTTCATGACAGTTTTATGAACAGCCCTTCAAGTAGCGTTTCCACATGTTCATCTGTGTTTTTGATACACAATACAATTGGGAAAAGCTGTGCATTTATTTGTACATTAAATCACTGTGGTCAGCGGATATGTGCATATTTGAAAAGAGCTTTTAAATATGAAAAAAGAAAATAAATACAAAAATACAAGCAATGTTATCAAAAGGCACTTATTAGTTCCAAGACTTTTGACATTTGCCCTTTTTCCCTATCCACAACACTGCTAAATTACTTTAATGAAACCAGACTACTAGAAACTAGATGCAACCAGCAAACACAAAACTGTTAAATGTTAAAAAAAAAAAAGGTAATACTTGAGTTTAAGTAAGAATTCTCACTAGTAACTATTGGCTTATTACCTGACTATTATTAAGATATTGGCTGTTTATCTGTACTTAAAAGGTACATATTCTCATTTTACATCCCTAATTCTGCCCAATACCTAAACCTAATTCTATGAACTTAATAACTATTAATAAGCATCAAATTAGGGGTTTATTGAGGCAAAAGTCATAGATAATCGTTTATTAATAGCAATAATTGTACCTTAATATAAACTGTGACCAGAAAATTGTAGAAATGTGCTGAAACCAGTGAAAAAAAGCCTCACAGCAGAAGAAAAGATGAATTCTATTCTTGACAGATGGTGGTGTTGAGAATGTGCCCTGAAAACAACCAGATTTAATTACCACATGCCTAAAAAGGAGTAGCGGATGTCTCATTAGTGCAGAACAGGTCGACGGGACTCGAACAATTACTCTTCATGTGACCCAGTGCTGCTCTCATAATTTGGGTTGTCAAGGAGAGGACCAAACATGAGTTCATTCTGGATCCTTGGATTTTGAGCTTCGTTTTATTGGATTTTGAACTGACTATCTTTGATTCTTGCACTATGTTTTCATCTTTATTGTGTTGTTGATGAAAGGAGTTGTGGGAATAAGTTGGCGTGCAAAGGCTTTTTCCTCCGACTCATGTAATCACCAAAATCATTGTGAGAAAACAGGCACTGAGCAAAACACTTTCCAGTCATCAAACATTTAGGGAAAGAGCTTATCTGATTTCCCTTTTCTTAAATGCATGAACACTTGACAGGATTTACATTACTTTGTTTTACTGACTCACTGAATTGTATTTATTTGACTTATTTTATTTAAATTGCAGTATATCTATCTATCTATCTATCTATCTATCTATCTATCTATCTATCTATCTATCTATCTATCTATCTATCTATCTATCTATCTATCTATCTATCTA